>JAWWLZ010000139.1:68999526-69017619 GCA_035041345.1 Poliocrania exsul
CCAGTTTTCATGTAGCCTCTGTGGCAGAAATCAGACCAAGAGGTGTCACACACATCAAGGCACACATTCTGGTGCAGTCAGAAAGGTCTTATTTTAATGTCTCCATCACTGCTAGCTCACAGCAGAATTGGAGAGTTGCATTTTATTTGCAATTTTTCCTTTCCTTTAACTTTCTCAGGGAAAAACAGATGGTGAAGGCTATCAAGTTTTAGCCATTTTATTGTTTTACTTTTGTTATTTGCCATCAATATAAGATTTTTTTATTTTGACAGGTTCATATTCACTCTGATAGAAAGCAGCAGTAACTTGCTTATTCACATTAGTGAACTCAGAAAATTACTTTTTTCAAACGATTCTTCCTCCTGCTAGTTTTAGAGCATTAGCCATTGACTGCAAACTGTCACATGGATTTTTATTTTTGTTGGTAAAATGTGGTGTGTTTGTTTTTTTTTAATAAACTCCAGAGTTTACAAATTTGGGGGTGGGGGGAAGCAAGATTACTTTCTCCTTCAGATACTTAGACATCCAGAATCATGTACAGGCAGAGCAGATCTTGCTAAAACAATCTGTATCAGCTTGGATAGCTCTGAATTCACAAGTCGAGCTTTTTTTTTTTTAAAGATTTTGCAGCCCTGTCAATGTGTCAGGAGGACTGGATGAAGAGGTTGTCTCTGAGGGCTGCCTGCTTTGTGAGTCAGGGTCACTCACAATTATTTCCCAACACAATAAGGAAGTTTTAATTTATTTTCTTTCTCTCTCCTTTGCCTGGGAATGAAAACAAGACTTCTTGGTTTGTGATATTAATGAAAAGTTCTCTCTTTATCTCTCTTCTTCCAAGGTTCAAAATCAAAGGTTCAAATCAAGGGTTCTGGGGTTCAAACCAGAGACTGTTCCTTCTATGTCGTTATCAGGGCACATGTCAGAGATTAGATATGTAAGAGGTGAACATCTGCATTTCCTGACAGTGCAGTTTTCAGTCTGGCTTTCAACACCTCATGAAGACTTCCTTCTGGTTTCCCTCAGAGTTAAGGACATTTTACAAATGAAGGTTTAAAAAAACTGGGTGCATAAAAACTTTCCTTGTCAAGAAATCAGTGTTTTGGCAAATTTTCTTGAGTTTAATGAGATATCCAAGCAGCTAAACAGAAGCATAAGTTTTCCTTGCCATTTTCCAACAGTGATACCATCCATCATGTCACCAAGAACTGTAAATGACCAAAGAACAGAAATTAAAGATGAAAGAAGCCTATGATTTATTTATTTTGATTTTTACAAGCTGTAATAGAAGAAAGTCTGAGCATTGTCCCTTTGTCCTTGGAGAAAAAAATCCATGCAAGATAAAATACAACTAAAATAAACCCCACAGAAGATGACACAGACCTGTTTCAATTCTAATAGAACCAGTGATCTGATCCTATAACAGATACGTGAAAAGAAATCATTGATTATCCTGCCCTGATCATAACCATAAATGTGATCCCCCATAACAACAACTTTGCATTATCTACCATTAACTACCCCTCTGTCTTGAAAAGTGGTAATTTGGAGACAGACCTGTGGACTGTGGTGGAAGAAATCTCTCACTATGAACTGCAAATATTATTTTAAAATACAGTTGAAGTGCTAAACTAGTCCTTAGATATATAAAAAAGGGATCAAAATCCAGATGTGGAGGTGGTTTTTCATTTAGGTGTAGCATGTATTGAGAATGCATTGCTACACACTACATGAATCATAAATGCCTCCGACTGCATTGGAGATGGTGTCCCACAAATGCCGAAGGAGTGTGTCAGGAAATCTTTTGATAACAGATCCAAAGATGTCCTCTCTGAAAAGTTATCTGAGAAATTACTTTATCATTGAAGGCTGGCATCTGGTTGTGCAAAGTGGGTCTGCTGATGAAAAAGGATAGGAGCAGATTTATAGAAGCAGATTTAATCTGTCCAGAATTACAGTTTAAATAAGAATAAAACACAGTGGTTTGGGATATAAATTAGACATTTTTCTCAGTAGTAGTAGAAAATAGTTCCCAGAAAGAAACTCGTGAAAGCTCAGTGAGATTCTAGACTCAGAATTTCCGGGATCCCTTCCAATCAGATTATATTGTCAAATGTGAGCTTTTGTTTTGTTCTTGCAAGAAATTCTGGTTTTTAGGGAGAGAAGGAGCTGGGCTGCTTTAGCACAGCAGTCTTTTCTGACCTTTGTATCTGGTAATCTGTGAGTTGTTTTCAGCATATTTATGGCACCCAAAAATCAGCATTAGCAGAACAGTTTCAGCTAAATTTCATGTTTCAGGGTTTCAGCCTATTACCTGAAGGGGTCAGCAAGGCACTGAGTTTTCTGTCTGCTCTATCTTTTTGATCTCCCTAAGCCTTTCACAGTCACTGCCATAATCCTATTGCTGATTCGGCCCTAAAAATGATACTGTCCGTGTTTAGTCAGGGGATTTCAGTCCCAGAAGATGGTGCAGTTCTTGCAGGTACAGGTATCTTGTTTACCTGAAGTCTTCATAATCTGTCTTCCCTTTGTACTACCTATTTTGATACTAATTTGTATGACATTTTTAGAGTATTTTTTTGATTATGAACCTGCTATTGAGTTCCTGAGATGTCTTGCAGGTTAATTAAACTCTCAGTTCGAATCAGATATTCCATTTCTCCACCCTCTTTACCATTACTTGCACAGGATCATATAAATGTATAGTTTTGGTTTCATTTCTTTATGCCCTTTTAGTCTTTTACATATATATGTGATCTTGCTTCCTTTATGTATCCCTATACAAATGAACTTCAGACATGGAGTCACTTTTTCATCAGTTTTTGCCCACTGATTTTTGAGTAGGTGATGCTGTCAACAGGAGAAGTTAGGCCAAATTATGTGAGTTTATGACCAAACAACTTTCTTCAAACTCTCCTTTAAAACAGTAATCTAGAACTGTATCCTCTTTGCTGTGAGTGCCAACACCACCACCCTTTTTTCCTTTAGGAAGAGAAAGTGAGGGATAAGCATTATTTAAACTGAAGGTGCACGTTCAGCCCCTGTTAGGATTGCCCATAGATACTCACAATCTGGTGTTTAGAGAAGGGTTTCCAACAGATGGAGGAGAGAAGTTCTGGAAATGTTTTTAAAAGGAAATAATAGGAATGAGAAACAGCTTGATGTTAAGGAAGAGCTCAGTGTGTTTATGGAATGTGATTTGTGGCACTTGCAGCATAAGATGTGTTAAACTGGTCAGGAAGCTGCTTACAGCCCTTTATTCCCAGCTGGAGGACACAGAGGCTTGTAGAGGGCCTCCCACAATGGCTGGATATGTTCACCCCTCAGAGCTGGGAAGGGCTTTCCCCCCTCTTTCTATATCACAGAGAACTCCTGGGTGGTTTGACTACAAACTGGAAAAAAAAGGATATATGGCTTATGCTTTAGCAGCCTGAGGGTCCAGAAAAGTGTGTGGAGGGAGATGTGTGTTGCAGAATACCCTGCAAGTCAGTGCCCAAGAAAAGGAAAAATTTGCACCTTGATTATTTTACTGTTTTTCAGGTGCTTCAAAATGATTTTTGAATGTTGCCCATAATGATATTCTACTCACTTGTAGCATATTAAGAAGCTTTACTGTGATAATTGTGTGATATTAAATATTTACTTTCTAGTTGAACACAGATCCTGTACTGGACAGATCCTCTGGACTGAACAACCAATACAAAGTTATGGTGTGGTGGAAATCACAATAAGCAAAGCAGTTTTCCAGGTTCTGTGATAATGTTTCTGAACCAAATGGAAATTTTTATAAAAAGGAATATGTCTCATAAGACTGTGATCAGATTGAAGTACAGAATGAGTGTTTTATACTTTGAATAACTTCATACTATATTTTTCCAGTCAAATTGAAGAGTTTTCAGAAGAAAACTGTGAAAGCTTCTAATTCTAAAATGTTGAATGCTCTCCTGCTGATTTCTGTATCACTGGACAAAAGAAATCAAACAAGAGATTAAATTTCAAACAAAAACCCTTTTAATTTTTTCCCCTTACAATTATACTTATTTTCAGTAGCATTTTGCCCATTCTTTCAATTATATGTCACTATGAAAACTATTTTACAATTAACAGTATGAAGTCTCTTATATTGTCCCAAGGGCTTTCATAATCAATAGCATATTATACTTCTGAAATAGGAAATTGGATTGGACTTGCATTTTAATGACATTCTCTGGCACCTCCATTCAAATAAGCCTATACTAAAACATTTATTATAATTTTTGCTGAAAAATGAGAAATTATTTAACGTCTTTGATGGCAGGAAGTGTTGCAGAATAAAGACACTTGACAGCACTTTGCAGGAGAGAGACAAATTGTGAGACCTTCTCCACTCTTAGCTCTTCATGGTGCTTGTTCCAAATAGAAGCACACTCCAGATATTACACAGAGAGATAATCATGCCCTACAGGTGTTATTTCCCCAGTGATAATGCTTTTCCTAACTGTGTAACATTACTCCTTCATATACATTGCTAGAATGGATCCAACTAACATGGAAATATTTCTCTGAGATCTGACTGGGATTTTGGCATGGATTTGACTTCTGATGGAAAATACACTGCTAGCAAAATATATAGCCATCAAAAAAGAACTCTTGTCTTCATTTTCTGCCACCAGGGTAAAAAAAAATAAATTGACAGTGTTCTTCAAAAAGGGATCTTGGAAGATAAAGTTTTAGTTGAAATTGAAAAAAAAAATCCTGAAATGGATATCTAAGAATCTATTTTCTGAGGAAAAGTCAGTTTTTTTACAGATTCAAATTAGAAATAATTAAAAGTAGAAGATTTTTCAGAGAGGAAGATTTAACTCTTTTTCTATCTTTTGTTTCAATTGACTCAATTGAACTTCAGATTGAATCTGAAAGGACAGTAGAAACTTAAAATTATCTTAATGTATGTAATGTGATTGATGAAAGAGCTGGGATGCTGTTCATTAATTGTCCTCCAGGTATTAACAGCAGTACTGGCTGATCTCATTAGAAAAGGGACAGAAGTTGAGACCTTAATGAATGGGCAGAGAGTTTATCCTTGTACCTGGTGTGGTTCAGGCTTCAGCTACTGCCCCTGCTTTGTTAATTAGTCATGCTGTGAACAATCCAATTAGAGATATAACCAAAGGAGCTGGTTAGAGACCTCTAAGTTAAGCATCACAATAACTAAGTAGCCCTGTGGGCATCAAAACAAATGTAACCTGCTTTACTATGGATATCTGTACACTTGATTCACTAGTTCACCAAATTGTACTGATGTGTGAACTTACAAGTGTTTGATCTTAAGCCTTCATTTTACTCAGTTTCTAGATTTTTGTTGACTTCTGAGATACTCCCTGTTATTTGAAATGGAGATGAAACCAGCCACTTAGAATTAGGGATTGAGAGAAATTAAGAGTAGTAAAAAAAATAAATAAATAAAAAAAAATTTGCAATCAGGCTTTAATTTTAAAGGCAAACTCCATGTTAGCCCCTACCAGGTATTTTGAGTATGTATCTTTGTTCTCTTAATTTTTACTCAAGCTTAGGGTTCATGACCAGCTCTGCAGTTTCTCTGCAGAGGATCAGGTGGAGCTGATGAGGACTCACAGTTCTTAAAATGAAGGCAGAACTGTCCCCCAGTGCTTGCACAATTCCTCATTAGAAGAACAGGCAATTTCTGGATCAGCACAAATAGGTTTAAACTGTATTGTTATGCCCACCAGAATACATGATGTTATGATGGAAGATTCCTGAAAATGAGACAAGAAAATATTCAACTTTTAGCATCAATCAAGTGAGAAAAAAAAAAGTGAATTTGGTCCTTAGATTAAATACAAATGGTAAAAAGAATATTGGGGTTCACTCTTTGAGTTTTGTGTTGTCCTCAAATTATGTAGTAAAAAGTCATTGGTCTGAACAAACATTAAGATAGAAAGTCTGGATTTCAATCAGAATTTCCTTTCTGAGTAACACCAGTCTCCAAAATCCATCTTTCTTCTACTCTTGGACATATAGAGCCAAGTCTAGAGTGGGATCAAACATGGTTTGAGGAAGAGAACTAATCAGTTTACTGAAGTGCCTCCTGCTGAGACTGAACACTTGATCCAGGTACCACATTTTCAAATGAAGGTTAGGCACCAATGGTAGCCACAGCTCATTGGAAAAAATTACTAGGAAAAAAAAAAGGGAATAAAAAGCATACTCAAATCAAAGTCCTGTAACTACCAGCACACCATGTAATCCCTTAAAAAAAATGAAGCCCTGAATTAATGTTAGTGAGGTCGACTGAGATTTTGACAGTACTAACAATCTTACAAAATGTCTACAAAAGATGAAAGCAGGAGGAATTGAATGGAAATTCAGAACTAGATAAAAATTTAGGAAGAACCACAGGATGTGACCACATCCTGTGGAGTGAGTGCTGAGCTATGACCTCTGCAAGCAAAAAATGGTAGCAGTCAAATAACCTGTTATCCATTCTGGTTCAGCAGCTCTAGGATTAGGATGGACACTTGTGTGTTGATTTTATAACTCTGTTTATCACAAGCCTCAAGCATGTGCTTAACTCTTTGCATGGATAGTTGGTTTACCAAAGGTGAGAATGTATTCAAGTTTTCTGCTGAGCCACAGAATTCTACATGTTGCAAGTTTTGTCATATTAGTGTCACAAACAAACACACTGACACTTTTTCCCCAGTTGCACATTGTATAAATGGATTACACAGCACTTTTCGCCTTTAGACTCATAGAATATAATACCATGGCTCAGTCCTGCCTGCATTTCTTGCTCCATAATAAGGAGCTATTAAAGTTTATAAGAATATTGACTTGGTTCTTTCCAAGCAAGCAGCAGTATCAGAAGAAATTTTTCAATTCCTGATTTTTCAGCCTGAAAAGTTTTGTTAGGGATGTTTAAGTTGGCACAAGGTCACCTTAGAGGAGGGTGGTGAGCATTTCACCATTTAAACTCCTCTGTGTGTGTGTTTTGCTTGCTCCTCACTACAAAAATATTGTCATAGATGATTAAATAATCTGTACGAGCCTTTAGTTGGGTGAAGAACAAGACAGTTACTGTAGTCTTGTGAGATTATATTGATTCATATTGATTACAACCCCCAGAGGAAGGAAAGGAAGAGAGGAAATTGACAGTGAAGTCTTTATACAAATTTCATATGGGAGAGAAACTATTTCACCAGTTTTATGAGGAAATTTCTCCTGTTTTCCTGTATAAACAGCAAAAAAGAATCGACAGAAAAAGACATCATCATTATTATGTATATGTCCATTCATACTGAGATGAATAAAGCATAAAAATTCTTCTTACAGTGTAAGTGTAATAGGAGGATCCAACTGCTTTAGAATGGAATTCCAATGCAGCGTTTCTTATGAGCCTTAATGAAAGGAAGGACAAACAAGAGTGGTGACTGTGAGGAACCGAGGAGCTGAAAGAGTTCATGTAAACCTGAAAGAATTAATGCCTCAAACACTGTAGAAGAGAACAGCAATGTTACCATGCCAATTAGATAAGGTTTGGTTTGAAAAGAAGATATTGTGCAGGCAGGATATTGGTTATCTGGGACCAACTCCCTTATCTTGGGTAACTATCTCTAAAACCAAATTTGAGACAGGCTCTCCAATCCCCTTTTGAGAAGTTTGAGAACAACAAGCTGCATGTGTGAAGATAAATAGTGGAACTGAGGGGCGGGGGTTGCCCCCTCTCTGTGCACTATCTGGACCAGTGAAGGCTCTGGGAACAGGATATGTTTTATTTATCTCTATTTTCCTGTCTTTCTTTCTTCCTTTCTTCCTTTCCTTGAAAGTTAAAATCACTGTTCAGCCTTTCTGTTGAAAGGTTAAAAGTCTAACTCGCTGCCCCCACGGGCTGTTCAGAGCAGTTTAATCCGCAGGCTGTTCAGAAATGTTTAAAGTGTTGCTGCCACGTCTCCCAACCTGTTGCAAGCTTTAAATCATTGCTGACATAATTAAACGTTCTAATTGATTGTTTGGAATTGTTTTGCCTTAATTTAGCCCAAGGGTAAAGCCCAAGGTTGCTAACACAGCTGTTGGCTTGGGACTGACCTCACAGCACCCGACAGTGACCTTGATTCTCAATTACATATAAATAAAGTTAAATTAATTGGGAATTGTGTCACCCTCCTCTTTATGCTTCCTGCACTGTACCCTTTCTGTTTAAGACACACATTTTCAGTAAATTTACAACAGTTTCCTGTTTTGAGCTACATACAGAGGTTTTTAAACAACTCCTGAAGGAAACTAAAGGGAGCATCATGGGGTAGGTGGGAAAACAATCCAACTGAAGTTAAAGAGATGGCTGAATCTCTTTGTTATTCAGTTTGAAATGCAGGTTTGCTGAGGTTTTTGGTCTAAAGGTGATGTAACTTCCTCCCCTTCAAGAGTTTTTTCCTTTTGTATTATCTCACAAGTTTTGTTTTGGCACATGTTGCATCGGAGAGCTCTCCAGGAATGAATAACATCTTTCCCCTTTTGTTCTTGATGATTTTGTTGCTGCAAACGTTATTTTCTGTGATAGTCCCTACATGAACAAAACAGAAGTTTCAGCATTAGATTATAGAGGGCCCTAGGTACATATCTGATCCTATTGCAGTGAATGGTGAAACTCTCACTGGTCTTCTCTGGGCTAAAATTTTATTATAGAATCACAGAATGGTTTGGGTTGGAAGGGACCTTAAACACCATCTAGTTTCAACCCTGTGCCATGGGGAGGGAGAAATTCCACTAGATCAGGTTTCTTCCAGCCCCATCCTACCTGGCCTTACCGTATCTAGTGTTTATTTTTTCCTAGTTTTTCACAATGAAGCCTGAAACCATTAATTTTTCTCTCTTTCTCTCTTCTCTCTGTGGGAGCACAGGAGAGTGAATTTGTTACCACTGAACTCAAAGGTGATTATCCTGTCCTTTTCCTTAATGGACCTTTATAACCAGTACAAAATAGATAGAAATTTCTCCTGTTCTCCCTCAGTAGCACTTTATACCTTTGTTAGATTCATATTACACTACAGAGGCAAGAGAGGGACAAAACATTACACTTTTGTCTGTATGGAGAAAGTAAAATCTCACTGTAGTCCAATCTTCTGCTTCTATTTAGTAGAGGTTGAGATAGTGCCTCACTTAAAAAAAATCACAAGAGGGTACACTGTAAATTGGGCATATTAATCTTCAAAGGATCATCAAAGATCACTGTGAGAATTTTGTTAGTAGTAATATTCTTATACTTACAACAGAAAGAATAATTTGCCAGTGTAAGTTTTAGATTTTTTTTTCCTCTATAATTATGAGGATTAACATTTTATTATTCCTCTGGGATAGTTCTATTTCCTGCCATAATACTCACAGTCTATTCCCCCACCACACATTTTTCATCCCAAGACAATCTGGAAAGTTTTACTTCAGTACAACTTCCAAGAGGACTTCTCCTTGGGTAAGACAAATGTTTCATCAATTTTTGTAGTTCTAGAACAGTATTAAGACCTTATTTTATTTTTTTTTCTTTCTCAAGTGCATGATACTTTAAAAAATCCACCACCAACAAAAAACAATTCAGACAAACCCAAACAAATTAAAAAAATCAGGCCAGAAACAACTGAAATTTACTAAAACTATCCAATGGAATTTCACCTATAACTAGTTTACCAATATAGATAAATTAATCCTTGCAACATTGAAGTTAGTTACTGTAGATGAAGACAAATCAATCATCTGAAACTGTGCTGAGAGGATTGTTTCTCTGTGCTGATGTTTGTTAGATGTGCCTTGAAATGTCAGGCTGAGTCATTACCATTGGGGCTGCATAAGTAACCTTTTCTGGGATGGCATAAAGGAAATGGAGGTTATAAAGGCAGTCAAGTCCTCCACTGAGCTGATTAATGCACGTCTTATTTTTCATGAACATAAGAAAGCCCTCTATCATTTCAAATTTGGATTCAGAGATGTAAAATCTTCATATAGCTCATGCACAGAAAATCCCCTTGCTTGTCTCTGTACGAGACTGAAAACATTGGATCCTACCTGCAAACCCAAAAAACTAAGATATTTCAAAGCAATGACATGAAAACACTTCCTAAACCAAAGGGCCACATTTCTGTAAGAGAATTGTAAATTTTTTTTACTGACTTTTACTGAAAATATTTTTTAAAATTAAACTTTTTCCCCCTAGTAAACACATAAATTTTGTCAGATTTTTCACTAAGAAAAGGATTTGCTCGGTTACATGCTGTATCAAGCCATCTCAGATGCTTTTTTAAAATCCAACAACCTCTACAGAAATGATCCCCACAACAGTGTAAGTTAAAAAATAGGGGCAAAACAGTCTGGTGACACTAATGCCCAGTACTGTCAGAAGAACCCCTTTCCAACAGCTTCTCTGCCTTCCTCAGGCTGATGTTGGCTTATTATCTGACATCACTTCCATGGTTCTCAGTCCATGTCGTTCATGGACTGAGACACAGACCTGTGTCCACTCTGTTCTAAACACCTCATTTAGGGGTTGTATTAGTTAATATAATATATTGTCTTTTCCTGCACAATTGTAAAAGTGACCCATAAGGGCCAATGCCTTTTTAGGCATTCTCTGTCTCCTAGGACAGAAGAAAAAATTAGGGAGGAGCCCATCCAAATTAGAGTGAGGAGCGTTGGTCACTGATTAAAAAAAAAGTCAAAAGCAAGTCCCTTCATCTAAATAAAGCTTTCAGTGCTGTTTCAATATGATTTTTCTCTTTTTCTTCCTATGTCTTGGAAAACAATCACCATTGTAACAGAGTGGACAGTAAATAAAGGAAACAGTGCAGAAGTGCAGTGGCAACTCTCTTGGAAGAGGGTGAGAATAAATAAAACCAAGTTCAGCCCAGGAAAATAATTTGAAGATGGCTTTGCATTCTTAGAAGAGCTGTGAGAAGAATGGAATGCATTGTATTAATTTCCTACACTGCAAATAAGATGCATATTCTCCTGAGTAAAAATAAGTTGCATATTGAGTATACAGAGGTGTCCCATAGATCCTTTGAAAAAAATGGCAGCAAGATAAAATAATTAATGGTCTGTATGTTCATTAGCAGTAGAAACAGATGTGCCAGTTTGATTGTGGAATATCTGCCTATGTGGGGAGAAAAATTAATTTAGCTGGTAGGAATAAGAGCAATCAGCTGGGTGTTGGATGAAGGGATGTATACAGTTCTCCTGTGTAAAAAGGTTTTTCACTATTGTTTGGTGGGAGTCAATTGGCTCATGTATTTTTATGTCTCATGAATAGGAAAACACATGTATTTTTTTGGTTACTTTAAAACATTTAAACACATATTTAGATTTATGGCTTGTTGTCTTTTTTCAGTACAAGAATGTTTGATCACAGACAATTTGATTTTTTAATAAAACTCTTCATGGCCTTCCATTTGTTGGCTTGAGAAAGTTGCAGAGGATGCATAATTGAGAGATTTAATTGATAGGGAAGAGTTAAATGGCTAGAGCACTGAAAGAGAATTTATCCAAGATTCTGGTATCACTGTTAAGGTCTCCATGTGACTTGCTCTTTTTCAAGTTGCTGGCAACCCTTCCAGCAGATTATCTGCAAGATTTATTTAGTGCTTGGGTCTTGTGTGAAAGTCCCCTATTTTGGACTTGGAATCCCAGATATTTGTACCCAGACATGACCCCTTTTTCACCTGAGGCAGATACTAATTCTGATCTTGTGTTCTGAATAAAGGCAATGCAGACAAGTATCATTCTACATGGGCCTTTATAAACTGCATAGTTGTATTTGCTTTCAACAAAAATGTTTTGCCCATGAAAACTCTGTACAAAAGAATGGCATTTTTCTCTCATAAAAAAAAAAAAATCAAAACAACAAAACCCAAGCAAAAATATTTTTATACACCACTTGCATTTCTAATGTAATTCAGAATTCAGTAAGACTAAGTAATGAAAGAAGAGACTAACTGCTAAAGAAAAAAGATAAAGGAGAGATTGAATGCAGCATTCCATTTTCGTTTATAGTATCCATAAACTGCTTCTGAACAAAACTTGGACATGCTGTTTCTCTACGTCTTCCTCCCTGCACTCTCCACTCCCCCTCAAATAACAGACAATTTCCCTGTCAGGATCCCAAGGGCAACAAGGGACAGGTAGCAATGATAAAATTGATTACTTAATTAGCTGTTATAATTTATTGAGTATAGGCAAAAGAATATAATTTATAACTTGCAAGGTGCTACTTAAACAGAGAATGATTGAAATCTGATTGAATTTGCTTGATGAGCAGCTCAGCATGACCCAGCAACATGAGGTGGCAGCCCAGAAACCACCCGTGTTCGGGGCTATGTTCCCAGCAGAATGACCAGCAGGTTGAAGGAGGTGGCTCTGTCCCTCTGCTCTGCTCTGGTGAAACCTCACCTCCAGTGTTGCCTTTAGCTCTGGGACCCTCAACATAGGAAAAATGTATCTGTTGGAGCAAGTCCAGAGGAGGCCACCAAGATGCTCCAAGGGCTGGAACCTCTCTGCTACGGAGACAGTCTGGGAGAGCTGGGGCTGTTCAGCATGGAGAAGAGAAGGTTCCGGGAAGACCTTAGGCCTAAAGGAGCCACAAGAGAGGTGGAGTGGGATTTTTGACATGGACATGGAGTGACAGGACAAAGGGATAATGACTTTAAACTGATGTTTAAACTTTAAATTTTTAAATGTACCTTCTCATTCCCATCATCTATTTGGAACTGGATGTCCTTTGAGGTCCCTTCCAACAGAAATAATTCTGTGATTCTACGACTTTTCTAGTCTACTACTGCATCTGTCAGAGCAATGGTATGTGGAAACATTATATTTCATGTTATAGTACCTCAGAATTATGTTTTACTTTTACTAGTATTTTTTTCACCCTGATTTCCACTGTATTTGGGAAAAGAGCAAACCAAACCACCCAATTTGCACTGAAATTTCTTGAAGATGATATAAAACAGCAAATTTCTTCTGGGCTCAAACCTGGCAGTTCTCTCTTTTCCCTCCCTCTTGTCAGAGTGTAATCAGACACTAAATTCAGGTGGCTGGTCAAAGGGAAATGGCATGGGGGGGCAAGGAGGAAACACACATGAAAGGTCACAATAAAATTTTGATCAGATGCACTTTACTTCTCTGACCAACTAATTAGGCAGTACGTATTTGAGTTTGAAAGGTACATAGAGACAGAATAAGTTTGAAATGCAAGGAGGAGAGGGAGATATAATAATCAATACAGATATTTGTATTCTGCAATCAATGAAAGTTGTACTTTCAAATCAGTGCAACATTGATTCTTGGATTGGGTTTTTTCCTAAAAGAGAAAAGAAGTGTGAGGTGCACATGAAAGCAAGGCTGCATAATTTGACTTCTTTTTCTGTGGCTGGGTGCTGTCTGGTGAATGAGCTGCTTTGAAATATCATTCTGAGGTGTAGTGTGAGGAAACACTCCTGTGGCACTTTGGTATATGTATATATATATATATTGTTTTTTTTCTATCTCTAACAGATCCAAATGACATGAGACATCAGTTAGAGTTCAAAATCCAAACTATTTGTGCAGGCTATGATTTTATTTAGTTCTAGTTCTGTAAATCCTTGGAACACATTGAAGGCAGTTGTTGCACAAACAACTCTGTTTTCTGAATACATGACTGAGTTTACAGCCGTTTAAAACCAATTCAGCATTAGCATAAAGACAGTGCACACACCCAGGTCAGCTTTGAATCATCCTTTAGTTTCCCTTGAATCTCTTAATTTCAACTTTCCTGTTTCATATCTAGCTCGGTGCTTTCAACTGGGTATTTGTTTTTTATTGTTTTGTTATTTTCTTTTAGAAATGAATGTTTAGATAGAAACTATACCATTAAGGTCAAGCTATGAGCTCATCACTTGCTTGGCATCTCTCCTTGGCATCTCTGCAGTGACTTGCCAACTCTTTTTAGATAATGTGGTGTAGTTAATATTCTTCAACTTTCCATAGTCTAATCCTGAGAGTTTTTGTACTATTTGTGTGTAATTTACACAGGACAAAACCATCATGGTGGAGTTCATTGTACAAAGGAATGCTCCAGTTAAGAGGGAATTTTTGCTGATGGCAAATTCAGTTGGTCACCTGTATGGATTGCCCACAAAGAGCAACAGAGCTTGAGCTTCACAGAACACACTGGACAGAAATCTGACAAAAACATCATGATTGCATTTGATTCTGTCGTGGCCTAAGGAACGGCCTGTTAATCAACCAGTTTTCTGTGTCTGTGAAGAGGGCTTGAGGATCCTTGAGGAGTGCTGGCTTGATAAGAATGAAGCCTCTTCAGGAGGCTTCTAGCACACCCTGGGATCAAACTCCTGTTCAAAAGAGTTTTATAGTTAACTAGCAGATCTCATTAAGTTGATGTCTGTAGCTTCTGATGCCCTGACATACTTCTCAACCCTGTAGATCAGAGACAACTACAATTTAGGATTTCAAGTCTCAGATTTTTTGTTAATTGCTCATCAGGGAACATTTGCTTCACAGCTTGAATGTAACTGAATATCATGAAGTTTGGATTAAAGAACACTCTCCCTCTCACATTTGTGATCATTGGCTTCAACTGTCTCATGTCTTAATTTTGTTTAGTTAGGGTTTTTTATTGATAGAATAAAAGACCATTGTTATTTATTTTTATTAGGAAAAAAAAAGAGAATCATTAGGGTTGAAAGAAAAAGCAAGATCTACCGCAAGAGAAAAGTTGGTCTCCAAGTTTTATAAAGGAGAGAGCATGTGGACATTATTTGATGAACTTGAAAGCTTCATCCACTAGAAAAGACCAGCTAAAGACAAATTTGGTCTTTTTTTTCCCCCCCGACCACTAACACACAGAAGGTCAAGGAGGTCTATTACAAGAAGATCCCAATTCCTGCAGGGAAGGTAATATGAATAAAACAATTTTGGAGTCAATTTTCTTTACCAATGTTACATAGTGACTTTATCAGACAAATCTCAGAATAGCTATGCAATTTGTTAGCATAGCAAAGAAATGCAAATTTAATGGGAATCACCAAAGACCAAGCTGTCTTCTCCCCCTCCTCTCTCTTCTCCTCTCCTTCCATCTCATTTTCTCTCTGCTTTTTTCCTCATTACAGTATGATGCACCTGAAATGGCCAAGGAAGTACTTTTTGTGTCTGGTTGCAGTAGGAGTGCACATGTCCAGATGCAAGCTCTGTATAAGGTGAGTGAAAATGGAGTCAATCAGCTTTGCAAAAAGAAACATAAAATAAATTTTTTTTTATCTGCAGGTATTTCACGATGTGCTTCATGAATGCAATGTCCTAAAGTCATCAACAAATAAATTATAATTGGGAACACTTGATTGAATATCACAAGACTGGAACTGCTGAACAGAGATGAGCCTTATTTGTTACTGCAGGATCACAGACCTCTGTGGTCCAAGCATTAGATAGAAGCAGACACACGGTCACAGTTATGTTTGTGATCTACCTCACCTGGCTGCTCCCAGAATTGATGTAATATGTCATGTGAAACTTGTGTCCACAACACCTTTATGAACAATGCAGCTTCACCCCAAGTTTGGGCTGCCTGCATGTCCTCATTGCCCCCATGGCCAAGAGTATTCCAGGGAACCCCATGGACTATTCTGTTCCTGCTGACACTGGTCACTCTCATAACAAAAGTCAGCTTCTACATCATAGAAAGGCTCCATGTGGGCAAGACAATACCATTTCTTTCAATGTGGAAGGAAACAGACCCTTCTAGTAGCAGACATCAGGAATTTCTCAGGTGAAATGCACCCTGGAGATGTCTATTTTTGCCTCCTTAATACAAAGGGAAACTGAGTGACCACTACACACAGAGATGCCTGGTGATGAACAAAATGAATACCCATGTCCGTGTCCCTGCAAGGAGAGATGACATTACAGTGTTAGTCATCGATGTCCTTACATTCCCTCCAGCAACACCAGTTCAGTGTTTGTAGCTGCAGACTGTGACTTTTAGTGAAAAGGAAGAGCTATGGATGACAAACAAATCAAGCCTCAGTATCCACCTCCTGTGGAGTTGAGACCTCAAGTGAACTGCCAGTGTAGATGAAGTTTTGGTGTTGAAAACATTGTCATCAGTTGAACAGGAGCTTTTCACTAGTCAAAGAGTGAGTACTGTTACACTGCATTAAATTTAGTTATTTGCTATGAGCCACTTCCTTGTTTTGGGGGAGAAATTCATAGCTGAGATGCAACTCCTCTCTTCCAAGCATTAGCCTTAGTCAGTGCTTCAGGTGATGTCAAAATAACCCCTCCACTTTGATCAGATCAGCTCTTCTCTTTACCACAATTTTCTGATTTCTTGACTATTATGTGTTTAAATTGGACAGTATCACTGCATGAGGGACTTCAGTATTTAAGTTAATAATCCATTTGATTCACTCACTATAAGATTTTCTATTTGTCTGAGAAGGTTCATGGTCTGAATCAGCCCATTTTTGTGCTTGCTGCAGTCACAGTCATGCTCCTGGTTCAGTTGCTTCATGTAGCATCACACATTGCATTTTTTAGGTCTTCAGATTACCCAGAAGCACACAAGTTTCTTTAGTGCTTTTCTCCTCCTCATAAACATTATTTCTCACTCTTCTGGGCCCTAATGTCTGAAGTTGTTCTCACTGGAATTTCATTTTAACTCTGCTGTAATTTTCTTTTGAAGATATAGGTCCTGTGCAGAACTAATGTTTTTAACACTATTTAATTGTGTTACGTGTGTTGGAAAAAAACCCCACAACTAACAACCTTTTTGATTATACTCCCTGGTTAATTTTTTATCTGACATTTAAATCCCTTGGTTGTCCAATTAGGATGGAAGTAGTCCAAACTAGAGATGCATTAACACTGTGATATGATCACCTAGTTAATTGCTGACAGACCCTTAGAGAATCTCTGTTTTTTTGCTCTAATTATTTCTGAGGACAATATTCCTCTATTTTAAGCTATGTATATACTACATGCAACAAAGAAGTCTTTTAAAACTAGACAGTAATCCAAATTTTAGTTTCTCAATAATATTGTCCCAATCCATAGACAGAGCTAAATTGTCTCATCCATTCACATCGTAGTTTATACTTGTGTAGAGAAGCTGCTTTTTCATTAATTCTGCATTCATTATGAAAAGAATCATACCAACTGTGGTTGAATCTTGTGTTACATCTGATTAAAGCTCATTAACACAATTCTTTACAGATCTTCGAATCAGAGTCTCTGCTTACTGTCCTGATGTCACCAGATCAAATTTGTACTTGCCCCTGTGAGGGGTCACTGGATGACTGACTTAGTGACAACTTTCCTCAATTATTTGCATAATGAGCTTAACCAAAGCACAGCACATCTCCCTTTTAGACATCTGTTCTGATCTTCTTCTGCAAATTGTGATGCAGGAAGAAGGAGCAAAGGGAAAGAAGGAGGCCCTCTCAATTGCCATAATCTTCATGACATTAGATCATGATGACAGAGGAGAAACAGCAATGTCCTTATTTCCTTTTCCATTTAAACACATATTATGACTTTACAAGTAATTCTTTACTGTCCAGTACACAGAGCCTAAAATCCTTGGAGAGAACTCTTGGCAGTGTATTAGATTGTTGCATCATTTTGGACTACCATTCCTTAGGATCTACTCTGCAGATCACTAGGGATTCAGAGAGATTAGTTTCCAAACTTAAATTATGTACTTGGCTTTATCTTATTGGTAAGTATCAGCATCTGAGCAATTCACTCTCATTCCTGTTAGAGGCAGCAGAAACATGATGGTGAGAGTAGTTAAAGGAAACTGGGGCTTGATTCATCTCAGTCAGAAGTGCACATCTAAAATAGGTCAGATAAACTGTTCTCTGAAAATATATATTTTTCTCTTTTGATCATAAAGGAATGTTGACAGACTGTCTCAGAAATAGACATCCATATAGTGCTTTTTAAATTTGAGTAGGATGAATCACATGGAACAGTAAGATCTGCAATGATTCGCGGGGGGGGGGGGGGGGGGGGGGGGGGGGGGGGGGGGGGGGGGGGGGGGGGGGGGGGGGGGGGGGG
>JAWWLZ010000139.1:69017629-69037811 GCA_035041345.1 Poliocrania exsul
CCCCCCCCCCCCCCCCCCCCCCCAGTTTTAAATTGTTGCTGGGATTTCCAATAAAAATGGTCTTTCAGTGTCATCATAAGGGAGGCCATTCACTCCTAGTTTTTAGATATGCTTTACTGAGTGCTTTATTGTTGTATAGCTGGGGGATTTTACCTGAATTCACCATTAACTCTGTTCTGACAATGGTTTGAAGGAACTCAAGTTATAACTGTTGGAAGACACACTCATCAAAGAAACATCCTTAATGACCTCAGAGAACCCTGCATTGTGTACACTCTCCCCAGAAATCGACTTTCCATCCCCAACGTGGTTGTTCTTTATTAGCAGGTTTTGCAGCTGGAGTCACTACAGGTTTTACTTCATTGAAGTAGTTTTCAATATCTTGAAGTTTAGAGCCTTGAAAGCAAAAGCTCTTCTGACTCTGCTTGTCCTCCAGCTGAGGAGCTCTGTGATAAAAAGAATTTTTTTCCTCTGAAAATGTCAGTAACAAAAGCCTAAATATTTTTGAGTATACTGAATTCACCAAAACTGTGTTGAAATTTTTTTAGCACAAGCTGGGATGAAAGTTAAAATCCAGACCAAATGAGAGTCTTGTATAAATATCTTAATATGAATACTTTTCTGCAATATGGGTGATGCAACTTCAAATCTCATGGTGAGACCAAATAAGTATGTGAACTTTCACACTCTTCACACCTTAGGTGTGTGTCTGCTGCATACAACTATCATCTATTCTTGAAGTAGAACATAAATTATCCTTTCACAACTGCAGTTAACAGCTCTTTCATTTTTTTCTCTCTTTTCCCTCTTACTGGCCCTCCAGACAAGGGGATTTTGTACTTTATCAACTGCCTGGTATGGTGTGCCAAATAGTAACAATATAAAATTATATATCAAAAAGGAAAACCTGCCTTTACCACCCTTTCAGATGTCATTTAAGAAAGAAAAGGCTTTTAAAGCAAAGTACAGAAAGTTGACAATGCTTAGGGAGCACTGGAGAGAGTGACAAATAATTTACTAGGCTCAACTCCTGATAAATGGTGAATGCTTGTTCTGTTTGACCAAAATATAGCTTTGATATGAGTGGTTATGGCATCTTACTGCCTTGTGAGAAAAATTACACAGCTCCAGGTTCTGACTCAAGCAGATGCTCTGTGCTGAATATAGCTTTGTGTTTTACGAGTGCCAGTCCTCATTCTGTCTTTAATCTGCTGCTTTTTGACTTCAGCTGGTTTCAATAATAATGAGAAACAATCCTCAAATTTAAAAACAACAAAAAAACAAAAAAGAGAAATAAAAAGAAGTCTAAAGCTATTGACTTTTAAAGAATTCTATTTTGACTTTTAAGATGACGAGAATAGAATGGCATTAGTAGAATGTCACACAGCAATAAACAGATAAACTACAGTTCTGCAAAGTCATGGACTTTGGAGTGAAGTTTCCCATAACAGCCTTCCCTCTGCATCACTATCTACCAGTCATAACTACTATGAGAGGAGGGAAAGATGGACCCCCAGGCTGGGAGAATAGAGGAGAGGTGGCTGGAAATGAAAACAAACAGCATGAAGCTTGTCTTTCAGATGGAAATTTCCTGCAGTGAGCAAACTACCTTCTGTGAGGGCATTATATCCTCCCTGCCAGGATTTCAGCTCTCACCATCCCTCACTAACCCATAAAACAACACCACAGTTTTCAAGCAACACATGTTTCCATAGGATTATTTTCAGAATGCAATTGTGGGGTAAGTCTGTGTCATCTTCCCCATGAAAAGGGAGGTCTTGGGGACCCAAGTCCAGAAAGACAGAGTTCAAAAGGACATAAGTCCCCAAAATTGGATTTAGATATTTAAGTCCAAGATGGTCTTTTCTTTTTAAGGTTCTCAGCACTGATGATTTTGATTGTCAACATTAAGGAACATGAAAGGTCCTCTGTTTTCATGACACTATGAGCTTGTTCTGTCTGGAAGTCATATCAATTAAAGGTTGCAGATGGACACCCAGCAAGTGCCTGGGGCTGAGTGGGAGAAACAGGAAGCAGTAGCCATATGGCTGGTGTTTCATATACCTGTTTGGGTATAAAAGCTTTCATTTTCTCTTCATTCAAGCAGCCTCTTTTCAAGAGTATCCTTCCAAATCTTTCCCCTTTTATGGAGATTTCTAATTATCTTTAGTTCACAATATAAAAATTTGCTAAAGCAATTGCAATTTAAAAGAAAATTGATTAAAATAGTTTTAATTGAAGTTTTTTGAAAATTGCTACTGCCACTGTTATTGCCTGTATTTCTTGTTGTTGTTTATCTAAAGAGAATTTTGAATTTCCTTCTTCTAACTTCACTATTTGACTAGAGAATTTTTCTTCTAGATGTGCTCTAACTGTGTTTACTGATTATGCTGCAGGTAGGGAAGTGCTGCAGGATATTGTAGTTTCCTATGGAAGTTCTCACCATGGAAAACTTGCCAAGTAAAGCATTGGACTTGACTGTCAATCTCAGATTAAATCCCAGGTCTAGCAATTTTGAACTTGTTAATCTTCTTATCACTTACAAGACAAAAAATACTTTTCCTAATCAAAATATATGCCCTTAATTTGAATGCCTTGCAGTCATGCATGTGTATGGAAATGACTTGTCTGAAATGATCACTCATGTTTAACAAACGTATGCAGTGATCTCTTTATTTTAGGAACCTGTTAATTTGTAAGAGACATATTCCAGCTGGAGATTGCCCTGTGAATTATTACATGCTTCCTTGAAGTTCAAGCTTAACTGTTGACTTGAATGTGGAAATACTCGAACTGTATATGCAAACACTGTAACAGTATTTAAAAAAAAATCTTTATTTTATCTTTCACCATCCAAATACATGCACAACACTTTAGAAGAGTTATGAACAATTTATAATTATTAACAAGTAATATTTATACTTATTGATAAGTTATATTTAGAAACAAGTCTCAACTTATTTGGAAAAGGAAAACTTTGCCTCCTTCCCTGTGTTCCATTCTCATAATAGCAAATATTCAGAATACTTTGTATTTAAAAAAAAGATGAAATACTGCTTTTTTTGCCTCTGTTCTATAGCGACATTGAAACATTTGGCTTCACACTGATGTGTCACCTGTTGTCTCTTTGTTTATACTTGCTGTTCAGAGCAGTACAACGCTATTTCCTCTTGCATACAACACTGACTTTTTCTTGTGATTTTCATCTTCTGACTGCTGTGCCCTTCCTGGTTTCCCATCCAATCTTATACTGATTTCTAGATGTGTTTTTTGGTGCTTGGTGCTCATGGGGGCATTTCTGTATGCAAAGGAACTTGACTGGCATCTTGCTGAATCTGAGGGTACCTACTTGCCTCTTCCAGGACATCTTAATTTAAATAGAGAAGAAATTGGATTTTTGTAATTCCACCTCAAAAATATAGAAAGCTATTTCCAATGTTTAAAAAAAATAAAAATAATAAAAAAAAAACAACCCCCCCAGAAAATAAAGAAAATAAAAAAGAAAACAGAGAGAAAAATGACCAGTAAAAATTAAGAAATATTTTGTCAGCCTCATAAGAAGAAATATTACATGTGAGCTTTTCTTTCATATGTATATAAAAATAAAAACATATTTGTTTCCTATGTATGTATTTTTTGTTTTATATACATAAAACAAATTTGCACATGTTCATATATATACTCTTAAGAATATACTAACCTTTGACATACTTAGTAAACTTTCACCAGAGTTTTAATCATTGGCAAATGCACACGGAAATATTTTCCTCAATGTTTTTCAACTCTGTTTTTTACAGTACATCTAGATGGAGGAGGTTTGTGTGAAAAACTGTTTCATGGTTTCTTGTCAATATTCTTTTGCAGAAGTTACATTTATGTAAAATTCAATGAACTGGTTGACAAACACAGCCAAAAAGTCTTCCACATTTTATATACACACAGCATTGTACAACTTTACTGCTTGGTTTCTATTCAATCATTTAGAAGAAGCAGTTTGTACTATGTAATTTTTTAGACATTGTGACAGAGAATATGTCTCATTTAAGAAAAATGAGGCTTTTTTCACCTGTGTAACTCAGAAATGCCTATTGATGCATTTAGATTGCAGCCCAGAGACCTGTCTCTGTTAAGTTGAACAGAAAATAATATGGTTAGAAATAAAAAGGTTTTAAGTAGGCCCAATTGATCTATCCTGTCAAGATTCCTAGTGGGAAAAAGAAAAGAAAGAAAAAAGAGCTTCCAAGTCAATATAAATTTTTTTTTTTCAAGAGGGAGACTGCAGTGCTCAAAACTTCATCCCTTAACATTTCTGTAGGAAATAAAGAGGTTGAAAACTGGAAAAATAGTGAAAGACTGACATTTATCATGGGAAAATAAATGGAGATGAAGAACTAGTTCTGTGGAAGATTCCAACCTGTGGGATGAAGCAAAAATCTGAGCTGCTACTTGTGGGAAGACTTGTTGATGCTGTTTTGCTTTGCCTGTTCGTTCTGTCAGTTCCCCATCTATGACAGTGTTTTTTCTTCCATGTTACTCTCATTTAGGGGAACACAAAATCCCTGGAATCCATCCAGCCTCCCTGATCCATATGGACAAGAGTTACATTCTTGTCAAAAGGCTTTCAAGAAGCTGTTAAGGAGCTGCTATGTACAGGTGCTTCCTCATTCAGCAGCTCAGAGGCAGGTAAACCTGAGATAAGTTTCTGGATAGATAAAGCAAAGACACTGTGAATAGGGCTGATGTCAAGTCTTTTAAAGATGGATGTAAGTGTTTTTCTAATAAGATCCATCCTGGCTGAATTCCAGTTGAATCTACAGAAGAAGGATAGTTTGTAGAAAATTGTTGTGCAGTCAGGCAGGAAATTACAGTTGGAGGGAATTGTTTTCCTGCCCTTCTTTTAGACCAACTTCTCTTAAAATATTTAAGTTCCTTATTTCTGAGAAATTGTGGAATCCAATTGATTTTATTATCACACATAAAGAAAATAGTGTGGAGATTTTCATCTGGCACTGCTGGCAGAGGCAGGCAAACAGAATTGAATTGATATTTCTCACATGGAACACCACATAGATGATTGTATTCCAAACTGGGCAATTATGATAATGCTTCACCTGCAATATTTGCATGAAATGGCAGTAATGGAAACAACTGCTAAAACTCTGAGCTATCAGCTCTCTGTAAGCATTTAGAAATCAGACTTTATTTTTTCTTCAGTCTCTGCAATTGCTTTTTCCTAAAATATAACCCTGAGGGTGCCTCCTACTCCACTACTCATTCTCTATTGACTGATTTCCTTGGTTTTCACTCAGTTCTGAACCGGCAAGAGGCATCCTGACTCATATTGGCTCTCTGCATTGGCTTTGTGATCCTGTTTGATAGCCATGCACTCTCTCTTCAAAAATGCCGTTACCATTCCTTGTCCAAAGCCACTCGATGGGAGATTTCGTTCATGTTAGAATCTTGAAATTGCTGCTGATTTTGTAACATCTTACTAAAACACACCTCCTGTATGCCCTGCCCTTTGCAGTGCCTCCCTCTCTCATGGAAGAATAAACCTTTCTGTGCTCAGTTCAGGGGAAGAGCGAACTCTAATAAAATAAGAACATAAAGCTACACAATTTCTCCTCTGAGCCTTTAGCTTTTTCTTTCTTCTGTCCCTACTGAAGCATGGATGCAAGAATGATAAATTCCATGTGCCCCCACTCAAGTACAGACGCAAGAATGTTAAATTCCATGTGTGTATATGAGGAAAAAGGATGTACTCACCTCTTCAGTTTTTTGCTGTGCTCAGGTATTTCCTTTCTCCATGAAGCCCATGGCTTGAGATGGCTGATGTCCAAAAGGCAGCCTTTCTGTCCACTCCTAACATCTGACTTTGGCACAAATGCCCCCCATGCAGCACCTCTGCGTCTTGGGGCCAGATATAACCTTATACGGGGCATTAAGACAGATCCCAGGTGTTTTCTATCCCAAGTTAGAGATGGTGTTGCTCAAATAAGAAATGCTGGGACAGCAGAAAACTACTTCTGAGTAGTTACAATTAAAATTTCCCCTTCAACAACCTTGGGGCACTGACAGGCAGGCAGCTGTTTGGGAGACAGGCTGTCAGAGAACAGCCACAGGGAGCCACGGCCATGATCCCTCCTTTACTGATGCCCTTATTTGTGCTGAGAGTGAACTGACCCATGAGCTAAAACCTGCCATCCTCTCTGATATGCTGTAAGTCACCAAAGGTAGCTTTCAGTAGCCCATGAGACAGAATGAATTTAATGTGAGCCTGCAGAAATTGAGGAGAAAGAAATAAAGATTGTAAAGTGCTTAATAGGATGATAGAATTGTATGAATAAAGATGGTATGTAGCTGGCAGTTTAGAATCTGGCTGTCAGGGTTTTTTCAATTTGTTTTTTCCCTTTCTACCTTTAACTCTGGAAAGATTTTTTTTTGTACAAAAATCTACTTTTTGCTGTTAAAAAGAAAGGCATGATTTTTTTTTCTAAAAACCTGCAATTAAAAAAAATGGTGTCAGGGTATAATGTCAAAAGGAAGCTCCAGTCAGACCCTAAGATGAGAACCTTTCATATGCAGGAAGAGATTCACAGGTGGAAGTAAAAGACCTGAACAGTAAAAGACAGCTCTGGAAAGGATCCAATCCTCCTTAGTGTCCAGGTCTAAAGATTAACATTCCCTCCACATTATCTCAGAACAACTCAGTTGTCACAAAACACTTTCTCAAGCTCCTTAAGGTCTAGTCCTGGGTACTGTCACATCAGCATGTGAGGTTTGGCAGTGCTGTGCCTGAGCTCATACATGGATTTAGCACCTGGGCGCTTTATTCTTGATCTGCTTAGTGATCTTTTCTTATTTCTACCCATCTGGTTTTGCCTTCCTTCAGCAGTGCAGTGTTAAGACTTCTAAAGCATAATTTGTGTTTGCCCAGGATACAGAACAGCAGAGCTCTGATCTAATCTTGTACTTCAAGAATTTTTGCATTAGAGGAAGAGAGTCTGAACTCTTAAGAGTAAAAAAATCCCCAACCTCTTTTTAATATTTAAAGGGAAAGTGCAATTATTTCCTCTCTCTTTTCTTTTATAATAAATAATCCAGCACAGCTTTACAAACGAGATAGTGACAGGATATTTGCTCAGGATAGTCATAGCTTTAATCAACAGTGTCTTATGAACAAAATAATAATTTAGGTGAGGCTTTGGAGTGTTGTGGTTTTTTGTTTGTTTTTTTTTTTTTTTGTGTGTTTTGTTTTGTTTTTTTGTTTGTTTTTGTTCACGTCCAACCTATAGGCTTTTACTTTGTTCCTATTCTTGTGGATGGCGAATTATATCAAGATAGACAACAGAGGATGTGTATCTCTGTTGGCCTTTTCCTCTATTTTACTTATTTTAATAATGGAACATTTGACATACAGATCTGCAAAGCCAAATGAAATTCAGGAAACCACAAAAAAACCCCAAAGACAACCAATATTTAGCAAAAAAGAGAGCAATTTGCCTTTTATTGGAAAATAAAACAAATGGACAAAAATAAAAGAGCTTCTTCCTTCTATGTTGAAGGACCTTTGATTAAAACAGGCCATGAAATAGTGGCTAATAAAGAGAAGAAAAGGAAGAGTTTATTGGATTTGTACTCCTCACATAAATATGCGTTATACATGCAAAACATTGTTGTTGGCTGAATGTAGAGCATAATACACAGGACTCTAATCCATTTTTCATAATAAACCAGTTTGTTTTGGTTTTTTTTAAACCATGAAATACTAATCCTGGTCTAGCCAACCTCATATAGATTATTTCTTATTTCAGATTAAGAAAGAGCGTCCAGTGGAGCACTGGACCACATCAGAAGATTTCCACTACTTTTGGGTCTGCAGTGGACTGTTCCCATGCCAGGTGAGTGGCTGTGTCATCACATTCCTCAGTGCACACTGGTCCAAGCTGGGCTCCAGAAACTGAGGCTGAACTACTTCAAGGTCACCCTGTTAAGAAGAATTCTTACCACGAACTTAGTCACTGGCCTGCAAAATGAAATGACCACCCAGTCCATCTCATGGAAATATCTTTCTACTTAATTCCATGTTTGGCCTAAATAAAAATAATGGATGAGATATGGCTTAAGACAAGCAAACTAGTAAAAGAATTCAGACCTACCATTTAATCAGTAAGAACCCAGGCCAGGAAACCTTACACTATTTATATCCCACTTTGTACATTTGTAAATGTCCAGAAAGAAAAATGTTAAAATTCAAATCTGAATTACTTTCTCCAACTGCAGGTCTGTTTTGATTGAGTTAGAATTCAGACCAGAAGCTTTTCATTTAAATTCATCCATTTTTCTCAAAAATTACTGTCTGAAATATGTGCACTCGAAGCTATTGGTCTCTGTGAAATCAGTGTCAAAACCAGTATGGGCTTTATTGGCACTGGAGTTTTCACTGAGTTATCACACCCAGCTGTTCCACTGTATGTTAATTTACTGGTTACTCTGATCCATAAGGGTTTTTTATTATTTAAAAATATTTTTGTTTAAAAACCTGGTATGCACCAGAAGTTCCAGAGTTGTATAATTTGCTACATTCTGTTTTGCAGGGACAGTACCCTGTAGCATTGCTGCCACTTCATCAGTCTTAGAAAAGTTTTAATCCAGTCAAAGTAAATAGGGAAAGAGTAGAAGGGAGTACTTACAAGTAATATATTTCATATACTTCAGCCTTAATTCTTGCAATGCCTGCTGGATCAGTTTGGGATTTATTGATTTACTTTATTTTCCTGTTACCTTCTTTTCCTCTTTCTCTTCAAGGAAGGCTGTCAAAATCCTTCCCATGCTCTCTAACAAACTAATCCTTCTCTCCTGTTGAGTGTAGACATCTGTTTCCTTGAAAGATCTTGTTCCTTTCCATGTTTATATCATGAAATAGTACAGATTTGCCCCTTGTTGTGTGGAAGGTTGATGGACATTCCGTGTTTTTTTGTATGGACCTGCAAAAGGATATACTGGATGACATCCTTACACATCAATGGATGCACTGGGGGGTGGAAGAGAATCTGAATGGAAAACATAATTTTGTGTTCTAAATTTTCTTTTCAAACATTATCTGCAAGTACAGTCATAAATACTTATCAAATGGAAACAGGTTCACCTCTAAGATTTAAGGAAAACTGACAATTTGGAAATATTGAGATACATCATAATAGAGAAATGCAGGTAAGAACAGATAGTAATTCAGAAAGTTAAAAATAAGAAGTCATCCAAAGTTTGAACCTCTTGAGAAGGCTTTGAAAAAGCTAACAATAGAGCTCCTGTAAAACATAACAAAATAAAAATAGATACTGTAGCTGCTGGATAAAAATAGTGTAGATTTAATGCTTCTTCAAACAGATGGCTCTAAAACTTGAGATTTCAAATTATGATTTGTTCAGCCCAAAAAGAAGTCTTTCCAAAGGCTCTGTGAATTGTGGTAAGTGTAAGAGGTGACCTTGAGATGGGTGTAGATATTGTCAAATGAAAACTTTTTTTTTTTGGTGATTTGAAATCAAGCATTGACACCAAAATAAAACAGAGAAAACAAAAATATTATAATTCTGGGTAACCTAAGAATTTCCTAAGATTTAATTTCTTGTATCACAAATAGTGGTAGGGGAAATGGAAGAAATCTTGTCTTTGATGCATTTTAATTCTTTTGATGTAGTATTTACAGCCATGGCTCACCAGATTCATCATTCCCCATAGGCAACAACCGTTAGGAAGCTCCACTCCACTACAGAGATTATCTTCTGCTGGTGTGGCACTTTTGTTTCAAATATGGAGACAGTGGAAGGAATGAAGCACCTATCTATATGCATTTTTATTTTCAGGTGGTTTTGAACTTAAAGGGGAAACCCATTTTCTGAGCATAAACAAAAATACATAAACCAGTTCTGAAGCTTTTCATGAATGGATTTCACCACCAAGTGATCTGTAAACAGGTTGGTAGATAGAAATATTGACTAGCAAATCACTTAATATTCCTTACACCTGTACTTTGCCAATGGCATCCCTGTCTTCACACATGCAACAGGATACTGAAACACAGCCATGATTCCCTGAGGATCTGTAGGAATTAGGAATGTGATTTACTTCTGTGTTTCTCCAGCTGCATTCTGCTGCAAACCTTGGTTGATTTAATAGTTGTGTTAGACTGAAATAATTCAGTCATTAAGTTAACCTGTTACCTGTAACTTAATAAGTAAAGAAAGTACTTTCAGATGTCTGTTTTATAAAAACAAAACAAAACAAAAAACACACCTCCCAACCTCACCCCCTCAACAAATTCAACCCCCCCACACTTGTATGACTAACTTGTATGATTTCTTATTTTCAAATTAAATAAATTGCAGTACTGGTTGTATATATATGAACAGCTTAATGTTTCCATAGCAACTATCTTTTTGAAAAAAGCTTTACAAACTTTAATGATTAATAATAATATTTATTATTATTGTGAATAAGGAATAACCAACTTCATTGTGTCCAACAACTTAACAAGCTAAATTATTGAGACTGTGCTAGGATGACGGCCAGAAAATCTTTAACCACTCTGAATAGATTGTCTGTATTATTCCTGAATTTTACCTTTTTGGGAGCAATGATGGAATAAGAAGGGGTTTAATTAACTTGGGAAGTGATTTAGCTCCGGTCCTCCCCTGCAGCCAGCTCTGATAGTGCACAGCAGCACCTCCCTCCTTTTGCCCTCTCTGTGCTCAACATTGGTCTTTCCATTCAGGTGTAAAATAACAAAGGAATCAGCTGCTGTAATATATCTCACAGGCCTGAATTTAGTGCAAATTGAAGAGACAAGATAAGGATTGGAAAGAGTAAGGTAAATCAGATAGAATAAATGGATCTGTGAGACCAGAGGAGGGACAGGTCTGGAAGAAACCATCATTCAGCAGAAAGTCCCAAGAAAATTGTTCCTTATCAGCTTACCATTTGCTCTTTCTTGGCTGTGAGATTTGATTCTGCTTCCTGAGTCACATCCAGTAAATAACTTCATGCCCTTTTCCTATTTTTTCACACCACTAACTGGAACGTAAAAGGCATCATGGTAGAAAATTAATTGCCAGTGGGACAAAATGTGGGCTACAGTATATTACAGATGTGCCTTGTCTTGTTCACTAAGCTGCATCACCCTGAGATCTAAATGTCTGAAATCAAAACTCTCTGGCAATGCATACTTTGCTTTTTCTATTTTAAGAACATGTGAAGAAATAATTCTCATAAGCAACTGCTTGTTAGTGGCAGCCACCCAGCTGCCATAAAAAAATGGGAGACAATGTATTTTCAGAACATGAAAATGGCTCTGCTAATGAGTCAGGCACAAGTTCCATCTTTGGAGCTATATCATATCTCTGGTGGTGGTCAAAATCAGATCCCAAGGGAAAGGTATAGTAGGAAAATAGGTGATGTTATCCTCACACATCTAAATGTTTCAGTACCTGTGAGAAAATTCTCTGGTTGTTTTATATCTTCCCGATGAGAGCTCAAGGAATGTGGCAGCCTCACGTGGCCCCAGCAGCAGTTTCAGCATCCAGCTCATCAAAATTTCCCCACTGTTTCAGCCAAATCTTTCATGAAAAGATATCCAAATGATCCATTGAAATGTACTCTCTGTCTGGGCAGCCACATAAAAGCAAAATTCCTGAGTACAAACTGTGAATGAGAGTTCAGTATGAGATATGCTTTCTAAAAGGGCAATTTTTGTTCTAACTGACCTGAGATTAGTACATTTATTTTCTGAATAAATGTATAGTCAAGTGTTGAGGAGAAATGGCACCCTTTCAGATAGTTTATTAGTGGTGGGTGAACTTGTACAGCCCAATTTCAAATCCACTCTAGCTTTACTGTCTAGCTCATATTTTATTTAATACAGACTGTAAAGAAAGAAGACAGAAAGGTTGTGAGCTGGATCATGGCTGGTCACTGAGCACTCACCTGTGAGGACAAGGATAAGACACAGGTCAGCTCCCCTGACTCCTGTATTTGCCCAGTGCTTGATGGTCAGGTAAAAAGCAGCTGCTATGGCAGCCAGAGTTTGTCTGGTTATAAAACCAGGCATTGACATTCTGCTCACTTTGTCCTCAGTCATATCACTGGGATAAAGCAGTGAAGTTTAGGGAAGAAAATGTGATCCAGAGGAATCAGTGGAAGTTTCATCACTAACTCAGATAGTGACTGAATTTCATTCCATTTTCTTTGCAGGGCTTGTGTCTATGAAAACGTAAAGCCTGGCATACAGATTCCAGGCTCCTGCTAGTTATACTTGAGCCTGGAACTGAGAGACCAGCAAGAGATTCTCTGTTTCCCTGCCCATTGACGGTGCTGTGTTACCTGACAAATATCTAAGGGATTCACATGCTCAATGTGTTGCTTCTATTCTTCCCAGCCCTAGAGACAACTTTTGTTTTACCTGTGTATAATTGACTAATTGCTCTGTTACTGAAGGATCTAAGGAGTTCTATCACAATTGAGGCAATCAGGGATTGGACAGATTTATGAAATTATACCCTTAGTTAGAAAAGTGACTGGTGAACACGTGTTATATATTCAGTTTGCTTTTTTCTTCCATTAAATATATAATCATACAGCAATTATAGCCATGGTAGCACTTCAGTGATATTTCTTTGCTTCAGATAAATGGCTTTGTTTTCCTTATGGTACAAGAGCCACAGGTGTATTTATATGGATTTGTTAAGGGAAAGGAATTGGCAAGTGGAATCTGCAGCATCCTCTCTGTTCCCTTGGGTTACTGACAACACAGCTGGTGATCCTAAACCTGGTCACTCTCAGCTTCTCTGCTCTCAAATCTCCTGGGTGGAATTATAATTCTTGAAGTGGTGCAGCTCATCATGTCCTTACTCAGAGCTTGTTCATCACTTGCTCATTTGCTGGCTGAGCTCCATTCCTTGTCAGTGTCACTCATCAAACTCCCAGAGAGGAGAAACAGTCAGGGAAATTCAGCCAAATATGGAGAAAAACACTACATGGAAGACATCGAAGGTGCAAAGACAAATGTAGGTAGGCAGCATGACTACAGAAAAAATCTGTCTACTTAGACAGTGACATGGAAGGTTCAAAATTCTCTTGGGTAGACAGCACTGGTTTCCACATCTTCACTCACATCATCTGTGTATATAAATAAAGAGTGGTTTTCATATAGCCAGCACTGACTTGGTCTAGGTTCTCTTCTCCCTTTCTCCTGATCTGCCTGTTAGCTCATGTCTCCTTCCATCTTAGGAGTCAATATCATATTTCATCTGAAAAATAATATGGACAACTCTGCAATGAGAAATTTCCATCTTAACTCTGTGTTTTCAGACTGCTCTTTCATACAGTCAGAACCAATAGCTCATTCTACTTCACATGAATTTTATTTATGTGTAATTCTGCCATTATTAGCAATTCCAGATTCCAGATTAAAAACAAACAAAAGGAACCAGTAGCACGGACTGGAAAAACCTGAGCTAGGAAAGAAAAACAACTCCCTCTGTAGTAGCATAATAACAACTGTTTTTTTTTTTTTTTTTTTTTGCATGAAGAGATTGTTGTAGGAATGGAAAAATCCATCAAGGAGGAACAGTGACATGAATACAGCTTATCTATTCCAGAACTAGTGTCAAGGAGCAAAATGGATCACTGAAAGAAGAGGATCAGATGTATTTAATGGAATTGTTGTGATCTGTACCATCCTACCCCTTCCCCACTTCCCAAATGAAGCCTTTAATCTTTGTATTAAATGGTTTCTTTTGTGTTATGAAAATTGCATTTTCCCTTCTCTCTCTATTCCCAGTACACCGGTGGCAAAGTCAGAAGTGTACTTAAGTCCTGAACATGTAAATTAGGAACTGTAAAGCATTTGAAACCTCTCTTCTGGTTAAATAAATCTTCTAAAATTTCAATATTATCCTTTTTTTTCTTTCTTTCTTTTTTTTTCCAAATGAAGCTCCTAAAAACTTCTTCTGTGCATAGTGCCAGCTCGTTAATCAGCAAGCTAATCCCTTCCTGATAATTTGGGGATGATGTTTTATTTGCAAGAGAGTAATGTGTCATAAAAAAAAAATGAAAGAAGAGAGTACTTCAGGAGATGAGCAAAGCTAAATCAATTCTTGTTAAAACCTTTGTGCATAGCTCAATAATTCTTATTTCTTTGTTCTATTGTTCCTGTGTTCTACCTCACTCCACTGGCTGCTGGACACTGATGTCTACAGTGATTATCTGCACTAATATTTCCTTAAAGTTAAAGGAGAAGCAGGAATACTGACATGGTAGACTAATCTTCAGACTGCAGGTAATTTTTTTCTGAGATATGTCCAATTGTGTGATTTCTCTCCATATACCAACACAAGATCCATATTCCTCAACTGGTTTCCTAGGACACTGAGATTAATTTCCTGAAATAATGAAGGTTCCTTTAGCTCATGTGTCTGCTAGGGATGGGGATTCCATCCTTCCTTACAGCAAACACTCTTGTTTTTTTGTTTTTGTGTGGGGTTTTTTTGTTGGTTTTTTTTTATTTCCATTGTGTCCCATCAACTATAATAATATATTCACACGCAGACATTCAGAAAAGGGGTGCAAGCAATTTTGACTCAAAGCAAGATTTTGCTGATATTTTTATGTCATTTATCAGTGGATCAGACCCTCAGCTGATGTAATTTTGCATTGTTCCATGAAAGCCATTGAAGCTGATCTGATTGTTCCCACTGGAGAACTGTGTGTTCAGTACCGAAGTCTGAGAAACAGCATTTGGTTAAACTCTTGGCATTTGAACACAGCACGCTCCAGAGATAAAAGCAGCAGCTTCATCTACAAATTTAAGGTTAAACAGAAGCTATTCAGCTGCAGGTATAAATGCACTCTTGCTGTGAGCTGTCCTGGCACACCTGAGCCACAGAAGATCTACAACAGTTATCTGTGCTCCTTGGGGCAGCAGCTGGAGTCTACAAATCCAAAATGGTGTGAGGTGTCCACCAGTGAGCAGCTGAACCAAGCCCTTTGCTTTGTGAACTGGAGTTAGAAGGAAATCTAGGATATGCACAATGCTTGCTGCCCCAGACTCTCCTGTTGGTCAGCCAAGGTCCTCTGCCCATGCTACAGCTTGGATGAGTTTTATTACCTGAGGAAAAGATCAAACACTTGAAGAACATGTGCAAAGCAGAACAGGACCTGCTACATATATACTGAGGTTGTCCCTGACTCCTGGCCACTGCTCAGTGTGTTTCCAGCAGCAGGAAAAGTGTCCAGATGGATATAGAGAACCAAACTCCATTTTGTTCCTGTCCATAACCCAGTTAAATTTTATACTTCTGTGCAGAGTAACTTCACCAAGAGGTCTGCAAAAATTATATTGTAAAGGCTTTCAGCTACTTCAATGTATAGAAAACTCATACTGACCAGGTCAAGTTTAAATTTTCTCAGCCAAAGCGTCTCCACATCTGAGATGAGTACTCTGACTATAAAGTTAATTAATTGAAATCATCCTTATTTTAGGCAGTTCATCCTAGTCAAAGATCAAATTGCCCCTGAAGAGTCAAACCCCATTATTACATCATATTGTTGTGATTTGTGTCCTGTGTCACAATCAGCACTCTGATGCATTCTTTTTAATTATAAAAAAGTCCAGGGTAATAAAAATAAAAATTTTGACTCCACCAAATATAATCTGTGTTACTGCTCCTCTTCCTCAAAATCAAACTCCAATATTTTTCTGCATTTTAGTTATATTGTACCACGTATTACATTTTTGTAAATTTGGAGTTTTTATATACTTTTCTAAACTTCCTCTAGTTTAATCTGTCTTGACAAGAGTGTGTCTTCAAATAAGATCATTGTTTTCCCACTTAGGTTTGAGAGCACTGTTAAAAATATAACATTTTAACATATTTTTAGTCATCATTGCCTAGAGTATGCATCAAGCTACCTTTCAAGGAAATTGTAATAATACTGTCTCAAATACAGAAACAATACAAAGATGAAAATAGGATTGAAATAGAAACAATCAAGGGGAGCAGGTATTGTTCTATGTGTACATTCAGACAAAAACTAATGGGTTCAGCTAACTGGGCTTCTTTGGGGTCAGTCCAGGTTTCTTCAGGAAGAAGTGATCCCCTGCACAATTTTAGTAACTACTAACTAAAGTGATATGGCAAAGATGAAGGCAGACAGCATCTTTGATGTAAAAAGAGTTCATTACTTTAAAAAAGGAAGAAAAAACCCCAAACCTATATATTATATGCTTTTTGGTATTTTTCCATCCTCTAGGATTTTCAATCAGGTTTTTTTTATGTCACTGATGTGCCATAAAATGTCATAATTTTATTGATCTAATGTCAGGTCGATGGCATAAGAAAGATTTGAAATGACAACTTGAGTAGAGGGATTGTTAAATTTAAACTGATGTCTTTGCTTTCCTGTCAAAACAGTGCAGGATCCTTCAGCTCATCCAGCCACCTGCCTGCCTGCCTGAGCCACGCTGACTTCAAACAGCAACACATCGATCAATATTTTTGGAAACTAGCTCTGTTGTTCCTTTGAGGCTTTTTAGCTTTGTTTTCTTCCTGTCACACTCTCTTCAAATCTAAATATCAGCTTATAATGATACTTATTTCACCTTAACATGGCCTTTGAGCATAACAAGTGCATGTTGACACTTAATCTGTAGTTTAGCTCACCAGCAAATAAACTGAGCAGCTAAAGCTGCTAAGGAGATTTCATTAGCTTAGAGATGGAGTTAAATTTCCACCACTGTATCAGTTTGTAAGAAATTAATCTCATTTACATGATATTTGCTTGTGATCATCTTGAAGTGTTCTGAATGGCACAGGTCTCTGTTATCTTTGAATGTTTCTATTCTGCTCCCATCAAAATGTATTTTCTCAGATGTGTTGGTTGGATTCTTCTCCATACTCTGTTTTGGGGAAAATCATCTACAGTGGCTTTTCTAATCAATGGTGGAAAAAAGGGGTAAACTGTTGTGTCAGCCAGTAACAAACTAGCTAAGAAAGCACAGTTTATTCCTCATTTTTCTTTTGCCTTCAAATGTCATCAGAGAAAAAAATAAATGTCTTAATTTTGACATTTTTATTTGTAGTGTTTTCATTAGTATTTCCAATGGTTTTCTCTGGAAATGTATTGACATTAATTTTTAAAAGACATCCAAAGAAGAGAAAATATTTAACTTCAGCTGGGGAAAAAAATTGTTCAAATTTACTTTCCATTTTCTAATAAAACAAAGAAAAAAATCATCCTTTTAACTCATCTTTTGTGCAATTTCACAAGACAGCTAGTAAAACAGAATAATTTAAACACTTGACATATGCCTTAGCATCAAGAGAAACTCTGCTCCTTGCCAAGCTCTGCCTGCTCCTCTATAGCTCAGCACAATCTTCTTTGAGACAGTTGACCTCACTGGATGTACTTCTTTCACCAAGGCGTCTAAATTCTATTTAAGAACCATCTCACCTTGTTAAAAAGCTAAAAAACAATAACTTTTCCAGAGAACAACGACCTCATTTCAGGCTTGAGTCCATCATACTCTTTGGAGTGCAGAAAATACCAACCAGATTTGTGAGACATTGAACTTATATTTCCTTTTTTCTGTGAAACTCCACCTGAGTGATTTCTTTGTATTTGGCAATGTGGCTGAGCTTCAGGTTTTCCCCTTTTAATTTGTTGTCAAAATGGTCCAGAAGCTTTGGGGTAGAGTAAGTTTTGGTTTTTTTAGGAAACAACTGAAACCCTTTGTTTTGCTAAGTGAAGGAATGAAAATGGCATTAAATATTTTGGAGTTAGGGAATTGTCCAGAGTAAGAATAGAATTACAGAATCTCAGAATGGTTTGGATTGGAAGGGATTTTAAAGGTCACCTCCTTCCAAGCCCCTGCCATGGGCAGGGACACCTTCCACTAGACCAAGTTTCTCCAAGCCCCACCCAGTCTTGCCTTAAACGATTCCAGGGATGGGACAGAAGCATCTTCTGAAATTATCTCTTTTAATACTTTCATATTCAAATGAAATATTGAAAAAGGAAAAAAAAAAAGGCTGTGAGACAGTACTGATTGTTAGTGTTTTGTTCATAACTCAGGATGAATGGGAAAAAAATACCTGCTTTCAGGCAGGAATAATTTTGAATAGATGCAAAGCCAGTGCAGGACACAGTTCTAGAGAAGATTCTTCACAGAAAAGGTTTACCTTGTGCCAGCTGTTCTCTGCTCACTGTGGGCAGGCTTGAGAGATGGGAAAACAAAAAGCAACCTTTCCTATCCCTTAGAGTAAGAATGAATATTAATATTCACCAGGGAGCAGCTGGCACATGTCCTTCCATCAAAGAGGCTGCTTCTATTTCCTGTCGTGTGCACTCCCACATTTGGCCTGTGCTGTGGGTGATCCGGCACAATGACTTCCACTTCTGGGAGAAAATAGCAGCTTGGATGACAATGGACATGTTATGGGAGAATCTGGCATTGTGGGACTTGTGACAGGACTACAGGAGAAATCTAGATGAATTTTGGAAGAGAAGTAACTCTGTCATTACAACTACTCTTTAACTTCCAAAGCTGTATATTAAAGTTTCCAAGTTTGTGTTTGAAGCAATACTTGACAGTGTGCCAGAATTATGACTTACATCCAGCAGCACCTAATCTTACCTCCATGAGATTCAGAAGTTTCTGTTTTAGCAGGGTGTACATTATATTTCTGTTTCAAAGAGGTCTTGCCATTATTTATAACACTGAAACCGTAGAACAAAAATAGACCAAATAAATCACTTCTACTAAACCCAATAAATCACTTCTATAAAACTCTTTTGACGTATTATATAAGACCTTTTTCTCAATTTCTAATTCTAAAACTAGATCCACATGTACTTGTACTCTTTTATTTTGTTTCTTGTCTTCTCCAGTCATTCCCTGTTTTCATGACATATTTTCTAAAGGCTTATGATGACAGGCACTTTATAGCAAGAGCATTGCTCATCCAAGAAAACAAAGCTTAGCTGAATTCTCCTGCAAAGTCCCTCTTCATGTGACCTCAGTTCTAGTGACAGGAAAATGAAAATGGAAAGCAGATAACAGCAATTAGAAATGTGGTGAAAGGTTTTGAGACAGTTTTCAATATAAACTACAAATATCAGCAGAGCAAATATGAGTGCATGTATTTGGGAAAAAAAAAAACACAACAAAACAACAGCAAACCATCCCTGCAATAAAGAGGAACAGGTTCTTTGTTGCTTTTGCAGAGCTGTCCTGGTTTTATTTGTGCCCATGGCCTCCCATTAATGCCATGGTCCCTTCCACAGCTCTTGGGGATGTGACTCTCAGCCACTGCATGGCTTGATAATGTCCCCCTGCTCTATGGGACCAGCTCCAGCCTGGAGTTTGTGGCTATGGAGGGGTTTTGCAGCAGCAGCTTGCTTTGTGTGGCCACATGGTGTTTTATGTGTGCCAAAGCTGGGCATGGACTGGAATCTGATGGAGCATAGAGAACTGCCAGAGGACCAGCCTCTGCTTTTAGTGTTCCTGGCAGAAGGGTTCAAAGCACAATGAACTGGTTACAGGAAATGGCAACAGAAACAAGTGAATTCACTCCTAAGGTGTCTTTTCCAGTTATATGGTCTTTATTACTGGGGAAAGACAGGAATGGTTCTGGAGCTCTCAGAAATTAGAAGGTCTGCTTTTCAGAATTTTCCAGTTTTGAGTCTCATCAGATAGATGAGAATTCCAAGCATGTATTATGCTGGAAATTATTGCTGCTAATGTGAAGAAGAATACATGGAAATTTACCTGACTTGCATGTGGTATGACAGTTCCATACTAGGAGATCTGCAGGATATCCCTTGGTAGATGGTTCCTGTGCCATGCTCTGGCACTGTCCTGATGCCAATCCTAGCTGCTTGGGAAGAAAACATAATAAAAGCTATGGAAGAAAGCTGACCATGACAAAGAACACGGGGAAATGTTGCTCTGCCTACTTGTTAGGCAGAAGTTTGCTTATAATCTGCATGACAGAGCTTACTTCCCTTTTAAAGTGCTTTAATCTCATTATTAAATCACTGACATTCATCTTTGTCTTGGTTTGAGGGGAAAAAACCAAGATGTTTACTCACAAGAGGAGGAGGGGACTTCCTCCTCAGATAATCACGC
>JAWWLZ010000139.1:69039527-69050060 GCA_035041345.1 Poliocrania exsul
CTTCCTTTGTTAACCACTGGCGAGGACACTTAATGGCAGGGGAGAGAATTTACATAATAATTCCAAACTACAACAATCTTTTTCCAAATAAACATTCAGTTTCTTTATCTTAGCTTGGGGGATTCTATTGTGTTTGGTACTTTAAACAAGGAGAAGGAAAACAGGAGTTCAAAAGATAATAATGAAGGGAATATTTAATGAACATTCTTACTCATGAGCTACTCTTCATAGTTTTTAAGAGCATGCAAATACTGCAATGCATACTACGTAAGTTTTGTTTATAACATAGTTGTATTAAAATAATTTTAAGTTCTAGTTTATCTACAAAGCATCATCTTGCAAAAATCCATTGACCAGCATAGAAAAATGTATTACATGAGAAATATGCTGCTCTACTCAGAAAATGGCAATACACATATAATTAAAATGTGTGCTGGAAGTAGTATTTATTTTGGAGAATTACTTCTAGATTTTGAGGTATTCAGAGTGTGTGTGTAGATTATTTATATTTTGTAGCCAACATTTCTGAGTTAATGAGTATTGAGAATTTTTAAATTTATTTTTTTAGAAATATTTATGTGTATGTCTATATATGAATACATTATTTTCTATTAAAAAAGTTCATTGAAAAATGGAAGTTTTGGCCAGCACTAATGGAGTTAAGATTTCCCTGAAGGCCCATGAAATCAAAGACAAGAAAATGTTTCAAGTGGCATTATAAAATAAATAAATAATCAGGTTGCTCTTGATTAAGATTACAAAGGAATGAGATAGTTAAAACCCCATCAATATGTAAACAAAGACTGAACATACAGCCAAGACTTGTTTTCTGAGTTTGATATTCAGTAGACTAATAAAGTATGGAATAGAATATTTTAAATACAATATCTATCACTCTTCTCAACATTTACTGCCAACACTTAACATCCTGTAATCTCTTTTCATAAGAAATGCAGGCTACAAAATCAACTGTTAAAATACATGAACTGCTGAGTGCAGTCCATGCCTGCCAGACTGACACAAGGTTAGATGAGTTACTTGTATATTCTGTCAGTATGAAGCACTCAAGCAAACCACTAATACAGAGAGACTGAGGCTCATGAGAAACAGATTAATTGAAAATGCCAATTAAAAACAATTATTGAAATATGTAAACTGAATGAAGACAGGAAGAAATGCTTGGAAAGCCTGAATCTTTCCCCTTATTGCAGCTGATATGTGAGAAGGAAATAAAAGCAACAGGAAAGTCTGGACACACACTGGGGTCCTGTGTGAAGGATTATTGTAGGGCAGAAAAATCAACAGCACTTCTTTAAGGAATCAGTATTTTCTTCACTGCTGGTTTCTGTCCCCAGTCATAGCTATGGAGTGTGTGGTTTTGTGTGGAGGCACAGACAAGCTGGGCTGCTGTGCTTGGCAGTGCAAGATTCATGAGGGCAGGGACAGAAAGAGAGGGAAAAGCAGATTCATTTTGTAGCCCAGTGATACAGTGGCTCACCTGAGGCTTTAGTCATTGTTCCTGATGTTGTTCACATGTTTTATTCAAAGGCTATTTAATTCAGTCTTGGTAAAAGAGTTTGACAATGCCATCCCCAGAAGAGGAGCACTGGCCATGAGGTTCCAGAGTTACACTGGTTTTGTCTGGAAAGTGATTATCTTCATGCCTTTTTTTTTTTTTTTTTGGTATCACTGCAGTACAGGAGGGTTAAAATATGTCTTTGGTTCAGCCTGGTGCCTGTGCAGGGAACTGGTGCATTCTGCTTGCTGGTAGAAGATGTGCTTTCAATTCTCTTCAGCCTCAGGGAAATTCTCCCCTCAGTGTCCTGGGATTTCTAACCACTGGGTTGGCACAGAGAGGTGGTGGCACCGTCCCTACCTGGCTTTGAGAGAAAGAAGGAGCCAGTCACCCATATGCAAAAGGGACATCACTCCTTTTCCAAAGGGAAGTATAGATCCCTGAGTCTAGAAAGGGGATTCAGACTGAAAATGCTCATTCCAGTCCCATGTGTGTGAACAAAGCAATGCTGACTTAATCAGTGGGTCTGCTTATCAATGAATATAGGTGCTGTTATGGATTTCAAATCTGTCTCAAATTCTGTTGATTGCTCTGTATGATTTTGCAGAAGGCCCATTATGCCTTTGCATCCTTGTCATCAGTATTGGTCCTCCTCTGGGAGGAAGGATTTTCAAACACTACACTAGGTGTCAGCCCAGCAGTCCTTGCGGAGTGTCAAACCAAATCAAACCAAATCAAAACTGTGGCTGCTGTCACTCTGCCATCCCCACCGACACGAGTCTTGTGTGTGGAAGCATCACCCACCATAGTTCGCAGACGAGCTGTATCCCACACAATCCCACATTCCTGGTTAACGCATCCTGGGAGCCTGCTATAAGCCTTTTGCCGCTCAGCCCCCGCTCTGCTGTCCGTGGTGCTGCACAGTTCGGAGGCGGGAGCACGGCTCTGATTTGAAGCCCAGGTACACTTCGTTCCTAAACACACGGCAGTGAGGCAATTCATTCCTTTTGAGCTATTATCTTGCCTTCTTTTAAACAAAATTTTCAGTCTTGGTCTCAGCAAACTCAAAGGTGTACAAATTACTAGTCAGGAGTCGGCATTCTGGATTAGACTGGACAATATTGGAACAACAAAACCAAATCTAGTTTAGGGAGTACCAAATCCAAACACATTTTAAGCAGTTATTGCATTACAGACTCTGTTGGCTCCTTCCTTTGTGAAAGGAAAAGTCATTTTCCTAATTTTTAGAAAAATACCTCTCCATTTATTTATCCACCTGAGGACACATAGAACTAATGTTGGCAGCAGTAGGCTGTGATGGAACTGTTCAGCTCATTTGCCTTGTATCCTCCAGCTCTGAAAGGCACTCAGGCTACACAAATTTGGATCAGAGGAAAACTCAGCTTACACAAATCTACCTGGCTCTGTGGACTTTCAGTGGTGTGGATGCATCTGGATCACAGACAGGAGATAAGAAGGACCTCATATGCTGTTAGGTGGCATATGCCATTAACTGCTGTAAAAGATCAAGGAGATTTGCTTTGTTTTGGATGAAAAATCAAACTACAGATTCTGGTAAAAAAAAAAAAAGGAGGGAAGAAAAAATCTTAAAAAAGAAATTTCAAAAATAGAAAATCAGCTATTTGATTTAATGTTAATGGAAGTAGATAATCTCTAATGGTTGTTAAGTGAAAAATAAAACCTCAGGAAATACCTTCAGGAAGGAGGAAGCTCAAAGCTTTTAAAACTGGGTTAATGGGGGAGCCTGAAAAGCTACCATGTTCACTGTGTTAGCTCTGAAGATCCCATAAAGGAATAGGCCATCCCAAACTGACATTCCAGTACTTCACATTTCTTCTAAATTTTGCAAAGCAAGTTAAAAAGGAGTAGGACAATATTTTTAAACTTTAGTGACTGTGGGTTTTGGGAAATGGATCATATTAAACATATCCATATAATTTTCCATATTAGAATGATGATACAGATTAGTAAGTTCTTCTCCCTGAAAAAGATGATAAATGAAAGCTGAATGAAATGCACACTTGTTACAGAGACTATTTGCTAAGGCTGCACAGAGACAAGATTTACAGTCACATACTGAATCCTTTTGAACTTATTCCCTTTGCTGCCAAATGCAGTTAAAGATCGAATCCTCAGCTGGGGTACATTAAAGCTGGTTCAGCAGCCCACTACTTCTTGCAATGCTGTTGCATTGCACAATTTGTATTTGTGCCTTCTACTAAACAGTTATGCTTTGCTTACTCTTTTTCTGTCTGAAAGGAGCATTGTTTTTATAAATGCAGCATCTGAGAACCCAGATTGTGTTCAGCCAGTCCTTAGTTTGCTTGAGAAAAAGTCCAGCTTGTCAGGTATCTGTCTGTCCTCCTGATACCCCTTAACAGATTCTTCTGTTGTTAAATAGGAGTTTAATAATAAGCATATGGAAGAAGGGGAACTCAGAGAAGAGACTAGATAAAAGCCATCCTCTACACCCCAAAAAACACAATTGGTTGCTTAGCTGGTCTTTGTTTCAGGTTGTTTCTCTGCAGCATTTGCAGTGAGAATAGGACCAAGTAAAAATACTGTTGTAAATCTTGAATGTCTGCTAGGATTCCACAGGCGAGGTTTCTTTTAATAATGAAAAAACTGCGAGTTGTTACTAGAATCTCACCTGTCATTGCTTCAAACAGCTCCCTCTTTCTGTGCTGATTCAAAGTCAAAATTTGGTTAAAATAACATTCTGTAAAATGAACTATGTTGCCAGGATAGGGATCAGCAGCACTCATACTTATCTTCTACTGTGTGTAAAACCTACTAAGACCTAAATAAATATTTATGCATTGAAGCTAAATACATTTTAAGCTGTTTCATAGATATATATGTGAATGCAAGGAATCTTCACTGCTCAGAAAAATATTCCTGCTATTCCACTGAAAAGATATTTGTGTGAAGCCCTGAACTGATATTAGTTAATTAATATTTTCCCATAATCATTGCATATTTTGTATCTTTATCAGATGTGCTGTTTCATGGAAATATAATTTGGACCCTTTTTGACAAAGCTCCTTCAAGAGGACTAAAATAATGACTAATGTCTGTGCACACATCTGTACAAGTATATCCCTCCATTAAATTATAATTTTTATCCATAAACCATAAAAATATCAAGTCTTACTGAAGAGACAACTTAGAAATACCCTCCAGACAGATACTGACATTTGATTTTTTTCTTTCTTTATTAGCAGATTTTTCCTTGTAATTGTTCAATATTTGAAAAAAAAGGCATTGTCTTTTAGTTAAGTGTTGATCTTTAACTTGAGCTGGATTTCCATGTTCAGAAGGAACATTTTATTGCCTGAAATCAACACTGAGCTAACTGGGTTAGTGTGGGAGAAAAAAGGAAGCTGTCACCTCCTCACGTTAGTATTGATGCTGCTGCAGTGTGGGCTCCATGTTATGGGATAGAGATGCCAAAGTGTTTCCTCCTCTCCTCCACAGAGCACCTCACTGTGATGGTTTATTTTTTCTATGTCTTCATCCTGCATTATAAAGGTCTGGATGAACCATGCTTTCTTGGATCAATAGTGTCTTTTTTTGCAGTATTTTGCAACTTTCCTCTTCTGTGTATTTTTCCTCTATGAAGGGACTTTTCCTCCAAGGGAAAACAGAGTCCAGGCACAGAGCTGGGTTAAACACATGTTTAACCTAAAAATATATTGGAATATAATTCAAATCAGGGACAAATTTTCCTCTCAATTCCTCTTTTATACACTATGAGGGACACCAAGGAAGATTCCCACAACAGGGTGTTTGTCCTCAGTCCTCTTTCAAGCCCTTGGGACTGCCTTGGTCTGTCATTCCCTTCTTCTATCTTTGTCTCAGGTACTCTCCAATCTTCCATTTCTTCCCTTAGGCTTTTTCCTCTTCATTGATTTTTTTTTCACTCACCCCCACCCCCAAACTTGTTCTGTGTGCTGCAGTATTTGATTTTAGCTACAGGGTATCATTAAGCCCAGACTAGAATTTCTTCAGGGCAGTATTTCTGCCCATATATGGTACTTCATGATGCCATCCAGTATTACAAGTTATTAAGACAATCATTCACATTAGTAACAGCATTGCTATTATCACTTCATTTACTCCTATATCACCATGTGACTTCTTGCTTTATTCACTGTTAAAACAACCCATCTCATCTTGTAAGATTTTTTATTTTCCCTTCTCATTCATCATGATTTATAACTGGATATTTTGAATATATATTCTCAAATAACCTATCTATCCAGCTGGAGTTGGCACCCCCATCTATTTTTCATTTCAGAGCAGTATCACTGTCAGCCACACTCTGGGTCAGCTCTAATACACTGAAAATGACAACTACAACAAGCAAAGTTGTCATGATCCAACAGGGACACTATTAATGATTCAATTTTAAAAGACAGAAAATATTTAATGGGCAGAAGGGATGTGGTAAATAGGGAGACTGTAAACTTTAAAAAACAGAAAGTTTGCATCCACTGTAAGAAAGTAAACTAATTAAAACACCAAAATGCCTGGAAAGGAACAAATCAGTTTGGACAGTTTGGCTAACAGTACTATCTTATTCCATATACAGTGTAGATGTTAAGAAACAAATTGGTATTTTGAAGTATGGCAGCAGAGAATTAGAACTGAAAAACAGGAGAATAACATCAATATTATGCAATTACTGTGTGTCTGTGGTGGGGAAAGCAGAGTCTGCAGAGACCTAGGGGAGCAAAACTTCACAAATGTAAAAAGTTTTAAAACTAATAATTTAATTCCTCTGGAAATTTGAGACACACATTGCAGAGACATTTGTATATGTAGAAAAACAGAAAATTAATGGTTATCTATGAACTGTGAGCAGAAAGTAGAAAAGAATGGAAGCAGAAATGTAAAGATCAATAGTTGATGGGAATGTAGTTTCCTCCAAGCTTCAGGATGCAATGTTGCCAAATAGTTTCACTATTGTTCCAAGGGGAGTAGAGGGTTCCCTTTTACCCTGAATTCACAATGAGTATGTTCATTTCCATTCCTTCATGACCCATGAACAGCATAACTTTTTCTCTAAAAGACAATTCATTCAAAGTCTATTGATCAATGCTGAGGAGGTTGCTATTCACAACCTCTAAGGAAGAGATTGAGCAAAACTGTTAGTAACTAGTGAATTCTTCCTTCCTTCTAATGGCTATGTCAGAATATTTTGTTAAGAATTACATAAAACTGGTTTTTGTTTTGTCTGGGCACATATTTCTCAGATGATCTTCAGAAATTATGTTAAACTGCAGCTTTGAATGTAATATATTTAAAACCAAATTAAATTCTCTCCCATAGGAAGGAATGAAGAACTCCTCAAGTGCTGGCACCGGTTGCAAAATAATAATTTCTTTTCTATCAGAAGAGAGAAATCTGAAGAAGACGATGTCACAGCAACTAGAATGTGTGTGTGTGTGTGTGTGTGTGTGTGTGTGTGTGTGTGTGTGTGTGTAGACAGAGAAAGTTATATCTAAAAATACATTAAAATAATGGTTGGGGTTTGGATGTTCAAATTCCATGAAGGTTGAGTCCACCTAGAAGCTTTGATTCACTTATCCTAAACATCCAGAGTCAAAAAGGCAAGCATTGGTTTTACTTTTGGCTTTCTCCATGACAGGCCATGAGGCTAAATGTTCATGTTGACACATTTCAGAAAATATGATCTTAGAAGAAATTACGGCCTAGACATGAGAAAATATTATAATAAAATAACCCAAAACAGATTAAAATGGAAAAGTCTGGGTTTAGAAACCAGGAAAGAGGAGGAGATGGAGGTAGTGTTGAATGCAAGGGCGGGGGTTTCATGGAGTTGCCTAGGGATGAAACAACTAAGTCCAAACTGCAGTTATTTAAAAGTTAATGCTTCACATCAAATAAAGATAACTAAATAAATTTATGAGGCCAGACTTGCATAGCTGCTGTTTGAAAAAGGTGTAATGAAGCAGGAGTTATTCCCTTAAATAAAAGCCCTTATGGAGATAAAGTATAGGCAGATCCTTACATGAAACTGAAAAAGAGGGGAGAGGAATACAAGCCAAAGCCTTGACAGTGTAATGTAAAACCAGGGACAAGGAAAACCTCACCAGAAGAGCAACAACAGTTATCCCAAAATGACTGAAAACCCAGCTAGCAAAGATATCCTATTCTGAAGGATATAGGAGGGAAAGCCTGAAGGAATCAGCGTTCATATCATTTTGTGGCAGCAACAGAACATTCTGGTTTTATTCATTTTTTTAGACCCTTTAGGGTTCTCTCTTTTTATCTCTCTTGGAGGATACTCTCCCCAGGATTTGCAACATATCTTTATGTTCTCTGATTCTTCTTTATGAATTAACTGAGTGTTACTTTACAACTTGTTTTTGAGCAACAATTCTTGGGTATTTGAGAAAATATATTTCCAATCCATAGCAGCCTATGCAGTCTGAAAACTATGAACCATGAGTAGAACCAGGTTATAGGCAAAAAAGTCACACTTTAGGTTTAGGTCCTAAGATTATAAAAATCAGGACAGCTTAATTTATTGCCACTGAGGCACTGGAATATTTACTCTGGGACATGTCTCCGACATTCTGTGCAGAAGTTTCTAAGCTTAGGGCAACACCAGTAAATCAGATGTTACTTCATCCTTAATTCTAATTTATATTGCTTCAAAATGGAAAGGAGTATGTAACAAAATCATTGTGAGCTTAAAAGAGTAGAGGGTGTTTCTTCTTGCCTATCTTAAAGCTGCTTATCCACCTTTTCTGTCAGAAACCCTTTCACATTTGTATCTTTCATAAATTTATCTCATGAGTTTGATCCATTGATCAGTTACCTTAATATCAAGTCTAAAAGGATGAATACAGCTTATTGAGACATTTCAGAAAAAACATGTTAAATAGTATCTTTTTAAATAGACACATACAAATCCGTTCCTGCTGAAGCTGTAAAATGTCCCAGTAAATGTCAACACTGGTGTTGGCCAGATGTTCTCAGCAGCTGAAAATCAGGCCTCTGGAAACACCTTTATTGGAAATGCTCCTAAAGGAAGCATTTACTAGGGAAATGCTTTTTCTTATTAGGAAAAAAAAACCCAAACAAACTTTTTCAGAAGGATTGCTTCATTCCTCAGCTGATGAAATAGATTTTCCATTTGGTGACACACTAACATTCAGGGCTGACTGATACAGTTAATGTAATAAACATGGATATAGGGAGGAAAGAGGAGAGACAGGGAGGATGGAGTGAGAACAGATAAAATTCAATTTCATGAATACCAATATAGTGGTACATACATATATATCTACCAAACAGAAATAGAAAATGAAATGAGTTTTGCATTTTGTTGAGACTGCTGAGGAAAAGCCTTAACTGCCATCAAAACAAGAAAGGAGGGGATTTTTAATAGTGTTGAGTCTGAGGGAGCTACAGGACACACAATACTACCTCCTAAAAATGTCATTACTGTTTTAGTGTCTAAGGGGCTAATCCAACCAGTATTTATAATTAGAAAATCGAAATGGAGTAAAACTGTAGCTGAGAGTGTTCTCATTACTGTGAAACTGCAAGGACAGGACAGAGATAAATCATGAAGGAAGGCTTGGCCCAAACAAGGTGCAAGGTGCTCCATTTAGATACCTCTCTGAATATTTTGGCCACAGCTATTCTGACTCAGATAATGTAGATGAATGGTAAATGACAGTAAACCAATGGTCCCTTTCTCATGCCCACATAACACAGTTATCTCCTGCCATGGCAGTAATTAGCACCACAGTCAGTGTAATCCATCCATTTAAGATCCCTGATCTATGTTTTAGGCACAGCCTGAGAAAATGCAATTGTATTGGTTTTTAGCAGTTTTGAACCTGCAGTTCCTTTTCATCTGCACTAGAAAAGGTTTAGCTTGATTGATGTAGTTTACATGAGGTGCTGCTTTGCCTTGTTTGATACTACATACAAGAAGAACACCTCTGCAACTCTGCTTTTTCAGTCTTTGTAGTAGTAAATGACGAACAAGATCCATAAGATCTGATTCAGAAAATAATTGCAATTGTGAAAAAACCCAAATTTCTATACATGGCTGCAAGTGGGCATTCAGGCAAATGAATGTAGTGGCAGAAATAAACTATTATTCTTCAGACGGAGAAATGTTTTCTTAGTTGTTAATAAATATAACAGTAAATAAAAGAGAACCCAGAAGTTAGCTAATAATGGGATCTCTGATTTTATAAACTGTTCAGTCATTTACTCATTGTTTCTGTTTTGGACTTTTCAAAGTAGCAATCTTCCCACCAAAAGACTACATTTTAGAGCTTACAGAGGAATACAGATATAAGCCAGTCAATACTAGTTTACCTCAAAGCTGTTCCCTTTTCCTCTATTGGTGATTAGTTTAGACATAATCAACCAAAAACCCCTTCGGAATACATTTCTTTGGACAGATATTTTATTTTGTTACAACGCTATGAGAAATGCCAGAAAATATCCTTTATCATTTTTGTTAAATTAAATTTATGGGAAGTGTCTGCCACTTTGTCAGGAGAGACCCAGGGAGCTCACGCCCCACTGATAATGCAGCTGGTGAGGCAGAGAATAAGTGTCTGTGCAGGGCTTAGTGACCAGCAGCATTTAAACCCAGTTTTCCAAGAGCACAGCAGCTCTGCCCCTCTGTCCTCATGGTCACAGGCTTTTCCCTCCATGGCTGGCCATCAGAGTGGCTGGGGTTGGTCACTTTTGCAAGAGACCTCCACGGAACTCCTGCCCAGTGGTTTTGTAACTGGGGTGATGATGCCCAGAACATCAACAGATGTTGGCTCTGGGATGTGGTTCTGGTAACTGTGACATCACGGAAGACAAGTCATAATGGGAGCTGCATATAAGGAGAACACCACGCAGCCCCACTGTAGTCGGACTCAGGCGATCGGTGAGTGCACATGCAGGGGTCAGGCTGGGATGGATCAGGAATGGGGAAGATGCCCAGG
>JAWWLZ010000139.1:69057155-69128079 GCA_035041345.1 Poliocrania exsul
ACACATCAAAGTCTGTTTTCTTGTCCCGTTCCTTCCTCCATCCTTCCATGCTCTCATATCCTGACCCATCTCCAACAGGATATTTTATGGTTCACGTATCTGCAACTTTGCATGTTAGACTAGAAAGAATCAAGGGTGAGAATGGAAGACTTCCACCTTCAGTCAAGCTGGGTAGAAAGGAAATATTTACAGGAAACACTTGGATTAAAACCATATAATGTGAATTATCATAGGAAAAGATATTCCATTAAATAGGATAACTCCTTGTCAATAAGAAAGACAAACTCCACTATGAAATTGTACCTGTGGTCTGGGATTGTAGTCTAATAGTCTTTGAGGTGAAAATCCTCAGGTGTGGATATTACTGCCTGCATAAGAAGGTTATCTATGCTCTGTGTCACCTAAATATTTGTTACCTGGCACATTTTTTCCTGTTTCGACAAGATTTAGTGTTAACTTGGGCTAAATGTAACACACTCTCAGTGAAGAAACTTTCTTCTCTCTACAGACTGCTACTGTAAGATTGGAGAGTGGCTAAAACACTGACCCATAGACATGAAATGCTGCCATGAGAATTAGCAGGAGTGCATTGTTTTGGTCTTGCCTCTACATCAGATTTTAGGTCTGTCTCTAAGTTTGCTATTCAGCTAGCTTGTGACTATGATAAAAACAAAGCATTTGCACTCAGACTGATCAGCTACTGCAGATCTTCAATTTTTGAGAGTAATTTGGAAGTATTATAACAAAAGGAAGGAGCTCTTAAGTGCAATTAGGACCCTGGTCTGCCTATATACTTAATCTCTTGGATGAAGGTTATTTCACCTGCTCCACTTTTTAACTGTGCTTATCCTTCCCCACCTCAGCATCATTACCAAATACGTCATGAATATTTACACAAACAAAATATGCTGAAATAAGGGGTAATTATAAGTGTCATTACCTACCAAAACAGTCTTTATGGAAATATCCATTATGATGAGTCTGAGAGCCCTGAACTTCATTCACATAGCTGCCCACATTACAAGAATTTGGTGGACCTTTCTGAGGGTCAATAAGATTTAAAATTTTACTAGTAGCAAATTGATTTTATTTCATGAGCTTTAAATTCATCACTTCTAAATGTCATTTGCCTGTTGAACAGCAAGTGGGATCCTTAACATGAGTCAGTTAAGTTTATGGCGCATTATTACTTATATAATGCTCAAATACTATTAGCCTTTACATAGACAGGGGTGATGAAGACAAGTCCTTGCCTCACAGATTTCAAACTGAGAATCTGATTCTGCAAAAACACTCTCACATGAATTTATTGAATTGAACAGTCTCATTGAATCCAGGGTTAAAATTCTTCTATACACGTAAGCACATACAAAATTTTTGTAAATGTATTCAAAATACAGGAATATATTTTTTAAATTGAATTACTCTCTCTGTTTAAAACACCCAAACAAGGTTTGGAACACAACCAATGAATTTGTGCCTTGTGATTCTAATACTATAATCAATTTCTTTAGTATTAAAAAGACAAAGTAGGAAGAAGCTTCCTACAGTCAAGAGAAAAAACAATTATAGAAGTGCTAGCACTTCACCTTCAGGGCGTTTGCACTTTAAAAAATAAAAGAACATTTCTTTGACAATAAAATAAAAAAAGTGAATTCAGCACACATTACTGAATGACTGAAATCCTGGATTTTCCCCCTTCCTGTTTCTATCCTACCCTGTATTTCTTCCTGTCAGTAAAGGCATACATTTCTAGTTTGATAGCTGGAAACCAATCCTTTTAAATCAATAGGATACTTGACACTGAATTTAAGAGGAATAGGCTTTGGCCTTGGGACTTTCAAGACAGGAATATATCATCATTTAAAGCCATCTCTGCAGAGGAAGTGGTTCAGGTGTTTTGATGTGCCTGTGGCTGAACTGCCAGACAGCAGACACTGATCCTCACTATTCTGGATCCTAATGCACGAGCTGTCCTGCCTCAGGTAGGGAAAGCCTCCTCTATTTGCTCACTGACCTTCGTATCTGGGCCAGCCCATATTAGCCCATATTAGGAGGAAAAAGGCACCACAGCAGATGGGTTACAAAGGCCAGAACCAGCTTAGAGACCGTGGTGAGACATGTTCTATCAACCCAAAGAATTTTGCTTTAAGAGGCAGAGAAGGAGTGAGCACCCTGAGAACAAGAAGTCCTGTAGCCACTGCAGTTAAAGGGGAGAAAGAAGGGGCAGAAGGAATCGCTGGGGGCTGTGTTCCCATTTACTGCAGCAGAGACTTGTCTGCATGTCTCTGTCCTGGCAGGATAGGAGCAGTGATGCTACCCTGATCCCCTGGGCATACAACAACTTCATGGTTCCCTGGTTCATGAGGTTCCTCCTCCATCTCTTAGTGGTTATCTGGAAACTGATAAATCAAAGAAGTAACTGTTGTTTCAGAGGGCACAGAATAAATGGAGGTGGTCTTGAAGGAATGGATAGCTCCAAAACTACCCCTACTCAAATCTGTGCCCGTTGGGTCACAGAATCATTAAGGACTTCTAAGATCATCAACTCCAAACATTAACTAACTCTGCCAGGTCCACCAGTAAACCCTATTCCTAAGCACCTACACGTTTTTTGAGCCCAAGGTAGCAATCTAGCCATTTCTAGCTATTTCACCCAAGGCAAAATTATTTCTTTATCAATATTAAGGGAAGTACAAATACAGGATAAAGATGTGAAGCCATTCAAGATCCCTTGGAGGCATCAAGTTCACTTTGAACATATTTTAGGTAAACTATCTGAAGAAAAATAGGCATTAGATAATGGGAACATATGTGCTAGAGTATGTGAGTTTATGTTCATACATATCCACACAAACTTGTAAGAACATACATCTTTGTCTTGGGTTGAGCTGGCAAAACGCCAACTGCCCAAGTACAGAGTTAGACTCCGGCTGAGAAAGGGGAGAAAGGGAAAAAAACCCTCTAAAACTAGGTTTATGCTTAAACTACCTACATGTATTTATACAGAAAAGAAAGAATTAAGAGAAAGCTACAATATAACACACACTTACACAAGTTATGTATAGTATAACAAGAAATAACTTCCACTCCCCAACTAATACAAAGCCCATTACTCTAGATCCATAAGCACTCTAAAAGACACATAGCAAGAAAGAGAAAAGTATAACAACAAAATATTTCTACTTCCCTGAACTCAAACAAAATGCAAGTAGCGGCAGAAGGAGCAGGGGCCTAATTCAAGACAGGAGCTGCACGACGTCCAGCCTGTAGCCTGGCCATGATGGAACTGCCTAAGCCACTCCCACACACACTGGATTTTACCTCTTTTGAGATGATGTAGTATGGTATGGAATACAATATTATTGGCTAGAAGATGTCAGCTGTTAGCTAGCTCAGCCCAGCTCAAGACAGCTGACAACCCCAGGCCTGGCCTGAACTTTAAAGCCTAAATGTAGGCCCACCTAGCTAAACCCATGACAATCTTTTATTCAGACTTTCATATGCAGCAGATTTGAGAGAGTTTTTCCCACAGAACCTTATTTTAATATAGTGCAAATTATAGTACTTAATGACCATTTTTAATTTTTGGATGACAGCCGGCTTTCAGTAGAAGATGTTAATGCAATTAATTGTAACCAAAGCAGAAGAGAGGACACCAGAGAGATTAAAAGAAGTAATTTTTGTGTCATGACTGCAAGGCAAATAAAAATAGTATTTCCTTTACATTTATGAAAAAAGAGAAGCACTCTTGGCAAGTCTAATACTTATTTTGTTCTTTAGTCCATCTCTTGTGTTTATTTCCTTCTCTCTTTACTATTTTGGCTTTGTGTTTTCATCTGGGAGCCATCCTACCCAGTAGACCACTCACATATTTATAGCCTGGCAAATTGATTCATCCAGGAACCTGAAGTGTTGCCTGAGAGGCAGAATGACAAAACATTGACGAAAGAGACCTAGAAGAGGGTACTGTGCACAAACCAGTCTGCTGCTTAGGTGGGCTTGGTAAGATACAAAGGTGCAGTAACACTTGTGTTTGTGATGATGAGAGAAAATATCAATTCCATACACTGCCTTCATCTTTGTATGGATTTATCTTCCTTTTTTTCTTGTATAAGATGTTTATTTTTGGCAATTAAAACCTTGGCATCTTTGATTTGCTTCTGTTAGACTCCGTGCATCCTCTGCATGTATCATGGACTGTTCTGCTGGTCTCAGATTTAATAAAACAAAATACCCCCCCCCAAAATAATAAAAGAAAAAACAAAACTCAAAAAAACTGCAATCAAAGAGAATCCAAAAGACTTGCTTCTCATTCTGCTGTGACTTACTGCCATTCATAGGGCAAAGGTAAGTATGGCCTTTGAGGAAAACTTCACTAATTGAAATAAAACAGGAACATTGGAACTGTTAAAACTGGCATTCAGTCTTTCTGTTGGTTTCTTACCCAAATGGGATTGATCCTTCAAGGAGGAAAGGTCAAGGCTAAGTGAGAGTCTTAGCCAAGGAGTTGAAATTACAAGGGCTTTGTATGAATGAGAATGGTTTGGTTTTTTCCCCTTGGTACTAATGGTTTCCATTTCCAGCTGTCTGCCCTGCAGAGATGAGCCAGCTGTTCATGAAGCCATTGCTTGAAATTATTGCCTCAAATATAAAGATCAAGCAGCACTAGGGTTATGTTAAAGCTGAACTCTAGTGGGTTCAGCACTTGCTTTACAAGTAAATTAGTTTTCTCAGAAGCAGAAATGGGGTCAGTGAAGGCTCAGGGGGAGAGCAGAAAAGGAGACCACCACAGATACTTCATGGTGTGTTGTTATTAAAATGGGTGATATATGCAGAATGGAGATGAGACAGCTGAATGAGATGAAATATTATGAATATTAAAGAAAGAGATAAGGGCTCATTTATATAGCTTATAGAGCAGTCAGTATCACTGATTCCTAAAGAGTGTCAAAGGCTGTAATCAAATAGTTAAAGGTTGCTGCTTTCCTTCCTTTTCTGTGAGATATAATTGCACCTTTATTTTGCAAAATTTAACACAGAATAATTTAGGTCTACCAGGCAACAGAGAGAAATTTATGAAGTTTGGTAATGCTGGATGAAATGGAACAATGAAATGTAACACAGACACATATTTGTATAAATATATTTATACAAAACATATTGCAGTGATTCTTTATCTGCCTTATCCACTTGGATGGATTAGCAAGGAGGTTTGACAGATAATCAGTGCCCACATAAATGTGCACTAGAGTGCAGAATTGGTTTTATAAAAGGGGTGTTTTCCTCCTCTCTCCAAGAATCATGCAAATTTGGTTAATATAAAATTCTCAAAAATCTTTATAAATTATAAGCTTCCTCTCCTCTAACTTTGTCCATTCAGAGTTAATATTTTCTCTAAAACACAGTAGTTAAACCACTTAATGAGTCAAACAAGCTTCATTTAAGAGTCAATGGTGATCAATAAAGACTTCCAAAAGATGAATCATCTCCTTATTGAACAGGTACCCAGAGTCCTGTCGGGAACTTTGGATAGTATGTTTAATAAGATAAAGTCTTTGCTAAAGGATTAGGCAACATGCATCCCACAGAAATATTACTGACAGCTGGACTATCCAAGCAAGGACTTGATAATGAATTCCGGTAGGTGGTACAAGGTATTTTTTGATTCAGAGAGGGAATAAAAGGGATATGTTTGTGATGTGTAAGGTGGGCCTCCGCTTTTGTGGCATCTGTGATGGTGAGGGAATCTTTTGTCCATCTAGCTTAGGTGAGATCTATCATTGCTTTGTATTGTTGTTTTGACTACTCTACAAAGAAGGAGCAAAAATATATATAAACCTTGCATTGTCCCTGTAGTTTTGTAGACAATGCTGTGCTAACATATTTTTGTAACAAATGTTAGGACTGTGTCTTGTAGATGATAAATATGATTGAGTCTTTAGCACTAGACAAAACTTGGCTTGTTTTCCATGAAATAAGATTAGCACTGCCTTCAGTGAGCAGCCCAACACAACAGCACAACAACAGTGAAGCTTCCGTTCTTGCAGTCTTGACATTGCACAAGTCCTTCAGACAGCAGCAGTCGCTGTGAGAGTAGCATTGAACATAAATGTAGTGAATCAATGTATGGGAATGCTCATGTTAAAGGTGGTGCATTTTCTGTATTCCGACATTTTACACACACGGTAAAGTATGATTTACATAATGAAGATATGTAAAGAGTACTTGGAAGAATAATCGGACTGACCGAAAGTGTTGAACTTTTGTACTGATCACTAACGAGGTTGTCTCATCCCCAAGAGTGTTCAAGGCTGCGTTGGACAGGGCTTGAAGCAACCTGGGAGAGTGGAAGGTGTCCCTGCCCATGGCAGAGGGTTGGAACTGGGTGTTCTTTAGGGTCCCTTTCTAGCCAAATCATTCTATGGTTCTGTGATTCTCTGAATTGAGGAACACTGAAAGAGAGGGAGGCCCTTATGGGGACTCTCATGATGTTCACCTACATGTGGGTAAAAGATCAGATCAGGGCAGGAACAGGCTGTTTGAGACAACACAAACAGGGACTCACACATGAAGACTGTCCCTGGTACCATCTCAGGCCATAACAATGTTTGCAATCTAGTACTGTTACCAAAAAATTGAAACAGAGTACACTGGGTGACACCTCCAAATAATTCAACCTTTTCAATGCCACATGATGGAATTAAAAGAAAACTATCAGACCAACAAACAGCTTACTGCTTTGTAATGAATGCATTTTCTTGCCTTTTTTATATATATAAATATATCTATGCAGAGAATTTCAAAAGTAAAATAAAAGATATAATTTCTCTTTTGTGAACTGCCTCCTGGTTTAACTATGATATGATCTATAATTTTGAATTTCTGTTGTGAAAGTAATTTTATTGTTCCATTGGCTTCATCACTTATACTTTGTCTTCTATACTATCACATGTGATAGAAAAAAAACACCCAAAACATATAAAAAGTTCAACTTTAAGAAAGTAAAAATGGGATGAAATATACTTTTGTGATCATTTCCATTTTGATGGAATTCTGGCTTCAGAAAGCAAATGATTCTGTCAACAAATTTCACAGTGGATCTATTGCTAAATCAATCGTTTGAAATTAGAAACTGCATTTGAAGCAGCCTTTCAATATGATCACATACTAATTTTGTTGGCTTTTGGGGTTTGGTTTTTTCCCCCACTGAATCCCAGTCTCTTTGAAGGTACAAAGTGGAAAGTGGCTAATTCAGATGCCTTCTCCTTCTTATTGTTTAAGTGCATTTTCTGCCTGCTTGGCTTTGAAGTCAGAACTATTAATTACTCACTAGCCTTTTCATGTCTTTTCATCCATCCCACATCTGTGGTTCTCAAACTTGAAAATACCCTTGTGACTTTCCCAAGAAATGAGCAATGGACTGTTTTCCTATAATAAAGAATTAATAGACAGATGAAAATATGATTTGTTGGGATGTGTAATATAAGGAACAGAGTTTAAAAGTTATTAGCGCTCTGGAGTCTTAAAGCAGAGCATTTATTTTGTCTCAAACCACTACTTAGAGAGCACAATTCTTCTGAAAATCAGATAGTTACAAAATCAGACACCAGAAAATGAGGCTCAGAGCACTGTGAAATTTTAGTTTAAGTGTTTTGACAGCTGCACAATTGGTTTCAGAAGAGGGCTCAGCATCAAAAGAAACTGCCTGCCCAAACCTCCTCTCATTGCCTCTCAGTGGAGGTGATGAGTCCTCAGGATGGGCACGGAACAGCAGAGCAAGAGCACAACCACTGACATGACAGCATTTAATGAGTGGCCTCAATCACTTTGTACAGTAACCTCCTTCATATTAAAGCACTCTAAACCTAAAATTTATGTTATTACAACTTTTCTGCAGTGATATTTGATAAAGAAATCTGTGTTTAGTAGTAATAGCAATAGCAATAGTCAAGCTACTAATTCCGGTATAAATTTGTGTCTCATCTTGATTCCAAATTTTCACAAATGCATTTGTGGCTTTGAGAAGAATGTTGGCAGACCATTGTGTCAGTGATATGTGTCATTCTGCAGCCTCTGAGGACAGGACACACTGACAGGTTGTCAGCTGTGACTGGTGCCCTCCATAATTTTGAGATGCAAGGATGAAACCCACAACTCTGGCTGTGTTCATTAGAAATGAAGGGAAACTCAGAAGATGAGAGGCATTTAGTATATGGGTAAAAGTCCATGTTTCTGGACAGTGTGAAGACAAATGGGCTCTTGGTAAAATCAGTAGGATATTGATTTTAGGACTTCTTTACTTAGCAGGTAGTGAACTTCCAAAATATTTTTTCTTACAAGAAGTTATGAAGAGTCTTTTTAAATTCAGGAAAACTTTGTGAACAACAGAGGCTGAAACAAATGGACTTGTATGTGATTTCTTGCATCACCAGTCAGTTGGAGAAGGACATGTCAGAAGTGACCAGATCACACTTTCCTGATAGGGTCTATCATATTGCATAGTCCTGGACCAGATGGAATATTGGCCTCACCCAGACACACATTTCTTATGTTCTGAAAGATAGTCTGTTGTATGTATCTTCTGAGTTATCTGAGCCCCTATATCTGTTTGGACTTTTAATGAGCACAAAAAGGGTGAAGTCCCATGATTTAGTCCAACTATCTTTCATTACAGACTTGGCTAAGTTACAGTACCTCACCTCTTCTGAGGGTTTAAGAGGGCAGACAGAAAATCACCACCACTCAGAGGACAATACCTTTTTACCACAAGGTAAATTGATTGCAGGTGAACTCGAACAGAAAAGATCCCATTTGTCATCTCCAGGTGCATCCACACAGGTGAATAATCCCTCCTTCACGTGCTGGGGCAACTGTTGCTGTGCATTTTGTGCATCTCAGCAATGATAAATTGTTACTGTTGCACAGCATCGAGGGGTTCTTAGATTTTTTCCCAAGATTAAAAAATGAGTCCTAGCTGTCTTGCAGTGACCCTTTTCAGGGCACTGAAATTTGTTCATCCACTCTTTAAATAGATAGACTAAGTCCTTCAGGAAGATATTTAAGGACTCCAAAGGAGGGAGTTCTTATTCTAGCCTTAATCATCTGTCCTAGCTAGTCATTATAAAAAAGATGTGGTTAAAATTCTGTAGATTCTTTATGAGTTTATAGCAAATCTTTTGCATAATGACTCAAAAATTTTCTGCCTCTTTACTCTTACAAGCAAAATACTCCAAATTTATCTGAATTAACCTCATTCTGCTTTGATTGGATTCGTCCACTTCTCTCATCTATTTGTATACTGCTGCATTTCAGCTTTGTTTTCTGCAGTTGCTAGTCACTACATTAGTCCAAACAGTCAGCCAAAGTACATTTTTACTCTTTTTACTAGATGATATATAAATAAAGATGAGCAGTTATATATGCAGACAATCTCAGTTCTCATACCAAAGATTTATATGGAGGAGTCAAATGTGAAAGTGGAAAAAACAAAAAAAAATCCTCCAGTGGAATTTATAGCATGTGGAAGATAGTAATAAATATTTTTCAAAAGGAAAGGAAATGGAATTCTTTCTCCCTCCAAATAAATATTTCCATGGACAATGTTTGAAATATGTTCTTTTTTTTTTTTTAATTTCTCCTCCATTTCCCCAAACCTATGTATGAAGCAGTACTTTACTAAAACATTTGTCCTTCCATTACTTTATATACGAATTGAGAAACAATTCATGGCAATTCCTTGCCTTGCCTTTTGATATAATTCTCTATTACCAGCTATTGCAAAATGAATATACAGGGGTTCTCTGGCCATCTCCTGGGGTTAGTGGTCACCAAATCATCAAAAACATTACAGTGCTGAACACTATAACAAAATCTTCAGGGTTTAATTTCTTTAACTTCCTCTCCTTTTTTCTCTTTTAAAGGTTTCCAAAAATAATTTTATTGTGTCAGCTACCTGCAATCTAAATTCAATAACTGCCCCATTAAAATAAAACCTGGTGCTAATATTTCATTGGAAAACCTTGAGAATGAGAGGGTGAGGACAAGAGTCAGAAGGAAGGTGTCTGAATTTTAGCTCAGCAGATTGTTTCCAGTTTTCTGAACATCCATTGAATAACATGCAAAAGATCCCTGGGAGACATAAACTTGACTTCCCACCTCAGCTGTTCTGTGATGCTGTGATATGTGTTGAAACAAAAAGCTGAAATCTCTTCCCAGGAGGGTCATGAGTCTGTTTTAACCTGAGCTGACAGAAATGCCTTGCATCTCTTTGTGGTAATTTCTCCACTTTTTTTTTTCATGGATTGCTTTATTTATTGGTTCATTGCTCACTGATTCTGCTCTTTCCATGGTTAATATAAAGTAATCTCCTCTTAGAGAGCATTCATTACTAGAATGCCCTCTTGGTTGTTTAAATCCATTGCTGTGTCTTTTCTCCCTATGATGCTGATCTTCAAGTTCCTAAATACAGGTCTAGTAAAGGACCAACACCTCTGTCAACAAGCCAGAAATACCACTTACATTATCACACTGATCTGGTAGCTCTGGAATGATCATCCTTTTCAGAATTAGAGTATATGGCACCAAGAATTAATACTTTCCTCCAAAACTAGTGATCTTGTTCTCTTTTCATCTAACAGAGCTGCATAAATTTTTATGTTTGAGGTTTTTTATTTTTTTTTTGTTTGTTTTTTATCCAGCATCTGTTACCAGGCATTTGATTACTGTAAACAGGTTATTCTAAGCAGAGATGATTTTATGAGCAAGATGATGTAATTTTGTTTCTCCCTCCACTGAAAACTCAATGAATTGTAATGAAAATAACTGAATTGCTTTCAGCAATGTAGGGGTTCTCATCCATGCAAATGAAATAAGCTTCAGTCTGACTCATGTAAGGGTTTATCAGCAGATTGTGGCAGTGGCTGAGTGCAAGAGGAGTTCATGGCTTGCTTCTACCCCTGGGCTTCACCCTAGAGCTGCCTTTATAGATGCTTACTACAACTTTTCCAATGCCACAGTCATGTGGTGGGGAAAAAGATGAAGTCTTTTATTGGTTAAAAAAATGAGCTACAGAAATCCCTTGCAAGGGATCATGAAGATGAGAGGTAAAATGTATATCCTTTATCTGATTTCAAGTGCTGCCCAGGGTGTATTTAAAGTATTTTCTGATTCTGCTCCACTGCCAAGAGCCCTAACTGGCTCTGAGAAGTGAAGGACCAGCCATAAGCTGTGTCACAGCTCTGTCCATGTGCTGTACTACCTGCTCTCTCTTCCTCTTGTATCTCATCCTCCCCACTTCTGGAGCATGGGAGGGACTCTGTCATAAACCTGTGAGTCAGCTCTTGTAAAGGAGCACCCTGCATGGAAACTCCTCTCTGATATATCTTCATATTACTTGATTCAAGCAGGATCCTGGCACTCTGAAGAAAGGAGCCTGGCAAGTACAGTATGATGAAGCCTCCTCCTTCACACACCTTTCACTTCAGTTTCAGAGGAACAGAAGTGAGGAATTATAAAGACATAACACAAATCTCTCTTTACCCTTGATAAATTCACATGGCAGCCTGGCTGGTTTTTTTTTTATTTTCAGCTTTCTATGGAAAGAGCTGGGCTTTAAAATTACACTGTAACTTGCAGCTTTATTTCTTCATGAACAAGCAACTGTCACAAAACCCACCAATGAAAGAAAATTATCTGAATGGCACCTCCTCAGGGCCTTGAGTAGAGTGAATGCTCCTGGAAAACTTTCAGGTATGTCCTGATGAAGGCTTTGATGAGTATCTGTAGCTACAAAACACTTTACAGAGTCACAGAAACAAAGAATATTCTGAGTTGGAAGGGACCTTGAATAATCTAACTGGGAACATTGGTTATGTGTTGCAAATTGTGAAATAAAATTAAGTTAAAGCAAAGAAGCCAAAAAAGTTAAAGGAGTTTGCTACACAACTCTCACTAAATATTGAGTCTTTGATGCTTTTGCAATCTCATTTCCCATCTCTGGTTGAGTGCAGACAATGTGCCATGTGCAAGTATTGTCTTTGCAACAAAATATATCTTTTTCAGAGATTTTAGCCGTCCCATATCCTCTTTTAATTCCATGTCAGACCACATTTCAGGAAAGCTAAGGCTTGACTTGTTCTATGATTCTATGATTTAAGTCTGATGAAAAAGGGGCATGGAGTATAATAATAATTAAAAAACTATCACAGTTGTGTAAGCAAATGGAAGCTACAGAAAGAGCTGTTACAAAACAAACCTTTTCCCAATGGCTTGAAATTATTTTGAAAAACTTATGAAGTTCGAATACCTGATCTTATGCTGTTTAATTTAGATCTCAATATAAGTTGCAACTGCAACATTAGAAGGGAGTATTTAACACAATTGCCACTCATTGTCATGTAACAAGTTGCAAACTCTAATATAGACATAAGGAAACCAGCAGAGCAGATGGTGCAAACTTAAGGAACTAATCCACACAGACAGGCTATATTTCCTTTCCCCTTTTCCATTTTCCTCTGTCTTTTCACTTCCACCCTTCTGAGTTCAAGGTCTAATATTTTTGGTGCTAAACTCTTCAATGCTCACCTTTTATACCTCTGGTGTATATACTGCTAAGCACATCTGTCAAGACATTATAATATAAGACAGAAGTAGATTTAGGGCTGCTATAAATGACCCTAGGTCTATCAGAACAGTTAAAATTACTAGAGAAATTTCAATTTTCTGAAAATCTAACCCCTTAATTTTAATATTTATCTTTCCTTCATCTAAAATAATGAAACAGGATGTTTTCTGTATGTGTGACTTATAGAAAATAATTGATGTACATTGCTGTGGATTAAGGTTGTCTTCACTGGTTCTGCCTGACACAGAAGTGAAGGAGTTTGAATAACTGAATATAATCAACCTTGACCAGCATGGGATGTTGGAGATGGGACTTATGAAGACATGAACGAATGGCAGAAAAGAAGGGACGAACAAACCAACTTCGATGCATGGAAGGTCCAGGAGGACCACCCCTGAGTCGGACTGTGACTTTACCTCGAAGACATCGCCCATGATAACTCCAGTTCTTATTAAAAGTTGAAACTAAGGGTTTTTACCTCCTGTTCTTATGGTGCTGGGAGCACTGACAGGCTTAGCCTGTCGGGGTGGGTACAGCTACCATTGGTTGGTTTTCCCTGGGAGTCCCTCCTCCCCAGTTACAACCCACTCACCCTATCAGTTGTAGTGGATTTGCATGCTCCGCCTCAACTCCGCCCAGCTCCCAGAAAGTTCTTTTCCCTAGGGCTTAAATAGCCCTCCATTTTGTTAATAAAGCAGATCGGTGGATTGCTTTTGGATCTCCAGGTGCTGGCTTGTCTCAATGTCTTCTTCAAGGGCCACGGGGCGGGTGAACTCAACCTGGGGCCTTAGCAGCTGCCTTTCACCATCACTCAGCAGGCAGACAAGAACCCCTGACACCGGTCTGATCCCATTCCCACGGATCAAAGCTGCGTCAATGGGACTCAGAAAGCAAGAGGTTCTCACCTGAGCTGGCTCAAATTGCCTGCAAGGCAGATGTGTTTGCTCCTACTGCACCATTTAGGTGTTTACAACTTTCTTCTGCCATATTTCTTTTTCTCATCCTGCCCATTCCTTCCCTCCCTTCCTCTAATTTTATTTTCAAAATATTAATAGGAAATTTTGCCCATGGGAAACTCAGTAAGAAAATGACCAAGGTCTGGTTTCCAAACTGGTTTAAATCTAATCTGATACCTGCATGAGTGACAGTTTTATCTGTTTGCTATGCATTTTACGTCTCTGCACTGATTTACACAGCTATGCAGGTCAATTAAATGAAGAAGGTAAACTTTCCTCTCCCTCTGCCACAGCAATCAACTCTTTAAGGCAGGATTTTGATTTTGCTGTGTTTCAGTTATCTTCATCTGACATACACACAGGGTACTGTGCAGTGATACCTTTGCAGGAGGTCAAACAGCAGCAAAGAGGAAAATGAAAGGGAAAAGGGGAAAAAAGTATGCTGAGGAATAAATTGCATTAATATGTGTACTTTAATTTTTCTTGACACCTGAGACTTTACACTGAGGAAATGCTTGATATAATGCATCTTTTTATGGAGTTAGCAGCAGAGGATGAATCCAGGGATAGAGGTTGTTAATACATAACTTTCAAATGCTGCTGGTCATGAAGCTGCTGCATTTACAAAGTACATTACTCCTCACAAAAACCTTGATGGATATAAAGATTATGAGAGTCTTTTAGAAAATATAGAAAATAACAGATTAGGTGTAGGCTATCAAATGAAGGGATTTGGAATAAATACAAGAGGACAGCTAAAAGGAAGGGGGTAACTGTCTTTGTGAGCTGAAGTTGTAAGGGAACCTGTAGCAAGGTAAACACACAACAAAGATTTATATCTGAGCTGCGTGAGTTCTCTGGCATTTGTGAAATTTGAGTTCTTTTCCTGGATTTGCCACTGAATATAATCTTGGCAAAATTACTTCTTTTTCCTGGATATCTTTCTTTTCCCATCTAGTATATAAATGGCACTTGCCCCTATATATGTTCATATAAGCCCCTACTCAGAGTGTCCAGCAGGATTCTAGTACAATATCCTATCACAACATGGGCATGGTCCACTCAATAACAGTAGCAAACCAAATAATTATTTCAGGTGATTTCTATACTTACTTTTTTTCTTAAAGCATATTTGATGATTTTAAACCACATTTAAAAATATTTTCTTCAGAGTTTGGGATTATTTTTATTGTTATGCTGATAGAATGCCTTTGTGGCTGGAGTTCAATATTACACCCATCTCATTAAAGGAGAATTATCATTCTGAACAATGTCATGTACATTTTGAAACTATACACTTAGTTTTTTCTTCATTTCTTTGATGCTTTCAGATTTTGTGATTCAAAACCTCAACAGAGAAGGCTTTCATTTTTTCACTATTTAATTTTTTCTATTATTTTGAGCTCAGACATTTTTCCCATACTTCCTTTAGCTCTCTCTCTTCACAATGATCACAGGCAGTGCCAAAGTCATTGTACTGGGAGTCTGTATGTCAGCAAAATAATAATCCCACCATTTGCCCTGATTAAATATCTGCCTTTGGTGATTTTTTTTCCATTCCATTCACAGATGCCATGGCAATCTGTACTGAGTTCCTCATGTTGGCTTAGACATAGCTGTCAGAGTGTAAATGTGACCAAAAAAAAAAAAAAGCACAAACTGTACAAACCTCTTAGGACTGTGAGTAAATCTCTGAAAAGACTGCCTTTAAATCCTTTCCATTGTGGCTTCGGCTCTGCTGTGCTTGCTGGCTGGAATCAGTTGGGTATGTCCTGCCTGTGCCAAACCTCATCCTGTTTCTGTGTAGCAGGTAAGTTGAGTAAGTTGAGAATATGTAGAAAAACATTTGGTGCCTTGTAATAGAGGAGTAAAGCTCTGGCTTTGGCATTCAACAACACAAACAAGTTCACTAGTGGGATAGCTCAAGAACTTTTGGGTTGTGTTTTGGCACCAACCAGCACCCCCTGAGCCAGCTGAGGAGGGAGCAGTGGGGTGTCTGGTGTCCACTGCACACCCATGTAGTCCCTCAGTGCTGCCCCACAGCCCTACATGAATGGGAAACACAGAATGGATTGAGAACAGCAGTGCTGGTGGCTTGTGTGCTTTCTGCTCTGCACAAATGTTAGGGATGAGCCTTGGATGTTCAGGGAGAAGTAAAGGTCACTGCCATGTATCAGATGGACCATTGAAAACTGATAGAGGTAAAAGCACCAGGTCTGAACTTGTTCAAAATGACAACGATACCAAAGAGACTAATTAATGATATTTTTTTTCCCTCAAAAAGGGAATTTATTTCTTTGGATGTTTCTCTTATTAAGGAAATGGGTCACAACATCCTCAGCTGTTACCATTAAACCAGTTCCTCCTTCAAGTCGAATGCAGGGGACAAGAATGATCCTATCCTTGATCTTCAGATGTGGAGAATTTTCTACTACAACTAACAAATAATTAGCAATCAATCTTTATGAATTGCTCAGAAAATATCATTAAAAGCCTTTTCAAGGAATTGCAGTAAAACAACTGTCGAATCCATGATCCTAAGCACACTGAATGTCTCCACATGGTCATTGAGCCCAAGGCTCTGTGCCTTTTGCAGTCACCCTTCAGGTGAGGTGTGCCTTTGTGCTATTGAAACATCCAATTTTAAACCTACTTCAAACACAGAAATGCTCCTTTTTTTTTCCTGATTAATAAGTCTTGAAAAGAAATGGGGCAGCTGGAGAAGGTTTCAGGAATTGCAGAAAGCTGAGGAAAAACTTCCTTCTCCTGCCTTTGGTTACAAAGCACTAGAAAGCATTTGACATTATACACCAAAGTCAAACCCTGCTATGTATATAAAAGAAGAAAGAGGATGAGATAAAGATGAAGAAATAAATGTAAGACTTCAAGGTGGTTTGTGCCTTAGGAACTCACTGGGGAGCTGTGAATGACAATTTAAAAAAAAAAAAGCAAACAAAATTTCCTCTTTTCTTCCTACACTTACTGAATTCAGTGCTTTTAGTTGCTCTCTTTACACCCTGTGTTGAGCTGCAGATAACTCAGACAGTTTTGTGAAGGAGGTTAGGACACTTCATATGCAACCACACTCAGGAACTCTCCAACTTCACCTTGAACAAGGATCTCATATTTTAGGCAGCCTTGGCTGCCTATATTATGATACTACACTATCCTTGAAATATTTGCTGCAAGCTGATAAGATCATTGCTGCACTGAAGACATAAGAGCTTCATCAGTTCATACCTTCAGAAGATTTGGATCTATATCTCTGTAGTAGTAACTTGCTAATAATTTAGCTGTAGCTTTTTGTTTTCAATTTCATGCCTTTTATGTCATAATTTTGTGTCTGAAAATTTCTGACAGTGTAAAGCACAGTAGAGAGCTGGAGCACTCACAGTAAATTGTATTCTCTCCTTCACCATGAGCCTATTAAACACATACACACAGAATAGTTGTAAAGGAGTGCTATGTGATATTAGAACATCAGGGTACCTCAGACACATCTAGTGCGTTTTCTGCACTCAGGAAACAGGATAGTGAAGTAAATTCCCTTTCAACCCTCCATAGACTGTCTTTCAGTTGTTCATTCTTCAAATAAGTCATGTACTTCTAAAATCTAATTGAAACATTGAAATTAAATTTAAACCTAAAGCTAAGCCAGTAATGGAAGATTCTTTTACTAAGGTATAAATGTGATGATGGAGATCAACCTTCAATTTTTGGCTTGAAGTTTCCCATTCCACTCTTCAGCACTCATAGAAGAAAATTCCCTCAGATAAAACACAATAGGATTTATTAGCTTTATGGTTGAACAGACATAGGGGCAATGGTATTTTTATTTATTTAGAGAAATCTGTTCAACTGTCCACTTGAATTCAAGTGCCCCTTGTGTGTGTCATTTGGTAAATGGAATAGATGCAGACACTGTCAAGAATCCTAAATTCTCCTGAGTTCTGCCCTCTAGATGCAGATTACTTGTAGGGGATTAGTTTGACCTATCCCGATTCAAATAGGCATTAACAATCTTCAGACACTTTCTAATTACAATTGCTTAGGCAGCAATCCTTCCCTTTCCATACCTGTACATGGGATCCACTCAGCATGTGCAGCATCTCTGTTTGTCTTCAGTGCTTTGGATATGGTGGATTTCAACACATTTTCTTAAATATTCATCCAGCACAGCCATTTAACTCTACCCTCAGCAAAATGCTCACTTGCCCTGCCAGTCCTGGGCTGGCCATGAGGTGCCACAGTTCTTTGGCAAACACCTAGCAATTGAGACTCACTGTACTAGTAGGCTCATATCCTGTTTGGCACTGAGAATTGTGGAAGAGAAGTGCTGCACAGCAAGAAATAAATTATTGTTTCAGAAAAAAAAAGACAGTAGGAAGATCAGTCTGCCACTAAGAAAACTGTCAGTGTGGTGGCAAGTGAAGAGTTTCATGTGTGGTCTTCATGCAAGAGTCTCACACTTCCAGCTTAGTAAATATAGAAATACTCTAATAAATAAATGTTAAATGAAGTTTCTGGACAGAAATCATCCTCAGGACTTTTCCTAAACCTTCTGACCTCAGTCAGGATTCATCTGTCTTGGAAGACTTGGATTCCAGTACTTTCTTGTTAGAGAAGCCTAAAAGCATCTGGAAATCAGATTCAGTTGAGGTAAAGACCTGTTATAAAACAACAACAACAAAAAAGACCTCCAAGATCATCGAGTTCAACCTTTGTCTGTCCTCCATTTTGTCAACCAGACACTGTCACATCCAGTCATTTCTTGAACACCTCCAGCTATGGTGACTCCATCACCTCCCTGAGCAGCCTGTTCCAATGTTTGACAACCCTTGCCATGATGAAATTCTTTCTGATGTTCAACCTGAACCTCCCCTGGTGCAGCTTAAGACTATATCCTCTCATCCTCTTCTGGTTGCCTGGGAGAAGTGCCTGACCCCCATCTGCCTACAAACTGCTTTCAGGGACTTGTAGAGAGTGATAAGGTCTCCCCTGAGCCTTCTTTTCTCCAGGCTAAACACCTACAGCTACCTCAGCTGCTCCTCATATGATTGACTCTCCAGACTCTTCCTTTTTTCCATTGCTCTTCTCTGGATATGCTCCAGCACTTCAGCATCTTTCTTGAAGTGAGTGGCCTAGAACTGGACACAGATCTTGACGTGTGTCCTCATCAGTACAAGACATGCAGGATACTTCCTTGCATGATTTAAGACTGAAATCTTGTGAGTGCAAAATTGCTCTGTTATATTTCTGCTCCTTCTGACTTAGGCTGCTGTGAAAAGAAGCACTGCACAGAGAAGACAAGCGCACAGCAGTGTTAATGTGCCACAACTCCCAGCAAATGTGCTGCACCAACATGTAGTTTCTGAGTTGGAGCTGGCTCTCTCTGCTTGCTTTCAAACACAGTAGGGACAAATACACACCTGGTTTCTTGTCATTGTCCCTAGTGGCACCTGGAAATTCAAAGAGACGTAGAAGAGAAGCCCCTCCTGGCCTTAGTAGTGCAGTCAATGCCGTGTTAAGGTGCTGCCAAAAGCCTGGCCTTTTCCCCGGCCACCAGCAAACCATTGTGGATTTGTAGGTCTGCTGAGAGCTGCTCAGGCATCTCCAGCCTACGTTCCTTTGCTCTGTGCTTTCCTTTCCCTCTGGCATTTTTTACAAACAATGGTTCCTTTTTGGTTGCCATCTGCCAGCTGTGGAAATGGGGCCACATGGAACCCTCCAGCCCATTTGTAATTGATGGTCCCGTGTACAGACGTGACCTCTTGTGCTTGTGCTCTGGATCTCCTGAGAATTTAAAGTCACTCACTCACAGCAGTGAGGGAACCAGGGCCAGGGAGCTACCTCCAAAATCTTCCCATGGTGGCTCCTAACACTTTATTTGTGTGCTACCTGGCACAGTTTTGGCTGGGGTCAGTGAGCCTTCTCCCAACCAGTGCCCAAACATGATTTGCAGGATAGCTGGGCTGGAGATACGGATCAGTATTCAGAACATACAAGGTAACACTGTTTTCAAAGGAGAGAAGACAGTTTAGCTACTGTGAGAAACCACTGGGTTTCAAGGACAGAGGACAGGCTTTGTTATTTAATAGCATAGGCACAGCCTCAGACAAGCACTGCAGAGGTCTGGGAATGTGCTGCTGTCATGTTTACAGCTCCTGGCTTCCTTATTTCTTTCATAACCTGCTTTGAGCAGCACCGTGGTTACATGCTGAGAAGGAAAGATGAGATGAAGAGTATGGCAGGGTCACCACATCTCGGAAGTGAGAGGGGCCCCTGGAATAAATTTTCCATCATACAACAGGCTACTCTCCATTTCTGGCAGGGAGGATCTCAGTGTCACATTCTCTGTCCCCTCATTTCTAACTCCTTGTCCTTGCGTCTGCTTCAGAAATGCATCCTCACGCCTCTGTCAATGACATTCCCTTTTCCAGTGACAGCCTGGACCAATTTTGTGTATAAAAACAACTTATTGAAATAACTCACCAGTTATCTGAATAGCTGTTTTCAAGATCAAAATTTTTACTTCAGTAAGGATGGTCCAAAAGTGTATAAAAATCTGATTTTTTCAGACCAAAATGGAAAAAAAATATTTGAAGAATATTGCCCTAATAGTATCAAAATTTACCTAGTAATTTTTTTCCTCTCAAGCATAATTGGGAGGGGTTGCAAATTACGGGGGTACTGACCTGGGAGTTGGGTCTTCAATTTTAATCTCTGTTTCTGATTTATAATATGACAATGAACTGGTCCTTCACCAATTTGTGAATATCATCTACATCTCTGTGAAGGCTCTGACACTCATTAGCTGTATATTCATTTTCCAGCACAAGGTGTTGACTTAAATGAAGCACCAATTTAACGCAAAATAAGTAAGTAAGTAAGTAAATAAATAAATAAATAATCCAACCATTCAAATTAGAAAATTTAGCCCTCAGCTAAAACATCCTACACAGACTCAAGTTCCAGATGATGTAAAAAGATCTAAGTGGAAAGGCATAAAATAACAACATAAAGAAATAGTTCCTCATTAGTTAGGGAGGAAGATGTCTTAACAGAGGGTGATGGAAAAACTTTCCTGTTCTTTGTGGTTCTAGAGAAATGATACACTTTTCACGTGGTGTTATTCTGCACTGCATTCACAAGGCTGTCAAATACTTAACATGGAGAATAACTCTACAGCCCTGAGAATGCAAGATGATACCCATTTCACGTCATGACACAAGGCAGTGGTGCAATCTATGTGGTGCAATGATGAAAGCTTACTGGTTTAATTATAAAATCAGTAACGAGCTCAAAAATAATGGTGTCATAACTGATGAAAAATTTCCCTATTAGAATGACTTATGCTCATTATACAAGCTCAAATTGTTATTACATGAGGCATTTGGGGATTGTATTCTTTGTCTTTTGTCTAATTTTAAAATACATTTAAAATACCTTAAAGCAGAAAATTGAGTAAGTCTGGAATAAAAAGGCAGGTTTGAAATAGAAATAAAATTTATTTTAGCAATTTAAATATATACTTCAAAAGATACATGAGAGAAGAAAAACCAAAAATGTTATTGTTTACCTACAACTTATAGGTTCAGATGCTGAATAAAGACAGAAAAAAAAATCTTTCTTCTCTTTAACATGAAAATAATACTTCATTGTTACAGGGAAAGAAAGGATTAGTTTCTCAAGTAAAGGTGGTATTTTTTGTCAAAGGAAGAACATGTTTTTTTTCAAAATAGCACAGTAGCTGTAGCCCTTGTCTGACATGTGTTTGGACATGGGACTTCAGTGAGATGCACTGTGGCAGTTGGATACCTCAAGGAAGCCTTTTCCAAAAGTCTCCTTTCTGTTTCACTGTGTGGGATTTTACAACTGCTGAACTGTTCATGAAATTAAATTATTTTTCTTATCTTTTTTGAGGCAATGCCCTAAGAGGATTTGTAAAAGTAAATCCAGCCTTCATTACATCCTTTTCTTTACTAGACATTCTGGGCATAATTCTGCTCTTGATTTCACCACTGGAAATGAAATTACTCTGAATAAGACTTGGTTTAGTGGAAGCTGATGTTCAAACGGCAGTATTTTCTATGACTGGAAAGCCAGAAGCAAATCTCCAAATGCCCCAAATTTCCTTTGAATGGGAGTCCCACTGCAGTTGTCTGTCAGAGAGAGGTTGAGCTCCCAAGAGAAAATAGACAAACACTGTGAATGCCAATGCACTCTGATGTGCTCTATGGGGTGTTTTTCTTTAGGAAGACCAAGCTCAGGTCAGTAGAAATACATATAGAAGCAAATAGCAAGAATTTTAGACAGTCATGCACACATATATATTTGTGAGAGTCATGCTAGGCATCAATACAATTTTGTGTGTTCTGCATATGAAACCCCACCTGTAATGTACAACTGTCAATGAATAGTCATGGCAATGTCTGTCCTTATATGAAAGTCAGATGCAATTAAAGTCTAAATAAATAAGCCTAGGAGCCCAACTCTTGCCTTTTATGGAACTAAAAGATGGTATTTTTACTAGCAACATAATGATAGAATAAATCCAAGGGATGGAATGGTTCACCAAATTACATAGTACATGTAAACATCATATGTTCAAGAGCTGCTGCTTTAGATAAGAAGGTATAAAGAGAATTACTTTTATTGAAGTATGCAAACTGTGGTGAAAGAAGAAGAAAATTCTAACAACTCCTCCCTTTCTTGAAATGTGTGGGATAATTCACTATTACGAAAAGCATATGTTACAATACTCTCCAGATGTTTTTGGTGAGTAAGGTATTGTTAGAGAGATTAAAATAACTTTCATGAGACTTTTTATCAGTTTTCCAGTGAATTTCCGTCTGCAGATATTTTTATCTTCTAAACAAATACCCACTAAATGGAGTAAAAATAGACCTTCAAATCCAAATCAATCATCAAACATATTCTGACTCTACTGCATGCTGTATAATGTCAATGAAACATTAGTGAGAGTAGTTGTTTCTATAGTAGGTGCTCATTCCAAGGTAGACTCTAAGTTTACAGAGAAAAAAGGCCATTTTAACACTGAATTTAATTTGTACCTTTTAAAAAATCATTTAAATTTGAAAATTTCCCTAAATCATCACAGTTTTAATGTGCATGTTCCAATCAGGAAGTCATAAAGGGTATATGCTCAAAAAATTCACTTTTAAAAAATAGTCAGATGAAATTGAAGTGACTGTATTGTATAAAATTGGGCCTAATAAGGAAAAAAAAAATTTTTCTTCGCTTTTATATTTGCAGGTAGGGTGAAAAAAGAGAACAAGCTTTATTGTGGGACACAGTAATGGCCCAGTGATAGAAGTTTTGAAGGTACAGATTAATAATCACTGTCAGTGTGGAAAAGGAGTAACAAAACCTACCTGACCTCTGTCTAATAATCAGATATAATTATCTCCAATGTCATATCATCTCTTTCACACATTGTAAAACACACACAGTCCCATTTGTTCAGAATACTCTGTTTTATGGACGCTTTTCCCAGAAAAGGCAGAAAATGATGTGTGAGTGCACTGCTATCTCCCAGAGCTGCAGGGTCTTTTCTCCGTGGGGAATGAACACACAGACTGAATGGAATCCACCCCTTGTTTCCCTCCATGTCCATGTGGCTGTCAAATAATTTTGCTCATGTTACAGTTTCACGTACTACTCATCAAAGCCATTTTGCAGCAGCCTGCCTGCTATAGGCATGTCAGAGAGATCCTGAGAAAGCCCAGGAAGGAGTAGCCTGAAGTGGGTGACATTTCTTGGTGTTCTATAAAATTTTCATCCCTACAAAGTGTATTTTCTTACCAGGTGAAGATTGGTTTGTGATCATATTAGTGTCTGTTGCCAACCAGGCTATTAATAATGGGCTCATTGGTACCACTGATTGTGCCATCTAATGTAAATGGGAATATAATTCAGAAGCCAATTGCATATTATTTAGTCAGAGTTGCCCCTTAACACTTTTCTTTATTTCACCTTTCAATATTACATAAACATACCAATATTATCAGCTTATTTCTAAAAACATAGCCTGGTATCCCAGTATAATTCTTAACTTTTAATTTGGTTTGTTCTGTGTTTTCATTAGAAAAAAGAAACAACTAATATGAATATAAATATAATAATTATGAAAATTGAAATAGTAATCTTTTAGAAATCAAATCTACTCTTTAAGCAAGTAGCCCAGCTTTCCCCATGTTTCAGTTCCAGCTTTTTTTAATGGTATAAGATTTCTCTTTTTTTGGCTTTTAGTTTATGATAATGATTTTGGACAGTGGATAGTCTTTTTAAATATTGAGATAAATCCAGACTTGTAAAGTTCAGAATTTTGAATTTGAGTTTTGTGATTTAGAATACAGATTTCCCCCCCTCTCCCCCTCCCCCCCCCTTTTTTTTCTCTCCAGTGTAACTCAATGGAACCTTACTTAGCTTAGTTTAGAAGGCAGAAGACAATCAAATGTCACTAGGAGCAAGACTGAAGTAATTGGACTATGAAGAGAGACATTGATACTGCTACCCTTTATTCAGAGGGCATAAAGACTACTGGGAATAACTTTTTCTGAAGTTGTCAAATTTTCATTCAGCCTACATCTTATCTTCTAGACCCTGGTACTTGGAAAAATGCAAGTTCAATCAGGTAATAAAATCACATTTTAGTAGAACATCTATAAGTGTTGGGCTTATTTCAACTCAAAACCCTGAAGATATTCATGAGGAGTCTGGGTTTATTTCCAAGTTATTTTAAGGAGACACAGAATGTGTCTCAGGCCTTGCAGCTTTAGTAATTGTAGTGCACTTTATTCATTATCTTAAATCTTGTTTTGTGATACTAACCATATTCGTGTGAGAGAAACTATGAGTTTGCCTGTGTCCTAGTTCAGCAGGTGGGACCAGTTTATCACTGTGTGGGGGTAATCAAAGCTATGTATTCTACACCCTCTTTTCATTTCCCAAGAACAATGGGCCATTTGCAGCAGCTGCCCAGGGCACACCTGACCCCTCAGGTTGTGAGCTGGGTGTAAAAGACATCTGTGAGATAAGAGCTGTGATAACTCCTCTCCAGAGAGTCGTTGGCACCTTCACATCCAGCCTGAGGGGATGTGGCTGCAAATGGGCCATCAATGGTTCTAAAAGACCCCATGACTCACAGAGTTTAATCACCCATTGTGTGACTCCCTGCCCTGGGGGAGGGACTGAGTGCTCCCACGTGGACCTGGGGGTACATATCTTGGGGGAAGAAAACCTCAAGGGTCACTTGTTGGATCCAGAGAAGGACTAAAAACCTCAAAAGGAGGAGACCACCACTTTCAACCAGACTGCAACTGTCAGCTGCACCAACAGGTTTTCCACTTTGGACTTGGGGGAACCACATAGGGTTCAGTACAGGGGCTAACAAACCCCTTTGTGCTTGTGCCCCAGGGTGCTGGGTTATGCTTCTGGGGTTTTGTGGGTTAAAACCAATAACAATATTATTGTAATATTGTTATTAAATTGTAACTCTGACTTATCTCTTTGTGTTGTGTTCGTTTCTCCTGTCATTTTATCTTTAAATCAGCACAGCCTGAGAGATCTCAAAGGGAACAGTGTCTGTGGGATGGAGCATGGCTATGGATGAATCTCACCAGTAATGGTCTGCATCCTCTAGCACAATATTGGTGTTTTGTCGCATGCAATGGAAACCAAAGTCCTCTGAGTTGCAAAAATGATATATCATCCATGTGCCAGGTACAGAAGCTGCAAAAAAAGCATTTAAACTTTAGCTTAGCTGCTCCTGAACTTGAATGTCCTGCTACTGTACCCGCCTCCTTCCACACAGTCATGTCTCGGGCCATTTGAATTGTGCTGAAAAGAGTCACACAGCTCACAGGAGGGGTCTGGCAGCTCCAATACTCAAGCACGTAAGTAAATAATCTTACACATGCAAATGTATTTGGAGAGTTTGGTTGTGCTTCTAACTTTTGGAGGTCTGAGTTTAAGCTCAAAAGCCTGTTTGAGGTTTGTGCACTATTCCTACAGCTAGATCTCTTGGAGGAGAAAGGCTTTACACTGAGGTTCATTGCTGAGTCATTTATTTTGCTACTGTCCTAAACAAAGAACAAAAGTAGCACATGTAAAAGCACACTTCAATTCTCCAAAAGTATTCTCTCTTCTGGATGTTTAAGTGCTTTATGTGACTCACTTAGGGTCACACTTCTGTGCCTTTTCTGATGTGGAATAGACTGTGTTCTTCAGCCCTAAGGATTCAGGGTTGCTAAGTGTGACCAGATGTGTTAAATCTTTACACTAATCTAAGCTACCATGACTGGCTTATTTAGAATTAAATTTCACAATGCTTATATTGAAAATAGATGTGTATGTTTAACATTATTGTTAATTTCTAAGGAGCTGCTTGAAAAATACCATGGAGTAAAAGTACAAAACCTTTGAATTTTCCATGGCACTAAATGTTGCATTGAAATATTTAAATAAATGAAGATAAACATTCCCTGTCACACATAAGAGCAGTCTTTTCCTTCCTTCTTTACTGCTACAGAATGGTTTAGTAGCTTGTTAATACTTTGTCTCTGGGTACAAAGAAGAAAACCTCAGCCCACCTGTAGGCATCATTTTGTTTCATTGGTAGGTGAGGGATGAACAGTTTTTTCATCTGTATCAAACACCAACTTTTTTTTTTTCTGCACATAAATGCCATTGAAAAATGTTCTCAAGTTTTTTGCTTGAAATGTTACTTAAACGAAAATAAGTTAAATTTCCTCCTTGTGTATTACAGCTTGAGGGAATGCAGTGGGGATCTCATTGAATCATTCATTACTGGTGATTATAAAGCAAGAGATATTGACAGAACTAACAGCTGTTTAAAAATGTTATTTCAGAGATTAGTGCAAAAATGCAGGTAAAATGGAGGCATTTTGTAAAGAACTGCAGCTGTACAAAAGAGGTGTTATTTAAATATTGTTTAAAAATACTCAGACACTTAACACCCAGGACTTGTAATTCATTTACGCACTACATGTGTGCTTTAAACCTTCTTCATTAGCACAAACTGTTAATTGGAAGCTGTGTTTTTACTTCAGTAGTTTTCAGTTATTAACACTGAAAAGCAGAGAGGCAGATGGCTGTGAATGATCATCTGTTATCAATGTTGCACTGAAAGCAATTGGTTTGCTAAAAATTAGTGATAAGAAGTTGAAGATTTTTAAAATACATTAACATTTAGTAGCAAGCTATAAATTTGTGTTATATAAGTACACCTCTACTTAAGGATAGTTAAAAAAAAATCTCTGTCATGAGCAAGTTTTAGTTCTTAAAATTATTTTAGTACTTTAATATCCTGAAGAGACCTGTTAAATTGAATATCTGCAAATTTACACACAGCATCTGAAAATAATGTCTTCTTAGGATAGGAAGATATTCTATTCTTAGTAATCCTGAATTATTGTGATAATGGGATTAGATTACATTCTTATTAGTCACAAACTATTCAGACTTTAAAGCTTGTCTCCAACACATACTTGGAAATTCTGTGCCTTGGAAGATTCCATTCCTGCTTTGCAAATTCTGATGTTCTCTGGTCACAAAACCTTGTTCTCCCTGCCTGTTTCCAAGCTTTTCACATATGCTCTGCAGTGTCAGGTTTGAGAAGACAGCCCACAGATCATGAATACACTGAGTCAGTTAACAAAAAAGCCTCAAATTTATTGTTTCCACTCTTCTGAACTGCGTTTGTCAGAAGGAAAAAGCAAATCCATAGTCTGATTCCCAGAAGGTCTCTCTGTGTGTGACACAAATGAGCTTGGCATTCATCAGATTTATACTGAAATAAAGGGCTTTGGTACAAACTGTTATAAACGATTTTGCATAAGGAAGGATGTACTGCATATTGGGTAAGCGTGGGCCAGCCTTCAGGTAATCCTCAAATATCACAGCAGCCACACTTTTAGGAATACAGACCTCAATGTACTCAAAAATCATAAAATGTGCTAAGTTTTGTGAGGCTTTATGTAGAGAAGCACAAAGAGGATCCTCACATTCTCACTTCCCTGGGGTATTGGCATCTCCCCTGTGACTCTCTATTCTTTGTATTTTTCTAGCTCTTATCACTCACAGAAAACAGATGTTTGAGACTGGTAAGTCCTTAGAGGATAAAGGCTTTCCTAAGTAGGTTTGTTTCTCAAGGGGCATTTCAGGAAGTACTAAAATGTTGTCATTGTTGTCAAAAACAGTTTTCAAAGCACCGAAAAGCAAGAGAGAGAGAAAAAAAAAGATCAATAGTTTCCTGGGGTTTTTTACCCCCTCCGGTCAATTCAAATGAAAAAGAATTCAGACACTGTAACAGTGAAATACCAGTGTAGGATGTTGATATTTTCCAGCCATAAAAGTGGCCTGGTTAGAGGGGAAAATTGCTGAATAGACAATGACTTGACAGCTGAGAGTCTGGAAATCCTGCTCAGAAACATGAAACATCCTTGGAAAGTGCTGCTGGTCTCTTGGAAGTATATAAACATCAGAAATGGAATCAGGGAAATAAAAAGGGTGTGAAAGAATAGGAAACTTTATCAGCTGGCTGTTACAGGTGAAAAAAGTTAATTTAACAGCACACATTGGTTGCTTGAAATGGTGTTCTGCACCCTCCTATGTCCTTATGACATAAACAGGGCTTAACTTTGATTCAAAATGAAGCCTCTTTCTGTGAGAACTTCTAGTACTGGATGTACTTCGTACCCAAACAGAGATTAACTTTGACTGGAATCTCTCCTATTAGTCCTTTCCTTGGCTTGGCTTTGTTTCTGAGATGGTGTCTTGGGTTGAGCTGGCAAAATGCCAAGTGCCCAAGTACAGAGCCATAGATCAAACCCATTACAGATGGTGAGTCCACCTCTGGAATTGATCTGTTCTCCCTCTGAGGCGGTTTGATCTCTTCTGGAATATAATTCATCTGATACTAAACTATATAAATAGTATTTCTTAAGTATGTCTGCTGCTAAATCATTGATAAGTCATTTCACTAACAAGTTTGTAGCAACCTCTGACAGTACAAACCTTCTTGGTTGCTGATATTACTGGTTTTTGCAATATTTGATTTTATTTAATGTATTTTATGTTTATTTTATTTATATTTTATTATTATATTTGATTATTTAATCTCATATATAATTGATATATTTGATTGATTGCTACTTTTATTAACTGCTGGCTTACTGTTCATTGATTCAATATTATCAATTGCTGAAAATAATTTATACTAGCTTGATATATAAGGATATATATGTATAATACATATATATGTATTCACTTTATTAATCATAGCTATATTTGATACTGATGATAAACATAATATTTGCAGTAATCTGTACTAAAGCAGAGAAATTCAGAGGTGTCCTTGACTGTTATGGAATCCTGTGTGTACTCTTGGTCATAATTTCTATACTCCTGCACATTGGTTAATCCTTTAGGTCAAGGCAGATATTGTTTTACTATTTTGGGGGAGGGAAAGGAAGGACAAATAAATAAATAAACAAATAAATTAAATTTAGTATTTTCTTCAGGCAGAAATAGGATGATCTGTGTTCTGGAGGAAGTAAAAGGCAGATAAAATCGGTAGACAGGTAAGAGGAATATAAGCAGTCAAAAATCATCACAGATGGGTCTTCAGTAAGCCTCGTGCATAGAGGTGGGTTTTCAGGGAATGTGGAAAGAGCAGCTCTGCTGAGTGTCACACATGGGGTGAGTGCCACCAGCCACAGCAGGGATTAAGCACATATTGCTTTATGGACAACTGGGCAATCTACCATTAATGGCTCAGTACACTCAGGCAGATGAAGACTCATTGACTGAAAAATCAGCAGCTGAAGACTAATAATAGTAATAGTAGTAGTTAGGTAAATGTAAATTTTTTTTTTTTTTAATTTTTTTTCTGCTTGGAGAAGGAGGTAGAGAAATAGGAAGCAGAGAGTGTAGGAATTGACATTGAGCTTTTTGAAATACCCATTATATGCTCACAAAGCTACTTTCTATTCCTACTGATTAAATTATTCTAATAAAGCTGCATATTCTGTTAAGAGCATTGGGAGGATATTTTAAAGACTGCAGTCTAGAAAAGCTAAAGCAACTTCTAAATTTTTTGTGTGTGACCATTGACATTGTTATAGAAGATGTACGCTCTGTGAATAGGTTACCAGCTACAGGATTCTTGTGTTGATCCCTATAAATTAACCAGTTTGATATTTCACTTTTTAATTGCTTACCTGTTTTATGGTGAGTTTCAGAACAAGGGCTTTCCCTGCTTTGCACATGGTTTGGTAGTGGAGTTAAGCCATTTGCAGACCAAGGCTTTTGTTTGTGGAGCCCTAAAGGCCTCCAGATGTTTTTTTTGTCCTGAAAGTCAAACAGAGACAGATGTCTTAAGTGACTTGTCCTCCTCTCAGGGCAATGTGCAGTCTGGCCCTGACCCAAGTACAGTTTGTTGAGTGACTTTGGTAGAAATTGGTTCATTTGTTAGAAATGTGCAGAAGACTGAACTGTAGCTTAATACAGGATGGTGGCTTTTTCCCTTCTTGGGCCTTATTCCAGAATTACTGCATTCATCATGACTCTTTCTATTAAATTCAAAAGACTTTGGATCAGGCCTTATATTCATATTTTTAACCTAGAGCTCTTTGGCATTTTAAACAGCATCATTATATTTCTCATTTTATTCCTTGATACTGGGGGTATTATTTCCACTGAGCCTTGTCAAAAATACATTAAACTTCCCAGTTAATATACCTTTACATCAAGGCTGCCTGGTTTAGGAGGGCACATATATTTTTACCTTGAAAAGCAGTCTGGTAATGAAGTTTTGTCTATTGAAAAGCTTCAGAAATTAATAACTGAGATTATTTTGAGACTATGAACTTACAGAACACTTTCTACCCTCCTGCCCATATTTGCAGAGATTACCTTCTTGTCCTACACATGAGGCTTGGGGAGTTTCTCGGTCCAGATTTTACAAAAGTGCTTAGTGTTGTTGCAAATGGGTGATTTGGATCATTTAAAGCATCACTGCAAAAGGTATTAGCAAAGGTGGGTTTAATATGATGTTGTAAATGTGCAACTTAATGAAGTTCAATGGCAAGATTCACTCTATCACTGTATAGTGTAATCATTTTTTTTTGAACAGTGATTCAGAACTACCAAGACCCAAGTCAAAGGTACCATGCTACAAGGTTATGCCCAAAATCATAGAATCGCAAAATGGTTTGGCTTGGAATGGGCCATAAAGGTCATCCAGTTCCAACCCCCCTCTCATGGGCAGGGACACCTCCCGCTAGCGCCCAGGTTGCTCCAACCTGGCCTCGGACACTTTCAGGGATGGGGCAGCCACAACTTCTCTGAGGAACCTGTGCCAGGGCCTTCCCACCCTCACAGGGAAGAATTTCTTCCTAATAACTTTTTAGTCACTTTATCAAAATATGCTACTGATAAGATCTCTACCTTGTAGATGTGTTCTGTTTAGCTCACAGGTATAATTATAGCTACAGTGTTGTAGCTGATTTGGGTCAGGTATTGCATCTTACTGTTTTAGTTCTCCTTTGGCATTGAGAAAAATCTATTGCAAAGTATTTTAGGTATTTAAGGGTAAATATAGATACTTTTGTAAATAATTTAGGAGTTAAGTGCCATCCACTTTAGTGGGAGATGGGCTCCTATAGGCTTTAGTAAATGTCATCTGATGCTTATTTCCATGGATATAAGATATAGCCCAGAGCAGTAAGTCCCATTTGACATTTTATTGCTTACCATGAGCCTTCCAGGTCATGCTATAAAAGCAATCCACTCAGCAAGTGAAAGCTGCCTTTGGTAACCCATCCCTCCCTTCTGCAGGTTCCTCCTCTGAGATTGGCACAGGGAGCTCTGCACCAAGGGACAAGCTTTACTGGGAAGCTTGCCGTGGCTTTGGAGCCAACCCACACCTGAAGAAAGTACATGCTTTGAAATCTCAAATATCTCAGCACTGAAGCAGTAATTCAGGTCTAACACAGTGCCACTTTTCTCATTCGAAAATGGAAAATCTCATCAAATGTGAAAGCAATCTGCTCCCATCAGGATGCTAAATACTGTTTTGTAGCTGGATTAAATAAATCTTAATTAAGATGCTGAGTGTATATTTTCATTTATTTCCTTCTTCCCTCTCTTTTCCTCCCCTCTCCAAACCCAAGGATCTGACTAGAATAGAGTGAAAAATCATAAAAATTAAAAACATGGGGAGAAATACACAAAAACTAAACATGTCTTTCCAGCAAGTAAAATAACATGAGTGTGTTTTCCTCATAATTGAAGCACATTTATTTGTATGTGCATGTTTGCACATATACATATAAAAATATATGCATATAAACATAGAAATAAAGGATTAACTAATTCAAACATATTCTTTGCAGCTTATGGGCCAGAAAAATCTATAGAGCTTCAAATTACCATCTTCTGCAATTCAATTTCCTTTGTAATGGAAACTAAAACCAAAGAAGTATGTACATTGCTCTATTTAGTATGGTCAATGAAAATTTATATCTATCCCCTTATTTTATTCTGAATTATATTATTGCAGAAAATGAGCAGAGCACATGTGATTCAAAGGGAAAATAATCAGTTTTCATTTCCTATTGGCTTTGGGACATGAATGAGCAAGCTTGAAAGAGAAATTTCTTTAGCAGAGCAATATTTTGTACAGAGGCTTTTTGGAGACCTGAGTCACAAATGATTCCAGCAGAGTGTTGAGGGCTAATTTCCAAGTCAGAAGAATAACCGGGTATTTACACTCCTGTAAGAAGTGCTGTTGTTCCCAATAGTGGATGTGACATTTCAGCCTGAACCATAACTAGAGGGTTGTGTTTGAATCCAAATAGGCTTAGGTTTTGCATAAGTTGAAATGAAAAAGTGTGTTTTCACAGATGCCATGCTCTTTTCACCTCTTTCCACCACAAACAAAACAAATCACAACCACTGCACCCTCTGGATCTCTCTTCTTTTAACGAGGAGGGAGCACTGCTGAGCTGAACACTGGGAATGTGCCCAGCACAGCCTGGCAGTGCCAGGGCTAGGAATAATCATGGGCAATCACCTATGTTTTTTAACTGCAGAATGGGGGTGATGGCACTGAATTCTCCAACAGACAGAGGATATGAAAAAAAGAGGAATTAAAAATGTAAAATTACTTTTATAATAGGTTTATATCCAGACATCCATGTCCAGGTAAAATATTGCTGATGGGTGAGTCCTCTGTAGATACACTGGATACCTGAGGGAATGCTAAGAGTGATTAGACACCCATGAATAAAAAAACTGAATCCCTAAAAAATCTTTATTATGTTTTATATCTTTGTAACAACTCTCTAAATAGCTAAATATTTTCATGTTTTCAACCTGTGAGCTGAATCCAACCAAGCTGACCAAAAGACTTGAGAAAAACCCCATACTGATTAAATGCAATATGGGATCTTCCTCCAGATATGTGCTGTCTGCAAACAGTATATAGGAATTAATCACAACTGTCTTGAATAAACGTTCTGAGGGGAAAAACTTGCTGTTAAATGGTAGCAAAAGAGTCAAAATGATGCAGATATCAGCGTTCTTTTGTTTGATTATCTGCTATTCTCTGCTATGAATAAATTTATAAATTTCAACAAACTTTCATTAATTATTTAACCAGATTCCCCCCCTCCCCCAGTTACTTGCAGCATTTTGCCATCTCTTCATTTTCTTATTCCAAAAGTGGGTATAGACACAGCCTTAGCCTGAGGTTAACCTGGAAACAGATATGATATATTTGGGCTAATAAGGCCAAAACAAGTTAAATTTTGTGGCTATATCAAGGTACATCTCAGTCAACTCAGACATTACTGTGCCATCGTCCATTATGTAATGTAAACAAACAAAATATTTTTTTCATTTAGTGCTTTGAAGTCCTTGATGAAAGGAATGATCTGAAAGAAGGTATTGTTGCTTCTGTAATGAAAAAATGGGGACACTTCATGTAAACTACTTTTCAAGAGTACTGAAGTGCTAATTGAAGTTGCAGTGAAGATTTTTTTTTAAGCAATCCTAGGAAGCACAGGTTTATCTCCCCAAGTGCACCAATTAATGATGTCTGGTGATACTCTTCATTCCTCAAAATATTCCCTCTACTTTCCAAAAGAATGGAGGTCTCTTATGTCTTCTATCCAGTGCCTACTAGCCTGGGGAAGGCAGTTCAGAAACTCTAATCAATGCATCCAGAAAGTTACTCAGGTCCCTCTAAAGAGGAGAACTGGATTTCATCAATTGTCCAGGCTCTCTAAATCTGATTTGCCTACATATACTAGCTTTCAATTGAGCTGCTTAGGGCATATTTTAGTTGCCCACACATAACTGCCTTCTGCCCCTTTGTTTCACTCTGGACATCCTTTTAAACTCCCTAAAAAGGCATCCTTCATCTGTAGGTCCTGAGGACAACTCAGAGAGCATTAGAAATCCGGCTCTAAGGAACTGAACCCCAGTCTGGGTGACCAGCTGAGCTATAAACACCTTGACTGTGGATGCTAAGATGTCACATCCTCTGTGTTCCTGTAGCATGCTGAAGATAGAACTCTGGTGGTCCCCAGTGTCAGAAAACAGGCAAACAACTGCTTAGCTAAACCACTTGCACCTATGGAAATAATACATATTGTGGAAACTTGCTTTCATGAGTACAGAACACTATTTATATTTAGTAAATTAGCAAATAAAACTACTTATGTTTAGAAAGTCCCTCCTATTTACTAACAAAGGAGGGTGTTGCTTCCTAAACCTTTTTTAAATACATTGAAACCAATGAAAGAAATTGCAAATAAATTTGGTGTTGCAGTTCAAATATACATTTAACAGCTCAGTTGTGAAAGTCATCCATCTACAAGGCTGGAATTAGGGATGCTATAACTTACATGGCAGTACAATGGGAACAATACAGTTTAGCTAGGTGGTTTTTTTGTTCTTACTGTCAAGAACATGTACAATGACTCACCCCTTATTCTATTTCTAAAGCATTTTTTCAATTTTGAGTCAAGCAGAGTGCCATCTAGCTCTCCACTTGATCACATCATCTTTGACCCTAACTGGAATTTGATTTGTGTGTGACTTTTAAGCCCAGGCTGCAAATGTTTCATGTTATGGCTGTTGAAACCCTCTCTGTAAAGGATTCTCACATCCTCTAAAATCACCCCTGCCATAATGCCTGTGGAAAATTGTCATGTGGAACCCACAAAGCAGGAGAGTAGCTGTGGTTATTGTCGCTTTATGGCTTATGAATTGCCTACACACCCAGGCTGTGCAAAAATAGCTCAGCATCTTTATCAGATTTTGTCAGATGCATCTGCTATATTCCTTTTTTTCTTTTTTTTTTTTTTTTTTAATCTGTGAGTTCATGTGTGGAGCTGCTATGAGATTTCATCTGTTTGTAGAGCTTTCAACAGCACAAGTCTCTACCCTGTTTGTGGCCCTTGCCTACCTCAGGCTGCTAACACAACTGAAACAGATGTCTCCTTTAAAAAGGTCAGTCAGAAACAGGAAAAAAAATGAATGTGATCTCTCACAGAGGGGGCAGGTAGGGCTTGAGTAACACAACAAATTCTTCACACTCATTTCTAAAAAGGAGCATGTCGCAGTTTATTTTACCCCAGAAAGAATTACTTCAGCTAAGAAACCACTAATCTCAAAACAAAACCCTTACATTGTTGCAGAGGATCCAACAGAGAAAAGCATCTTAGAACGAAATGAAATGGAACATAAAAGCTCCTGAAACTCGATAGCATGTTTTAGGCTCATCAGAAATTAGCAAATAAATAAAAAAATGCAGAAGTGAGAAACAGATTGGAGAGGTGTTTATTTTCCCCAAGGGGAACTTGAACATCCACTGGAGACCAGGGAAGAGTGTTAATGAAGTAAGTAGCATCAGGGGAGCTACTTGACTTAATACAGTCTTTATTTATGGGAAACTGATTTTTTTACTCAAAATATCTGATATTGGCATATAAAAAGCATCCATGAGAAGAGAAAAAAGACACAGGGACTCCCACCTTATCACAGGCTTTTAACTGACCTGTTAGTGATTTTATTAGAAATGTACTTGCGAAGCTCTGTCAAGATTCAGCTCAGACATGGATTACAACTTTGAATGCAAAGCTGAAAATTGCACAGACCAACCTTTCTGCGCTGTTTATAGCACCATGGGCAGCACTGCCATCGGAATTTCTGTTTGGGACAATGAAAATTAGAGGGGGAAGGAAAACCATGACTGCAGAACACAGATGCTTTCTGTATTTGTCAATAAAACAGGCCAGGTTTTATTCTTTTTTCCTAAATACAAGAGACATGGCACATCTGCTCATTCCTGTCCCCTAGGAGGAGGTAGCCTTGCCCTTGCTGTATATTAGGTATAATCTCTGGCCCCTTTCACGCCTCTCCTTATCAGGCATTTCCTAAGAGAACTCATTAAATGGGAATGAAATCCATGTCTTTGGCAGTGAAAAGTTTTGATGTAGCTACACTGACTTAGGACTACAGTAGACAAATTATCAAAAAGACTTAATGGCCAGTGGGTTACTGGTGTGTGACTTTTATGTTTCCTTGCTTGGAGCTTCTGTGGCACAAGGGCACAGCTGAGGGCCCTGAAAACCAAGCAAAGGAAAGTGTTTTGCCATGGAATGTTTGATATAGGACAGATTTTCTGGAGCAAGTGGTTAGCTGAAGAGAATTGGTATGGCTCCCTTCATAATAGGGAATAAAACTCTATTTTACCTTTGGGGAATAAATTCTTGAAACAAAGAACCTCATCTGAGCTTTTAGTAGAAAAGAAAAGGGTTCCTTCATCTATCTAGATAGAGGTACTGGTTGTGTCAGTGTAAATAAGCTACAACATCACCAAGAGACTCATGTACTGGGAACTTGAGAAAGGCTCTTCCCAAAGCTTGAAACATTTTCCAGACTGGCAGTTTAGGAGGGCAAATGCTATGATCCAGCAGGCACTTCAGCCAGGTGGATCCTCAGAAGAAATGCTCCCCAAAATCCAGGCAAAATCCCACCTCAGCTAATAAGAAATGGGAAGGAACTAACAAAAATAAAGAGCCAACATCTAGAATTTATTGCATGCATTTATATATGGAGTTTAATTTAAAAGGAAAATATGAATTTGATGAAAGTGAATATAAATTGTAACCTTACTGGTGTAGATGGTCAGTGAGAAAAATTAAAAGAATCACTTGACCATGTATGACCAAATAAAATCTTTGTAGGGAAATGCTGGAGTATGTAACCACTGATGGAATATGCTGCCAGGCTACTAGCAAAATATCTGTTTTTCTCTACCTGTACTTCATTCTGACTGCTGCAAATCTGTCCTTTTTCCTTCCCTTCTGAACTCCATGCCCTTCTAACATCTTAGTGCAGGTATCAGGAACTCTGTGAGGAAGTGTGTCTAAGTGACAGTTCCTTTTAAGATTTAAGCCCATTGAGTTTTCCTTTTTTCACCTCACCTGACTGGAAATGACATTTATTCAGGCTGCCCCCCAGGTGAATCAAAGCATCTTTCCAAGCTCAAAGGTCAAAAGCTCACAGATGTCATATGTCTTTTCTCATATTTCAAAAAAAAATTAATTTTCAGAAATCATTTCCATTTCTCTGCCTGTATTTTTCTTCCAGTACCCTTTCCCCCTAATTTTCACTTCTTGCCTTCATTTTATCCACTTTTCAACTTGCATGTGTTTCCATTTCCATGTTCTCCAAATATATTCTGAGAATTTTATGGTGACTCCAAAAGACATATAAGAAAAAAAACAACAGGCATCACAGTGCTTAAGTGGTAAAATACCAATATTCTATATTGCAAAGTTTCTTTCTGACTCTCCACCATTGCTTACCCATGAGCTGGACACTGCTGAGCAGGGGGTCAAAGACATTCATGAGGGTTTGGTTGTACCTGTGACTTTTCCAACCCCTTTTTTCCCCATGATGGGGAATTCCTGCCTCAGTATCTCTAACAGACATGTCTTGTGGCTGTGTGTCTAGTTTTACCTGTGATTTTGATTCCCATAGAAGTATTGGTGAAGTTCTCTGTTTTCCATTGACTCCCACTTGGCAAAAAATCTTGATTCTATTTATTTCTTTTATTCCTCCTCTCACAGGCAGCCAGTAAAAGACAGCAAAAATATTATATGTTAAAATGGTATGGCTGAGCATTTAAACGTGTCTGAGGTATCTGAATGCCTGCATTCTACCAATTTCAAATCCCTCCTGAGTTTTGAATCTTAGACTAGATATCAATATATGCAAAAGTGAGACTGGATTGAACTTCTGAAAACTACAGAATGTGAACTTACTAAACCAATAGAAACCTATTTCTTGTTTTGTTTGGGTTGGTGTTATTTGTTTGCTTGTTAGTGGGTTTTTTTTGTTTGGTGTTTCTTTTCTAGGTTTTTTTTCCTTCCCTCCAACCCCCTCTTACCCCCCCCAGCCCCCTAATTTTTTTTCTCTGTTTCTTTTTTTCTTCTTTTTTTCTTGGTGGCCTAGTTTTCTGCAGCCAAGTGAGTAGAAAACGCTCACTGAAAGTCAGAGGACTATCAGAGCTGCTACAAAGGAAGCTGCAGGATAAAATAGTCAAAAGGAGGGAATGGGGAAAGGGCAGGGAAATGGGACCACAGCAGAGATCTGTTAGATCAGCTCAGCCACCTCACCCAACAGCACTGGCAGTCATTTGGCCAGGGTTACACATTAAGACTCCAAATTTATAGCACTACTGAGTATTTTAAATCCCAGGAAATTTTTCTCACCTCTGACTTTTCCATTTTATGAAACAATTAATTATTCCTCCTGTAGAAGGAATAATTTAGGAATGTAATTTAATGATGACCATAAAAATAAGCCCTCCTCTAGGTTATAGTGCTGAATTTTGCTCCTTCCACCTCAAGTACCGCCAAGACTTCTCATATTTTTGCAATATCTCTCCATCTCTATTCCTGGTCTGCTTGGTGTGCCTTAAAATCAATCAAGGGGTATATTAGATGTGTTCACTGAAATAAATGAACCCACTTTCTTTTGATTCACAGTGTTAAGCAGTTTTATCAAATTTCTTTTGGAAATCTTTACACAAGTGAAAGTTAGACAATTTCATCTGTCAGTCATTAGCAAGAGGCACCACAGTTTAATCTGTAAATGACTTCTGATGAACTGTTGTATTCTTGAATATTTTTATTTGACTCTATACCTTTAATATTTTCTCTGTCACAGCTTGTTCTTGAGAGTCCTGTATTAAATTAAATTAAAACCAAGAACATGTAGATTTATGAAGAGAAATATTTTTTTTTTCATAAAACTGGAAAAAATGAAAGAGGTTTCAATCACAAAATGCTCTTTTCTGCTCTAGGACAGAAGCAAATGTCAAACCAACCACAGGTGAGTAACAATTGTCCCTGGTTTACATTAATTAATGTACTTAGGCAATTTGAGACAATTTCCCTACTGTAGAGCAAGGAAAATATTGCCAGTGTGACAGATGCTCATGCTGGTAGGTCCCACAGGACAGAGATTTTTTAATACCCATGTAACAGAGGGGGGAACAAGCCTGAACATATAAAAACATCTACTCAGATGACAGTGTGAGAAAAAATACTTTAATGAACAATAGACAAGAAAGATCGAGTTTGGAGAGGTTGTTCAGTGTAAATTCTTTTACCATCATCAATACCCCTTTTAATGAGAAGAGAGGAAGACTGGCTGATGTTATTCTTGGGCCAGACCCAGACTATTTCCTTCTCTTAAATCCACCATCAAGCTGAACATTTTGTACATTTAGAGACACAAAAGAAAACACTGTTGGAAAATTGTCAAAATGGGATGCTCTGATCTTGAAGTAATTTTCAGAATTTTCAAGAAAAGTGTTCAGAAAACATTAAGATGTGCAGAAGTTGATTCTTGTAGTCTCACCTGAGAATTATCAAACACCATGTAAAGTTCACACTAAAACCGTGTGTCTGCCACTTATAGGGTATTAAAATCCAGCCTAACAAGTTTCAAAATCATTTTATGCTTTTCCAAAGAAACCCAAAAACCAAAACAAAAAACAAACCTAAAGATATTACCACTAATACAGTAAGGGAACTGCGCGTTTGTTTTTCAGAGACCTTGGTAAAATGAGACTGAGGAATAGAAGTCTGCTTGTTATGCTTGTCTTGCCCTAACTTCTCACAGGCAAAAAAATACGAAATCTCATGTAATGTCCTCTTGAGTCTTTTACTGGCTTTAATGGATCCTGCATCAGTTACATTTTTATTGACTGTATCTGCTGCTCACCTACACCAAACAATATCTTTAACATTAAACTATAGTCCATTATCATAGCAAGGGAGAGTAATTAATGCAGAATTGATGAAGATCCAAATCTAATAATATAATAGAACACAGCTTAATTGAATACTTACTTTACAGTTTTAATAAATGACATCTTTGGTGTCTTTGGTGATGTGGAAACAAAGGTAGAACTGGAAGATGAGTTTTTGTGGACATGAATGGTGTTGAAGGACACTGAACACCAGCATGGCTTTTTCACTGTATATCACCAGTTTCTTTTAGTTCTGATAATCAATGTGGCCAATGTGCAGCTTTGTTTGATGAGTAAATTACAGATTAAATCTCCCATTTATCTTTGATCTAGATTTTTTTTTTCAAAAGACAAAGAAAGAAGGACAAAACATTACTAGGAACAGAACCAGGGTCATAGAATATTCTGAGCTGGAAGGGACCCACAAGGACCATTGAGTACAACTCCTGGCCCTGCACAGAACACCCCAATAATCACATCATGAGCCTGAGAACATTGCCCAAACTGTCTTTGAACTCTGTCAGGCTTGGTGCTGTGACCACTTTCTCAGACCCTGCTCCAGCACCCAACCACCCTCCTGGTGAAGAGCCTGGACAATTCAAAAGGTTTTCAAATAGTCTGTGCCAAGGAAAACTGCTTGTCCAATGGGTTTTCCTTTCTCTCAGCTCATTTAAAATATGAAAAGTTCTACCCTGGCACTCTGTCAGTGTAGCCCAGGAACTTAAAACTAGCAAATCTGCAGTAACATTGATAAGGCCCACTAGACTCCCAGGAGCTCTATTGATCAGCTGGTGGGATACTTTATCAAGTTGTCAGAATTAAGTGTAGTTTTAATAGTGCTGTTTACCCACTTAATTGTTTCTCTTCTTCATTAATAATGTATGAGGCCTAATGCTAAAAAGGTGGCATTGCTTTCAGCAGGATTAGCAGTTTCTGCAGAGAATTGCCTATTTTGCACACCTGACCTCTGGGTATTTTACCACAACAATGAGCTGGAATCTGCTCTTGGTTTGGGCATTCATTGAGTTCCAGTTCCTGGAGTTTGGCAGGATTCATAACAGCTCTCGAGTGAAGTGTGAGCTCCTTTGGTCTCAGGCTGGTTCCTACCAACACTTGCTTCCTGCCCAAATATGTTGGAGGTTGGTTCAGCAGCAGACTCACTGTGACAGCACTCAGTTATTTTTTCTATAATCTTTATTTTAGATTGTCTGTGAGAAATGTTCATTTTAATTAAGATCCTTCTTTTTCACTGTTTGAAAAAATGCATTTTTGTGGAAAAATGCACTTTTGTAAAAATGGTACTTCATTAAAAACTGAAAAAATTTAATATTTCCAATTCAAAGAAAGAACCAGCAGATATTTTAACAACAATCTTATTTTAGCAGGAGGCATGTTTACAACATCAGTAAAAAACCTGAGCATTTGCCATTATATATTGAAAGGGTGCAACATATTTTGTGCTCTTTTTGGTTTGGATGGGTTCTGCTCTGACACGTTGGTCACATTTCCTACTTGTTTTATAACATCTATCACCATTTTTACACAACCAGTCTTGTACATATACAGAACCCAAATCCCTTCCCTGAGATCCCCATTTCAGTCTATGGGAAAGTTAATTACTCATGAAAAATGTCATGTCTCTTATTCAAAGGACAACAAGGATAATTTTTGACCTCTTGTTGTCTCAGGGGGTGATGACACTTCACTCTTGCCTTTTTGATATTTTCATGCAGGGCAAGGTCTAGGCAAACTAAATCACTTAAAGATAAACTTTATTGCAAAGTGCCATGTAGTGATTTTTCCCCTTTAAAAACCTGGGGTGAAATCCATCTAAGCAACCACAAATCATTAAATATTATTATCAGAAAACATTTCAAAAAATGTGGTCCAAAAGAAAAATAACCACTTTAAACATATGAATACTTTGACTTTCCATGAGTAGATAATTCTTAAGCAACAGGACAGCACACAGAGCTGCTAATCCAGCTCTTGCTCTGACAAAACCTTCCATTTAACCAGGACCATGCAGTGACAGTGGTACAATAAGCAAATATTTGGGGAATATGTGTAGCATTATCAAAGCTTAATCATGGAGATTAGAAGGGATCCATGGAAGCATCTATAGAAGCCATTGCCCTTAGCCCCTTGGATTTGATATCTCTTGGAAATGGAGCCATCAACAGCAATTGATGGACTTTGGCATGAAGACTGGGAATGAAGCAAAGAATATTTCAAACACTGCTCTAGGGTGGAAGCATTTTCTTTTAAAAAGATCATTATAAGAATGCATTTTTGGATAATGACCCTTGAGCTATCATGTGTGTGTTTTTCTCTGTGGGCTGGCAGGGGAGTGGAAATTGGTGATTAAGTTCCCTTCAAACCCAAACTGTTCTAGGATTCTATGAAACAATCCTTCCACATCCCTGGATAGATTCTCCCTATCTATATGTGAACCTTGCCAGTCACATAGAATTAATTCAAAGCCATAGCGCACTCCTATCTTCCAAATTCAATCTGCATTGGCTTAGCAGCTCCATGTTCAGGGTCTTTAGGCATCTGTAGGTCAAGTCAAACTTGGCAAAAATATTACCAGACATTTTTATGCCCTCACTCCCATATGCCAACGCCTTCCTTTGTACCTGAGCTCCAAACTGTACTCTCCCAGCCCAAAACTCCAGTTGTGGACTCACAAATTCCATATAGAATGAAAGGATCAATTACATGGAGTGATTCTGTGCTGTAATCCAAACACCCAGGTTGCAGTTTGCCATCTTTGCTGTTTTCCAGGCCTTTTCTGGTCCGTAGTCTGAATTTTTGGAAGAGCTATTCTCTTTCAGATGCAGGCCTTTATATTTACCTTTCGGATGTAATTTATCCAATTTTCTGAAGTATCCCTGACGAACAGAGCTGACTGCTCTCTCATTTTGGTGGTATGTGACCAGTACATAAGGAACATGCCAAATGAATAATTGTTTGCTAAAGGGTCTCTTGCTGGATCTGATAGGGAGCATTTCCTCTTCTCACAGCTCAGGACTATTGCTGTACATGGCATGCAACAACATCCACACTTGTCTCAGTAGCTGCCAAACAGACCCTGAGTGCAGAACCCTGTGCTGGTTTAGAAGATAACAACATTCTCAGTACTCTCCCATGTTTGACATGTTCCCCATTGACTGTGTTGTTGTGCTGCCAAGCAGTAGGATGAAAGCCTTTAAACAGTCTGATTTGGGAAGCTCTGGGAAGCAAATAATTTCAGAGATGGAAGAATACTGTTGGAAACCATCACCAGATGCCTGCCTGGATCTAAAATTATCCTGCAGACATCTGTTGTTGAATACTTTTACAAACAGCACCCTGGGTTAGACTGATCCTGTCTCTTGTTGGCTTTTGAAGGGTCTCTTTTGCTTCCATGGATGTAAAAGAGAGTCCATGCCATGTAACAGTTGTTCCAAAAGAACTCAGGATTTGCTTAGTTTATTTTTGGTGCTGAGCTGACTTGACTCAGAATAGAATTATTCCAGTGGAGAGCATTCCTGAAAATCCTGTCCTGGCCTCTGAACCAAATCTCTTCTGAGGCTCTCCTGCTTTCCAGAGAAACACAACTGTTCATTTTAGTTTTAAAAAAACCCCACAGATCTGTCTCTGTACCAAGAAAAGCTGCTGAAGCAGTGAATTTAGAAGATAAAAACAGCAAGGGAGAAAATTTTAGCTTACCTACACACATATGTCTCTGCTCTTGGTGTTGTACATTTATTAATGTATTCACAAGTAATAATGGAGGTATATGCAAACCATTTAGCAAGATAAAGTGGACATTTATTATTAATTGTTCAATTAATAAACTGTAATCAGGCACAAACCCTGGGGTACATACCACTTCATCTCTGAAAGCCACTTAACATCATTTGCACTACAACCTCAGCAGCTTTTATGCTCTGCTCAGGCTGTATTTAGGGCTTATTTTGCTGTTTCCTTTGGGGAACACACTATATTACCAAAGTAATAAATAACTGTAAGCTGATTTCTCCTCTGCATGCATTGCTGTTAATACAGACATGGACCAGGACTCCTGTCATAGGTTTGGTGAATCTATAAATCCATACAGTTTAGAGAAAAATAGAATTCTTAATATTCTAAGTATTATTATTCTAATTATTATAATAATAACAACAGTAATATTTAGAAATGAAAAATAGCTCTTAAATTGGAAATTTTTACTTCAATTTAGGTAGCTGAGCAAGAAGTTAAACACAAAGCTAAATGAACTGAACTCTTAACACTTCTAATTTAAGATCAAGAAGTGAGCTGATTATGGTGTATAATTAAATACCATAATAAAGAGGAAATTAACTCTGAGAGGGCTTTCCCCTACCCTTTTTCAGTTCAATATTTCAAATGTACAAAAAAGAGAAATAACAGGAACCAACATCTACAAGTTAGAGCTTATACATTGGAATTATAAGTATAGCATAAGATTATAAATAAGGAACAATTTTGTAAAAGTCATTGAGATGAAAAGTGCAATTTAGCCTTCAAAGTTTGCAATTTATGTCTTGTGATTCCTTCAGATGAAGACAGAGTGTATTTCTCAATTATTTGTTTCAGAAAAATGTAGGACATCAGGGACAGAAAAAACTATGATTTAAAGGTCTGTGAGATATATGAAGTCAGACAAAAAAATCAGACTAAATTCTTTAAAAATTCTCTCATTTTTAATTCATCACTCTTAAGACAACTAATAAAACTGGGTCTTGGGGAGGTAATTTTTTAGCAATTAATGGTCATTTTGTCAAAAGATAAAGCTTTTCTTTTTTTTTAGGAAGTGTTTGGTTTTTAACTGGGGGAAAATGAGAAGGATTTGACATTGTTTATTATTTTAGGAAAAAAAATCAGAAGATTATTTTTATTCCAGTATTTTCTTCAATTATTTTTCTTATTCAGTTACAGAAAATCCTGGAAACAAATGGTTTTTTCTATATCTTTTCATTGCAATCAAAGAAGGAATTGTTTTCTAATTGATGGGCTGGTCTGATCCACAGGACATTTAAATGCCACTTGAGGCTCTGCAGGCAAAGTGTAGGCACTTGGTTTCTTTTCCTAGACCCCCATCTAAGATGGAGATAATGATATTTCCTTTCTCTCCCTCATTACCTTTCTTGACGGATTAAATACTGATTCAAGAGCTCTTAACCAGGTGCTTTCTCTTGTTATAACCCTGCACTAATGTTTTAAGACAAAGTATGGTATTTTCTGTGCCAGTATTGTAGTGTGCAGAATCTTGGAAAAAACCCTGACCTCTTCTGGCCACTTCCAGTCTGTGAGAAAACAAAACAAAGGAGACCTGTTTAGGCAGCAGAATATCTACATATTTTTCATTAATTTCCAACAGTTGTAATGGTCATAAAATAATATTAGGAAAACTATTGAATTATTTTTAAAACTTCATATGAAAATGCCTGAACATTTTGCCAAAACGATGCAATTTACTAATCTTCAGTTTCTAAAATTTTTATGAAATACCATTTTATGCACACAATTTTCTTGTGAATTGTGGCATAAAAATCAAGTACAGAAGGAGAAAATTGAAGTTCTTCATGGAACTGTTGATAAAAGAAAGACACTGTGTTTATTAAGCTTGTTGCCTGCTTAGATGCTTGGTATGTTGGTTTGCTGAAATGCAAGGCACATGCTTTGACCATGGGCCAATAGAACATAATACAGAAAAGAGGAGGAAACACTGTAAGAAGAGTGTGTGAGACAGGAAAGAGACGCAGATGAGCTGCCTTATCTTTTGTCCTGATGAAGGAAATAATAAGTTATAAGATTTATATTCCATTTTGCATTTTCTTTAAGCTGGACCATAAAATCCTTACTTATTTTTGAAAGAGGAATGAGAAAGGTTTTGAATTTACTCATTGTAGAGTAAGTGACCACATTTAGAAACTTCTAGTTGTGGGTTGAGTCCCACAGAGAAATTCCATAATCAAAAAATGTTCTCAGTTAAATACTGTACTTTTGTGAAAGCAGAAACCCTTTGAGTCACACACTTTATGAGTGTTTGTCAGACTGGATTGGTACCTCCATGACAGCCTTTTGGTTCTAAAACTGAACACATTAATTTGCTGTTTTGAAGTAAAAAGTTGGTTTTAATTTGTTTAGGAAAGCTTGAAATAAAAATTAAAAAATTAAAAATTATTATTAAGATATATATTTGCAGCCTAATGCAAATTTGGAAGCCCATTTCCCACAAGATATACTCACAAAGGTTTTCCAACCACAGATGTCAATTAAAAAAACCCACAACAAGTGAAAATCTCTGAAGATTGGCTTTTTAGATGTTACTGAGGTGAGGATGACTGATTTTCTTGTACCCTGTTTCACTGTTTATGTTAAGGCATACAGCAGGTAAAACCAGGCAGAGAATGACAACAGTAACCAGTTAACATCCCAACAAACAAAATCTTTATGCATTTTATGCTTTATGCAGATTAATTGGTGATGAATTCCTGATGTTAATCCTTGAGTGTAGAAGGAAGAAGCAGGTACCCTATGGATGAGTGGCTTTTGTAAGGTGATGCCCACACTGGAAATGCAGGTCTTCAAGTATTTTGGAGACAACTGGGCCACCCCTCTCACTTCTCACTGCAGAAACATCCAGGCATCCAAATTCCTCCATAAATGTGCAATTTTCTTTGACGATGGTGCATCAAAGTAGAACTATGTTTGAAAGACTTTCACAAGAGCAGAAAAGAGTGACACCATCTTCCTCTCAAGAACTTCATCTAATTGCTGGTCTACATCACACAGGGGTGTTTTACAGTTCTGTGAAAGACAATGGAAATCCTTTCTTGCCTATTTTATGTACCATTTTTCAGAAAGTTAGGAGTGAGGCTTCAAAGTAACCATTAGCATGGGTTGTTAAGTTTGGTGGATGGTAGCTTTGAAGCTGAACATCTCCTGTAACTTAGGATTCATGCTGCTATAACTATTCATGTTAAAATGAAATAACAGGCACTCTGAAAAAAAATTAAAGGAAGTTTACAGCATTTCCATCAGAAGCACTGTCTGTGTTTGATAGTTATTGCAGTAGAAATAAAAGGTAAATTTACTAGATTAACTGTTAAACCACATTCCAGCTTCCAAAAGAGGTTAAGATCCTTCTCTTTGTTACACATTTTGCTGTATAGAACTTATAAGAAAAGGCTTTCTCTCTTAATTGTTTAAAAAAGTTTTAATAATTCAATAGGAACATAGTGTCCTAAGGCTACAAAGACAAACACACAAATCAAGTTGTGCCATGACTTAAATTACAGACTTGGTCACACCCCTTCACTGAATACTCATTTAATAACTTTACCCTTATCTCCATCTCTATAAGGCCAGGAGATCTTATCAGATCTTATCTGATAGAGCAACTTGGCTGAAAATGATACCAATTTTCCAGTAATAGTGATGCCTTGCAGGTCTAAGGTATAAATGAAAATGGATTTGCAGGCTGTGGCAGAGGCATGAATTAGATTCATTGATACATGTGCAAAACAAAACCAACCTCTCCACACACACGTCCAGAAGGGTTTACCTTTTTGCCTGACCTGCTTATTGCTGACATCAGCATATATAATAAGAGATGTTTATTACCTTTCCTTACAAATCCTGCCTAGGTTCATTGCGGATTAATGTCCCATTTTCCATGATCATTGCGTCCAGCTACAGCTGTGCATATTGAGCACTTCCCCAACTCAGACAGAAAAGGACAGAGGATCAACTTAATCTGCTGTCTTGAACAATCAAAGAGCTAGACATAGTCATTAGACACTCCCTAAGTCCCCTCATCCCCTGGTGGCACACCTTTGTATATTAATCCAACTAATTAAAAACAAATCTGGAGAATTCAGACTGTGAGGGCTCTCTTGCTGTTCCTATGTATCCACCAATTATGGACAGAGGCCAGAAAACTTGTCTTCCAAGACAGATAAAGTAATTCCTTTCCTAGAAGGACAAAAGTTTATGACACTGTATTACCTACATGAAAACTGTCCAGTAGAGAGAGGAAAAAGGCTGTTAACAACATCAGAGAATGCACTGGTGTCCTGCACAGGCTTTCTGTTTCATCATTAGGAGATTGGAGGTCAGTTTTCTGCAGATAGAAGAATTCTGATTTGTAGTATTGACACCCACCCTAGGCAGAGATAAAGAAATTCTAAATGCCTTGCACTGAGCTGTATAATCCTTACCTCAAGTAAAGTAAATACAGAGCACAGCAATAACTCAAACACAGGGAAGTTGGTTGGGAAGAATGCAAATGGTCTTCATGATCTTATTTATTTGACTATATGGAAGTAAGGTCTGGGTGTGATGTTTATCATCAGATCTAATAGAGCAGTTTCCAATCTTGAGCAAGTGTTCTGCAAATCCTTCAAAGCTGTGCAATTTTTCCTGACAGGATAGGCTAAAAAAGTCAGCCCTGCAGCAAGGCAGGAAAGGTTTAGGCATAACAAGAAAAAGGAAAAGGCATTCTTGGAAGACTTGCCTGTGGGTGTTGTGGATGCTCAGGTGTTTTAAACTGTCTGTGCCATATTTCTGACTAGAAGGCATTAAACAGGATGATTATAGAAGAGCAAATCTTTGAGGACAGATCTACAGGGCACTGTCTGGTTTAGTTGGTTGTTGAAGATTACTACAGAATCCTGAGGCTTCCCTTCCCATTTAAGGTGACTTCATATAAAAAGTAGAATTGTATGTTCCTTAAACACATTATATATGATAAATATTTAGATTAACTTTCCGTATATGTTGCTCATTTTCCAGCAAAAAAATTCATTCATTTAAAAGAGAATGTAGGGAGAAAAAAAAAAAAAGCCAGAAGACTTCTATTGCTTCAACTACTTCTTTTAAGTTAGAGTGTGGAAGATAAAAATTACTTAGTTACGCAAATTTGAAAACCCACTAAATTTGAATATTAGAAGCACACCAACAGTCTTTCTTTAAATTTCTCTATTCTCAAATCTATGAGGTACAATGAATTTTACTCTCATTGTCCATATTGATTCAACACAAGTCCCTTCACCCTGCTCCCCACCCCCCCAAAGGTAGCACTGGATTTAAGAAAACAAAAGGTCTGGGATTTTGTAATTACTTGCTGTGTAATGACAAGTGCTGGGTCCATGCTGATCCACTCTGTACAGCAATAAAGCAATTTAAATTTCAGCCACTTAATAAACTTCAGTGGGAGCCAGGCAGTCAGACCTCATTATTCAGCTGATGTCAAGGGCTACATTTCATACGATCCCATTCTTTCCTTCACATTTCTTGCTGCCACTATTTTTAGGGCAGTTTCCCCTGTAGTGACCAGCATGACCTGTGCCTCTTTTACCCTCACTGAGCACCACTAGGAAGTCTGTTCTCTCTTCTTCAGTCTTCCCACCAGGTAATTTCATGCATTGGAAAGATGCCTCTGAGTCTTAATTTTTCCAGGTTAAGCAGTCCCAGGTCTCTCAGCCTCTCCTCAGAGACAGACGCACCAATCCCTAATACTGAAATTAAAAGTGAAAAGGAAATTTAGGATGTTCATTCTGAAATAACAACCCTTTTGCTGATAAACTCAAACAGCAGTTTACATAATTAGGTCCTCATGAATTAAACAGTGAGATAATGACAGAGGTAGATCAACAGGAGGACGTGTTAATACATTCAAGTAGAGTTACTACACACAATGCTAGATAAAAACTTGTCATTAGTGAGGTATATCCAAGTTTGCGCATGCACAAGATGATAACATGAGCTCTACAATTATTACTAAGAATAAAAGGACTTTATCAGCAGATCTCAATGACTGTGTTACAAAGAAACAGAATAATTTGTAAAATTGGAAACTGGGACATATAGTTGCAAAGTGACTGACAGTCATTCAGAAGGCCAGTGTCAGCCCTGGGAACAGAACCAAGGACATTGTAATCCCTGGGCAGAAATACTACAAGTTATCGCTTTTTTTCTCTCAAAATGTGTTTCTGTCAATGAGTCATTATCTTGATCTAGGAGCATTGTTTTTGAGGTCTTTGTGCCTATTCATTTCTTGGTGTTCCTGTGAAATAGATGATTTTTATCCCCCCTGTGATTCCTGCCACGAGAACATCTGTGCATGGGGACAGACAGAAGGGTCCCCAGTGTACAGATCCTATTATCCAGCCACCAGAACGTGTAATGTTCTGCTCTCTGCAAATCACAATGGGTTTGATTCAACAACTTAAATATAGAAACCATCAATTCCCCAAATGGCTAATTATTTTCAAAAGGGATACATTATTACTGCTATTATTTTTAGAAAGGCAAATACTCAGGAAACAGCTGTTTTGCACCAGTGATACTTTGGAATTATTCAAGATCAAAGATGATCGGTACTTGTTTAAGACACATAGCTACTCTTCTAGCAAGATAACCAGGGCAATAAAGAATGGTTTTAAGAATACTTTAAATTCTAGCAGATCCTAGAAGCAATTCAGGAAAGTGCTAATATCCAAAAACTAAGGGCACTTCAGCTTGTCCTGGACACCTTCAGTACCAACATCCCAGCAGGCAGTAATGAGTAGAGAAGTGTTAAGGAACCATTCTTGTTTCCAGCTGAGTAGTTCCTTCACTAAAGCTTCTTTCCCTAGCTCTTTGGAACTCTAGTTAACTGAATTAAAAGTGTCAGGCAAGGTGAGATGGTGATTTCCATCCAAACTGCATTTGCATTTCTAATGACAGTGTTCTTTAATCTATGAACAGGTAAAGTTTTGTTTCCTGGGGATCTATGCCCAATTCTTAAGGGCAGGTGCTTGCAATAAATTTAATAATTTCCTAATTCATCCAAACCCCACAGAACCACAGTCCTTCAGTTCAAAAAGGACATTTGTAGACCAAGTGCAACTCCCCTGCTTTAAACAGAGTCAGCTGGGACGGATTGCTCAGGACTGGCCATGTTGGGTTTTGAGCATGTCTGAGACTGGAAACCCCACAAACTCTCTGGGAAAAGCTGATCCAGTGTTTGATCACCCTCACAGTAAGAATTTTTTTAATACATATATATATGTGTGAACATAATTGGTTTTGTTTCAATTTTTTGCCTGTATTTCCTCTTGTCTTGAAGGGTCTGGCTGCAACTTTACTCCACAAACAGGACTTTACACACATTGATAAAATCATTCCTGAGCCTGGTCTTCCCCAGATTGAACAACTCCAGCTCACCAGGCCTCTCCTCATAAGACAGATACACCAGCCCCTTAATCATCCTTGTGGCTGTTCCCTAAATTTGGTCTAGAAAGTGCCTGGGAGCCCCAAACAGGACCGAGTACTCCACATGAGTCTCATCGGTGCTGAATAGCAGAGTGAGAACCACCTTTCTTCAACACTCTTAATGCAGCCCAGGAGGCTTCTGGCAGGTTCTGACTAATGGTCAAGGTGTCGTCCATCTGGACCTCCAGGGACTTTTCTGCAAACCTGCTCTCCAGCTGCATGTCTTCAGTTCTGCTTCACAACCCTGCCATGGATGTTCGTCTCCCTTCTGTTTCCTATACCAGCCAGGCAGGAGACAGAAAACTACACAGACAGTGGGTGACATCTATTCAGGAGCTTTTGCAAACATCCTGTAGCCTTTATTTTCATATATTTTCCTCTTTTCCCCTAGGAGTTTTGCAACTCTGTTCCATGTTTAGCATTTTTTACAACTCTGTGTCTTTGTTTCATTTTGGTGGAAAGGAGTAGGTGAAGGGCCAAACTACGTCAGTTTTGTTTATTAAGGATATAAAATTCTTTTAAGGAAGAGTTTTCCAGGGATTTATAGGCTTGAGGCTGATATCAAAACTGGGTAATTACCATTGCACACTTACAGCTTTGTCAGATTTGCTGCCTTCTTTTATTTTCCTTTAGCTTGTACTACCCCCCCCGCCCCGCTCCTTTTTTCAGGTGATTTTATTCTCAGTCTTAAAGGTGTTTCAGAAATATGGAAGGCATCAGCTTCTAGTGCTAAAAAAAAAGACTGAAAGCAATAGCAGTGCTGCTAAGTGGGCTTTAGTGAGAGTTGGAGCTGTGGATTACTGTGCTTACAGAACTTTAATTATGTACCTCTGCACTAGTGGAAAACTGCAGCAAAACAGGCCTTAAAGGTCAGTCTGCAGAATTTGTACAACATTCCTCTGTATGAGCCAGAAATGAATAGAATTACCTCCTAAAACACAAACTAACACAGCCGTTTGCCCACAAACATGACTTGGGATGGAACTTACAAGTTACTTATAAGTAACTATAACTATACTTATAAGTAATTTATAAGTAAAAGAGTCCCCATGTGGTCAGGTACATCCAGATGTAAAGGAGATTTATTAAAGGGCCATCACCTTTGCAAAGAATTTGAGAGAAGGTCTTTGTTGGGAGAATGAGAGAGGAAGGAAATGGATAATTAAAAAAAAAAACCAAACCAAAACAACAACCGTGAAAAGTTTTAATTATGTTTCTATCGATTTCAGAGATACCTTTCTCTTTAGGAGATCTCTTTCCTTTAGGAGAAGAGAAACAAGGCTGAATTCTCATTGCAACATAGGTTCTCTCAGTGATGTTTTGCATACTTTGATCTGCCTTAAACTCCAAGTTCAGGAAAGACAAACCTTTCAGGGTTTTATTTTGCCCCTGGGAATCCTCCATTCCCTCTCGATTTACTGTTTTTTACCACTATATAAAAAGAGAGGGACTACTGGACTCTGTTCCTTGTCATCCTTCCCCATTCCATGGGCTGATCTTTATTCTGTCTCCAGACAGCTGGCACTGATATCGGAAGCACTTCTGACACCCGTGGAAGGTCAATTCTGCTATGTACGATACAAGCAAGCAGGTGCATAAAAGGAGCTGATGGACTGACAAGCACTGCCCTTTCATAAAGTGACACTCTGAAGCATCACATCAAGTAGGACTTAATAACAACAGGTCGATATCACCCATCTTGCCAGTATATGAATCCTCCAGCCTTTGTGAAGACTATCAGGAATTGGAAGCAGGGACTGTCATTTATTCAGGAAGTGGTAACAAAGTCCTGATACAGAGTACATAAAGTTGAATCTTCAAAGTTATACTGCCAGGTGAAAGATGCCTTTCATGAAGCTTCCCAAGATTGAAAATGTGAGGAACTAAGTGAAATTGTTAAATAACAGTAATTAAAATTGCAAACACCTCATAAAATCAAAGTTAGACACTAAATTACTGGTTACAAGAAGATTTGGTTGAATTTTTGCAATATATTTTTTCTTGTATGCCAGAGAAAGTCACCCAAAATAAAGCAAAGAAATCCCAAATTGAAATGGGGAAATAATATATAAAAACCTTAGCTCCTGCAATAACGTCTCTCAAAACCCCCTCAACTATTAGAGGAACATGATATCTCATATCATTATGATAATGATAACTTCATGTTCTACAGAATAAAGAATAAGTCTATTAATAATAATTGTGTTTTTAAAGTGAGTTTTCAAAATATCAGAATAAAAAAAGTTGAAGTTTGTTAAAATTTAATTAAATATTAGAAGGACTTTGCATTTCAGGGGAATAGCCATGGATTCAACAGAAGATGATGAACAATATTATTACCGGGGAACTATTCAATATTGATTGAATAAAAGGTATTCTTACTCACTTGAAATAGGCCGACAGTCAAGCACTATTAATTCTGTCCAGTGAGCATGCTTAAAGTAGTACCACATAAGAAAATGCAGTGATTCACTGGGTCACAAACCAGCATGATTTGTCTTACTTTTCAAAACATTTCACAAAAAATAATTTCAAAAATAAATATAAAATTTTATAAAAAAAAAACAAAACCAAAACCAAACAACAACACTGCATTTGAAACTTTGCCTATAACTATTAGTGACAAAAATTGATGTAAACAGAATTTTAATAAAAGAGAATTCTGAGGCTTTGTGAGAGTAACTGCTGATGACCAGGTATTCTGGGTACTGTTAAGAATGTGCTCAAAAACAAATTGAAGGAAAAATGATGGGTGAGGAGAGCATGGTTTAGGAAATCTCATCTGAATGCAAAGATTAAGTGATACCATGAATGTGCACAGAACCATTCTTAATAAAATCATAGATTGGTACCGAACAGCTTAAAAAATGGCAAAGCTGGGAGAGGATCAAGTTATATCAACCAGGATCACTCTAACACAGGGAATGTCACCTCTGACATCTAAATTAACTTCTCTAGAACTTCTATGAGTATGTTTATATTGCATTACACCATATCATCTGGACAAATCCCTGTCCATCCTGGCTGTACCATGCCTGTGCTTAGAGAAAACACTATCGGGGCTTTATTGCTGTTAGAACAGACTCAGCCCATGTAGCAAAACTGACTGAAAAACTGAGTAAATACCCTACTGAGCTCCAAGGTCTTTTTGAAACACTACAGTGGAGGGTGGTTTTTTGGGGAACACCTTTGAAATAACAGCCCTGGCAGAACCAGGGCTGGTTCTGCCAGTCTGCCAGTGAGGTTGTGTTCAGCTGATGGTGGTTTGGGAAGGGGATGCCCCAGTGCAGCTCTGTATCTAACAACCAAGGATGTGCACGAGATGTTGGGCAGTGTGGATGGGTGAAGAAAGAGAGAGAAAGGAAAAAAAAAAAAGGAAGTGCTCTCTCTTTTTTTTTTTTTTTTTCTTATTTGTCCACATAAACCTGTAGTGTTTGGAAGAGTTTAAAGTATTCTGGGCTTACAGGCAGAGCTTTAGACTTAGACTGCTGGTCTAATCCTTCATCTCTTATAGAACCATAGCATGGTTTGGATTGAAAGAGACCTTTCAATGTCATCTAGTTAAACCCTCTTGCCATGGGCAGGGACACCTTCCACTAGACCAGGTTGTCCCAGCTCCAGACAATCTGTCCCTGAATTTTTCCAGGAATGGCACATCTCTGTTCAACCCTTACTAGTGTTTCATCAGTCTCATCATAAAAGAATTCTTCCATGTATCTAGTCCAAATTCACCCAATCTCTCACTTTCTCTGCCTGATTCTGAAATTCCATCCATGGTGGTTGCTAATAATGATACAATTTATGGAAAAGTCTTCATAGGTACCACTAAAAATTCTCTGGATGGCCTAAGAGACTTTTAAGACAATGAAATCTTGTGCTTTTCATGTCAAAAATCACCTCATAAACAAATGATCCTTTTGTTGTCCCTTTTCAAAATGGTATGATAGAGTCAATAGTTTTTTAAACGGAAAATATGTTGTTGCTAATACATAAATAAGAACATAAATGTTCATAAATGCACATCATCAATTTGGTTGAGATCATTTAGATATGTAAATTAGCACCCACCACACACTGTAATACTTATGCCAACATTCTCCAAGATCATTTTGTTAGTTCAAGAAAACTTCAGGTTGTGATGTCATTTATGTGTTGCAGCTTCTAATGTCTCTTTGGGGGGGCAGGAATAAAACCATCAGTATTACAAGCAATGTGCATATTGTTTCTTCACTAACAAATCTTAATTTTATTTTAACTCTTGAAACACATGAGAGATAAAATCTGTTCTTAAAAGGTATCACAGGCTGAGAGAAACACAAATGCATACAATGCAATAAAATTGTAGTATGAACCAGAAGTGTATTAACAGGAAACTTTTCTCACTGTTCATAATGCATAATAAAACATGTTGCCTGCTGCCAGAATGTTGGTCTGGAGAAGATCAGTGGATAATGGCTATTCCTTACTGTGATTTATTTTTGAACTGACCCAGCTGGAACAGAAGTCCATTTGACTCTTTATCATTATTTAGCACAACATATTTCTCTTACCATTTACTTTGAAATAAAATGAAACAGATTTTCCTGTGGCTTGTAGAAGTATCCAGATGATGCAGCAGTTTCTTTTTCATCTTAATTTATGTGAAATTTATTAAGTCAGAAAAATTGCACATCCTACAATTAGCGGTGGTGAAACCTCATAAAAGAGCTTCCAAAGGTACCTGCCAATATCTTATCCCTGTAGAAGCTTATAGAAGCTGATCCTGGCTGTTCATGTAGTTAGGAAGGGAATAGACAGGACAGCTCAATGGGAAGATGAACCAGAGATGAAGGATTTTCCTTTTGGTCTTCTAGAAGGACTATGAAGTCAATAATTTCTGAGGCAAGAATTTTGGTTGCTTGCTATGGTTCAGCTTGACCCCAGGAGACAACAGGATAGGATTTCTGGAATGATACAGCAAACACAGAACTTCCAAACATGATAAAATCCAGTGGACTCTGCATTTCTTCCAAATTACATCAACAGATGCACATCTTGGCAGGAAGATGGTCTGAGAAAGGCTGGAAAACCCAGTATCTTGTGAAGGCTTCACTTGGCTGAAGGGAATTTGTGTAGGCAGCCCAAGAAAACAAGGGGATGCAGTGTGCTGTCTTCCATGGTTGCTGGTGTCCAGACATAGACAGTGAATTGGGCCAAAACAATTTCTTTTGAAATTAAAATCTTTTACATTATTTCCATTTTCAATGCATTGTTGGCTCTAAAATTGCTAGAACACATCACAGATCTGATACATGGTGTGACCTCACAGCAGATAATCCATTTGTATAGCATTTAATTTTTAAAAATTAGTATGTTGTTACTGTTTGTCAGGCCAAATTGTGGATATTTACATTTGTCAATATTTAAACAACCTGGTTAAATGTCCTTGCAAAGGTCTGAGTGCTTTTCAGCACTGAAAATATCTGTGATTTCAAACACAAGTATTTTTTCCTGAGTCAATGTAAGGTTAACTGTGGTCAGTAAATAAACATTACTTGTAAGGGCAGAGGATCAGAAGACAACAACACAGCATAGATTTTCCTTCCATTATCTCTACAATCTAATGATTAGAGGAAATACAGAGATCTATTTTACTCATTCTAAAAGATTCCAAAGAAAAACAGAGTACTTGAATTATTTAAACATTTCCTTTCACACTGCATTTATTATTTTTCACAATATTTTTTATTTTTTTAAAGAATTATTTAATTACACAAATTTATTTTGATGCTAATGTAGATACCCCCCCCTCCCCCCAGTCTGTTTCTTTAACTAAAACACTGCCTTAAAGTCAATTATAATTCTCCAACCCTTAGGAATCTCCAGGACACTTTCAATGCTCTTAAGAAATCATTATATTTTTTCCCCCAGAAGTAAAGCAAAACTAATCTACAATATACTTTTTTTTCCAGCAGTTTTTCTACTTGCATTGTGTGTATTTACTGCTAGACCAAACACTGGCATAGATTCTGAAACTTTAGTTTACAGAAGACATGCCAGGTAAGCAATCTGTTATCTATTAAGTCATGCACTATAATTCTAAATGCTCTGAAATAAGGGGCTTTGAGAGATAACAATTTCTCAGTGCTAAACATGGAGGGTGCACGATCCCAACGGTCTGTGTAAATGTCACTGCTTGAATACCTCCAGAATGCCTCTAATTACTTATCAAGTGCTAGGGAGGAGAAATTGTACAAGGCTGTGCTTATCCTGTACCCAGGGTGAAGGCTGTGACAATTTCTGACATTTTCTTTCAGCTTTGTCACATTTTATTCTTTAATATTCAAGTTAACACCAGACTCGGTGGAAAACTTTGCTTCCAGCTTTTGATTTGTGCTCAGAGTAACATCACCAATCCAGTGTAAACCTGTATTTTATTCTCCAGGTATTTAAGGATGCATAAGGTTGGACCGGGGTCCCTTTAATTTGGTCTGGAACCATTTTGTACAGTTAATGTATTTTTTCACTCTGACTCTGTCTAAAATGTATTCTTTTCTTATGTCATTCCCATTTAACTTAAGTGGCTCTGATTTGATTTGGGATTGACCCTGAATTGTCCTCTTTACTTCCTGTGGACTTTGGTGTGGGGAACAGCTTTTTCAAGGATTCTTAAATAGTTTTAAAGAGGATTCTGAACCCGGAATTAGGATAAAATAATGTAGAAAGATTTATATACCCTTCTCTGTTAAGTTTTCTTATTACATAGGTAGGATTGCATTGCCTTTTCACGTATTTATTTCTTCATATTTCATATAAATGAGTTCTACCTCTTTTTTGCACCTGTCCTGACCAGACTTACCACACTATAGACAAAGGCTCAGATGTTTTGTATGGACTAGATCTCTGGAGCTGAGTACATAAAAATATTGAAGCTCAAATCCAAATGGACATTATTATGTCCTTAATATTTCTTCACTTAAAAAATGCTGTGGCTGTCAGCTCTTTGTTTTGTTTTATTTATTTCTTGATACACCAACAATCATGATATAATCACTAAAAGTCTCCTCCTTTAGCTGAAAAGAAAGAGCACAGTATCATATTAAATACATAAAAACAATAATGTTGAAGTGCAGGTGTTAAACTTGAGTAGTCAAGGGTGTTTTAAGATTGACTGAAAATTTTCTAGTAGAGTGTATTGTTATTAATACAGTGATAAGTAACCACAGACAAAAAATTATAATATAAATAATATATTCTAATAATGATAAATCTCTTTTCCAAGTGACAATGTATTTGTTAGAAAGGTTTAGTGTTTTCACCAGTATTTATAGAATGTAGAAGAATAGAAGAGAAGGGAACAAAAACAGGAAATGGACTTTATATTTTTCAGATCAGAATTAATACTTTAAAAAGATATCCATAAAAATATGACTTTTTCCAGTAATAAAAAGAGAACAAATAGGTACTTTTTCTTTCTCTTAGAAAAAATTACTGGCGGACACCACTGTATTCACAGTTAAAGAAGCACCTGCTATCAAGACAGGCATCCATACAATTGTTGGAGCAGCAGACCAGGGGCTCCTTTTTAGCTTTATGAAATAAATATAAACAGTCTCTGGGACATTTCCGCTCCATCAGACCTCCAAGGACAGCTTGGAAACTGAACTGCCACGTGAGGGTCTGCTGTGCCTGGTAATGTGTCCTCTATCCATGGTCAGCAGGTTAAGCACCAGGATGTATCCAGGCCAGTGGAGTTTCCTGTGCCTACGAATTTGGCACTTGGCACATTTTCTGGCTGCAGGCTCATCCAGCATAGTCTGGAATAAAAAGACAGTCCAGTCATGTCTAAATCTGCTGTTTGCTCTTACTAAAATGAGCAGTGTGAGTCTTGTTGGCTCCAAGTCAGCATTAATCTGAGACTATAAAAATTACATGACTTCACTTAGAAACTTTTTCCCTTGACATCCAAGGTTTTCTGTTCTGTTAAACTGTCTTTATATCAACACATGAGTTTTACTTTCATTAAAAATCCCAGCCCTGTTTAAAGTGAGAACTTTGTGATTGTCTTTTTCCTACTAGATAACCTTTTCCATATTCTTGCAAAGTGGGACTCTTTCTGGAATATCTTGATTTGTTTTTTAGAAGAAAAGGTCATTATGCATATACCAAGGAGATATCTTTTGCAGAAATACTGTATCTCCAAAGATTTATTCTAATTGTTTCTCTAAATTTAAATAGCTGAAATGTATTTTGAAAATTATCTTCTATTAAAAAAAAACCCCAACAGCAACAACAAAAAAACATTGCAAACTCCTTCTTTCCTGTAGACCACTGTGTTCAGGATATGGCCTGGGATAATCAGAGTCTGTGACAACATTTGTACTCAAATGACAGGAAGAAAAGCCACTGAAAATGTGTAAATACTGCAGGTAAAAACATTTTTTCATGTGCCATATATAATGAAAAAAGCAATCTGATCCTGTCTGTCAGAGGAAATAAAATGCATTATAAAACTGCAAAATCATTTGCCTTAAGTGGTTTGTCACTATAATAGTGATGCAATTTTCTTTAATTCAATCAGAAAACCACTGCCTTAATCTCACTAACCTCGGCAATACAGCCCTTCTGCAGAGGAGAGGTCAGGACAGCTCTGTGCCAGACTGCTTCAGCTAATCAGATTATTAATGGTGGCTTTTTCTCTCCCTTTACTTGATTCTTCTGGGCTTTTTTCCCCTTCCCTTCCTTCCCTTCCTTCCTTCCTTCCCTTCCGTCCCTCCCTTCCTTCCTTCTGAATTCCTTCCTTCCTTCCTTCCGAATTCCTTCCTTCCGAATTCCTTCCCCCCCCAATGCAAACCAATTTACTCACCAAGCCACCACTCTGCAATTTCATTTCTAAAAGCTTTCTTAATTAGCATCAAGTTGGTCATGTCAGCTGCTTTCAACAATTCCTTTTGTATGTTATGCAAGTAATAAGCAACTGATCAAATATACAGACTCTTTCCACAAGTGGATTGGAGTGAGTTTTTTATACTTTCAAGCAATACAATGTACCTTATTTAACTTCTAAAATATTAACAGGTTTGCATATATTTCCCAAAGGCACTGTATCAAAAGTTATAATTTAAACTGGATATAGTTTAAATCCTTTTGATATCCTCACTCAAGTGTGTTGCACCTGAATTTTAATGTCTGAGTTTGCTTTCAAAGGGAGTTTCCAGGTGGTTTGTTGATATTGTGCAGCACGTGGAAGATCAACAGCTGCGACCGAGAGGCTGGATGAGGTGATCATTTCAGGCCCTGCCAACTTTGAGAATGAATGGGCTGGCTCCTCTGTGTCTCCAGCTGGTACCAGTGTGACTTTGCTCATTTAATCTGAACAGAGTGCAGATCCACTTTGTACTGCAGTGTATGTGGACAGGAAATGGGTAAGGACAGTAGCTGGTGGTGGCAGAGGGGAAATCTTTCCTCTGTACTTACCCATATGACCTCAGGCTGTGCCAGGAGAGGTTTAGGTTGGATATTTGAAGAAGAAGAATCTTCACTGAAAGGGTAGAATAGGCTGCCCAAGTAAGTGCTGGAATCACCATCCCTGGAAGTGTTCAAAGGACATGTAGATGTAGCACTTAGGGACATGGTTTAGTGGTGGACCTGGCAGTGCTGGGTGAATAGTTGGACTCAATGATCTTAGAGGTCTTTTCCGATCTCGATGATCCTGTCGTTTTTTTGGTTCTATGGATGACAGGCTGGGATTTCACATTGCAAGGGAGGAGAAACAAGCCCTCCATCAGCACAGACTCCTTGGAGACTGTACAAGAGTTTTGTGAAGTTTTGCTGTAAAAAGGAACACCTGTGCTTAAACTTGCAGAGATCTAAGTCCAGATGGATTTTCTAATTAACTTTCTAATTTTAAATTAACTTCCCCCCCTTCTCGTTTTAAACAAACATAATTTCTCCTTCTTGATTTTCTCCCACTGGCTGTACCTTTCGGCTGTATTTGCTTCTTGTCCTGAATACACTCCTATCACTGCCAAGCCCCAGTGACTCACAGCTAATTTAAAAAAAAGCAGTGCTGAACAGCTTTTAACCCTGTGACACAGGAATGTGAATAGGAGAGAGAATAGAGAAAGAAAAAAAAACCCTATCATTCCACCCTAAGATATCAGAGAGGCAAAGGATCAGGGAAATGTACATCATGGCCTTTTGGACAAAAAAAATCCTGTAAAACTGCGGCTGTAGCTCCTCTGTTGTGCTTTGCTTTCTCCCTTATGAACGGCAATGCTGAAGCCACAAGAGGGAGCAGGGACTGGGAGAGTTTTCCACTTTACTTTGTGATTATTCCAAGATCTAATGGAGAGTTCTGCAGGTCTGATCTCAGGGCTTACAAAAAGACCTCAGGAAGCAAAGTCACTTCAGATCCATGGATGGACTTGGCTGATGCAGAAATCAAGAAGCAGATAGAGCAGCAGTTGTTGAGCTGTAGGAGCTGTTGGGAGTCCTCATACATTTGCCCCACATTCTTCTGCTCACAGAAAGATTTCATCTTTCATGGCTACACAACAATTATAGAAATACTGGAGCTGATTAACAAAAACAAGAGATTTGTAAATTTAGGCATATTGAAAATTTGGACTATACTGAGTGAGTTTAGCTGCAACAGTTTCCTGTGAGTTGCTTGCCCTCTACACTCATTTATATCCACTTGTGTAAACTGGTACACTAAATTTAATTTTATTTCATTTTGCAAGAAACAGGTAACCTAAATTCATTACATTTCAATTTGGCTTGTTTATTCATCTGTTTCAGATGCATGGCTATGGCATGCAGAGATAGTTAAGATTAATGAGTGGCTGATTAGTAGTTGAGTTCACATATGGAAACAAAGCACCTGAAATAATTGCAGCAGGAAACCCACAAAATTTATTTTAATTGCTATGTGATGGTTTTGTTTGTTTTTGTAAGGGCCAGATTGCTTACAAATACATTTCCTTTGTGCCACTGAAATAATACACAGAAGTGATCTTAGTCCAACAGAACAGAGTAGACACAGAAGTCAGCAGCAATTCTGGTGACTTTTTCATTTGCTGTTAAAAAGCACTTTATTTTTGAAGGCATATAAACATGAGCTCAGCTTTAGGTATATCCTTATCTTTCCTGCACTGAATTTTGGCCACAGAGAGATGTAAGCACAACAACTGTCAAGTGGCTCAGATATTTTGCATTTGATGAGAATAAACATCAAGTCATAAAGAAAAGCAAAGTGCAGCTTATTTAAAATAATGGATAACATTGAAATTTTGCGAAATGGATACAAGGTCACCAGGGAATAACTTCAGGCTGGTGAACAGAAGAAAGTTTCCAAATGTTAGATGAAATGAGAATTTTACAAAGCCTGCTAGCGGGAATAATGATCTGAAAAAAAATAGTCCTCGTCTGGAAATAGAACTTGAGAAAATTATGAGTAAGTTTATATGACAAAGTTGCTTGTCATACCAGCAAAGTGAGCTCAGTGTCCTAAAAGATGTCTTACAATCAACCCCTGAGGGCCTTGAAAGTGGGTCAGAGCCTAAAACACCCTTTCATATCACCCACATTTCACCTGGCTGGTTTCCAGGATAAATTACTTTGGGATAAACCACTCCTCAATTTCCTCCCACCAAATGCTTTCATCTTACTTTGTAGTGCTCCTGTTGATTCCCATGGCTCTGCTCAACAAGGAAGATGTTGGATTGACGTTAATTCTGCAGTTATGGTAGTTTATATGCATGAGAAAGAAAGTCAGTGAGAAAGTCACATCTTTTCCTGATGATTTTTAAAACTGTCCCTAAAAGCATTGCTGGCAGACACAGCTGGTCTGTTTGGGCCAACTCAGACCACTCAGCCTGTGGACCATTTCTCACCTTTGTCATGTGGGGACTTTTTTCAGCGAGGCACCTGGCCTGTGCACAATGAGAGGATTAGTAAATACTTTTCTGTAAAACTGTAATTTTTTTTTCTTTTCCATTCTTCTTGGTCCTTATAATGAAATATGATTCAGCATCCCATGGTGGTTTGCTCCATGCATGAGGCCTCAGGATGGACTTAATTCCTTTGCAATAAAGAGAATCCCACTCTCAGCTGGAACACAATGAACTGTATCTCCTCTTTTTCCCTCACCCCTCCTCCCCTCCCTTCCTTTTAATTTCAGTTGCTATTCTAATCTAGTGGGCACTGAATTCCCCTTATCCTTGAGTTAATTTGATGACATTCCAACTGGGTAAGTGGCATTTTCTAGGAGAAATTTTATTTACATTTCCAATAGGTCTGGGTGTCTAACCTTTCTAGAGTGATGTCTAAGCTTATTTCTTGTCTTAAATGAAAATATATTTAATATATAAAAAAGGAGACATGATCTAGTGAATAAAACAGACACTGACAAGCAAAGACATAATGCTACTTTTCCTTTTATTTATTTTAATGGAGTTTGTTGAGTCAGCTGTTGGATGTTTCCAAATGTAGGTAAAATTACTCAATTGTAAAGAATTGCCCCTGTTAAGCTATCTCTGTTTCTAAAATCTTAAATCCTAACCCTCCACACTGCATCAGTTCTGACCATATAACAACTGCCCTGCTGCCAGCCCTTAGAAAGAATTTTCACTTTGTGAGTATTTCTAAGCATTTTCAGCCATGAGAGGAGCTCACCAGAAGCAATCAGGGATGTCCCTCTTTGTTCATTCATTCAGAATGCACAAAGCCACACCCAGAACACCTAAATTATCACTAACAATTTATCCAGACTGCTGTTTGCCAGAGTGTTTTGATATCAACATGTGCTCTGACAGCCTTGGCAGTTCCCTGATCACTATGCAAATGAAATTAGCAACAATAAAGGGTGTGAGATGACATGTCTCATTCTGCAAGAATCAGTTGTCTCCAGGATAATTATTTTTGTGATAAAAGTCAGTCTTGATGAGGAACCTAAAAGAAGAGAAGGTTGATACACATGGTAGTTACACAATAGTTTTCTGTTTGTAGGAGACAGCATGACAAGAAGTGAAGTGTGGGTAAATAAAGCCAATTTGCTGAACCAGAAACACAGAAATAAAAGACAGTAGGAGTTGAACGTGAATCAAATGAAGAAAAAGGATATGCAACTACCAGTTCTTTCAGAATTGATACAGGATAGTAGATGAAGAGTTAATTATATCTTTTCCCCCCTCATACATGCACAATAAATATATAATTTATATTGAGTTGGTGCAAACAAGCTTTTCCTGGGTATTTGTTAAACCCCAGCTGGGAATGGGAGGAGGCTAGAGCACTGAAATGTAGGGTGTTAACTTCATTTGCAGTGAAATCATGGAGTGTTGACAATTTTATGTCTGCTGTATTTGGGAGTATCGGCAATGCTGACTTAGGATGTACTATTTAAAGAGATGATGACTCACCAGAAAGAAATAGGTTTCAAGCCCACCTGGAAACTTAAGAAATATGAGGTCAGATATGAATCAGTACTTGTGATTGGCAAGTCATGCTTGCATATGAGGAGCACTTTTTCCCAGAGGCAGAAGAAAAACTGCTGAGCTGAAGGATAAATCTGGGGGAAGAAAAACAAAGGAGTAAACAAAGAAAAAACATATCACTTTGATAAATTCAGAAGACTGTTTTCAATACTCTGACTTAAAATCCTGTTAGTCCTATTCTTAGCTCAGTTATAGAGATGGAAAACTGGACTGTGAGACTGTTTGGCAAGACCAAGGGGACTATGTCCAGGATGAAGGAGACCTGGTTTGTGGGTTACTCTGAAATTAGGCTGATATAATCTTTGTGGCTTTATAGGTAGAGTGGGAAGCAGGTGCCTTGTGAGCATGACAAAAATCTGTATAGTTTGTTAAAGAGATCTAGTCTTGGTCCCATGAGTAAGGCTGAGAGTTGTGAAACAGCAGAGCATGCTATAAGGCCATGGAGACATGGCTAGGTAAAGTGAGCTCAGGGATTAAAAATGGATTTGATTTCTTTCATCAATAGTGTCTATTACTCTTCCTTTCTGGAGAATTATGACTGTCTTAGTTTTGGCATTGTCTGCTTTTTGTGATAATCCAGTAGAAAGCAGTTTCTATTAATTACTATAATGTGCTGACCTAATTATCAAAGTGCTCCTGGGCAAAGCTTATTGGAGTACAACCCTTTTTTTTAGAAAGGAATAAAGGATTTTGATTTATTTCCACTCTGCCTGTAATGGTTCTAGAAAGTTTGTTTTCTGGCTGAATTCTGTGCGTTTGGTTGGAAAATTTTTTCATCTGTATCTTCTTTTGTCTGGGAAGTGCAGACTGTAATTTGAGGATGAAATTGGATCTTTCAGTAAAACAGTTGGGTGAAACCCCATATTAATCAAGTTCACCCCTGATGACCTTGTATCCAGAACAATAAATGTGGTCATGAAAAGATCATGAAGCCCTGGAAGTCTTCTTTGTGTCTCTTTCCCTAAGAATTTCATCAAAGCTGACAGAACCCAATGAAATGTGTTAGTTTTGACAGCCCAACATGTTTTGCTGAAAATGTTCTGGACAGTTCTACTTCTGAGTTTGTGAAAGATTAAAAAAAAAAAAAAAAAAAAAAGCCATTTTCTTTCTGAAAAAGGCAATTGTCATTATACTTTTCAATGTATTGTTTTCTGAAAGTGACATAATTCTTTCGTGGAGGGCTATTGGAATTATGGTGATCATTTTAGCTTTCTGAAGTAATGAATGGCATAAGAGAAACTAAACTGTTCACTGTTTAACTGAAAGGGATTGAGTGGTTGTCTCCTAGGAAACAGGAAAGAAAGGATTTGGGTGTCTTTTAAAATGTAAATTATAGAAAATACACACATTCGCAGTCACATGGTGAAAAGATGTGCCATAAAGTGTGTAATTACTTCTGCAAATGCCAAAGAATGGCATACAGATTTTCTGGAAAACCTCAAAATCTTCGTTGTTTCAGAACTTGAGAGTTAAAATTTCATCCAATATTCAACATTTACTTACAACTGGGATTAAAGCCTGGGTGAAAAAAAAAGTAATATTTACCTCTTTCCTTAAATTAGCAGCAAGAGAACTGAACTTAGGCAGTGTCTGGATATTTCAGCCAGAGTAGCACTGATGTACAGCAGAAAAGAAGGGTCTCTGGGCTTGATGCAAGAAGGGAAAAATGGAAGAAAACAAAAGACAAGGGGAGAAGTAGAAGGACAAAAAACTTTAGGCAATCAGGCCTGTGCTCCTGCTGCTATCAAGGAAGCAGAAGGGTGAAGGTAAAGATTTCTTGATGGAGCAACTCTTTAGAAAAGCACTTTCCAACTTGTTATAACTCCTGTCTCAGGGACAGCAACAACATCTGCCAGAAAGGTACTTCAGGACATTGGAATAAGAAAGGTGAGCTGCAGAACCTTGGCTGTGTCACTGCCCATGGCAACTCCCTGCTGCGACTGTGCCTCAAGCCAGACCTTGATCTGCACCCAAAAGTATGCTGCCTGTAATTAGGCATAGCACAAAGCAAGCCAGAGTTTTCAGGTAGAAATCTGTGAAGAATGCTCTAAACAAAACCTTTGGTGACACCTTGCAAAAGGTTGCCTGTTTTTGCAGATTTCTCAAATTGTGGAAAGCTTTAAAACTTTCTACTTCCATTTCAGTTTTACCAAAAAAACCCACAAAACACATCATTGCATCTTTCCTCAAACATGTAAGCCATATAATCACAGAATGATTTGGGCTGAGAGTGACCTTAGACCACCTAGTTCCACACCCCCTGCCGTGGACAGGGACACCTTCCACTAGCCCAGGTTGCTTCAAGTCCTGTCCAACCTGGCTTTGGACACTTTCAGGGATGGGACAGCCAGAGCTTCTCTGGGCAACCTGTTCTGGTATCTCACATCCCTTATAGTAAAGAATTTATTCCTAATATCTAATCTAAATCCAGGCTGCAGATCATCATCTCCATCCCTGGTCATTTTTAGTCTAAATGTCCTCAGCAAGTTGGCTGTCCTGTTGGCAAAGATGGTTTTGCCCCACTTAGATGGAACTTGTCTCTTTTTGGAATTCATTTCCCTGGGGCAGGGAATGCCTTCAGTTGTCCCCTGTCCCAGCCTGCCTTGGAACCCCCTCACCACTCCCAGCCCCTGCATCTTTCAGGGACCCGCTGGCTCTGCTGAGTCCTGACACCAAACATGTTATTAAATCCAGTTTTGTCATGCTGTAGGAAAAGAAACCCCAGCTTATAAATAAACATTGTGACTGCATTTAAGGGTTTGTGAATAGCACTTAATTCATCTTTGCTAATAATTTTTTAAGTGAGAAAATGGGAGAAATTGTTAAGTGAAGGTTTGGTGTTCTGGTTGCATTACAGAACCTCCCATTCCATATTTTTAGCAGCTGAATTTGTAAGATAACTGGACTTAGGTTAACCCCACACTTCAGGCAGCCCCACTGCCTTGTGTGGGAATGGCTGAGAACTGCGAGGGGGCAGGCAGCTCCTTGAGCTCTGATTCTGTGCGATAACCTGATAATGCACTGTTGCTTGATTATGAAACTGAGCTCTGAAAACTATGAAAGCCTAGGCAGCATTCTCTTAAATGGATTTGTCTTGAAGCAGGCAAATTAGTGAACAGGAAGAATTAGAATTTTAATTTAATTCCCAGGATATCACACCATTTGCTTTGGTATTCTCACAAGGAATTTTGGTCTCATTAACACCATAGTTAGTAGGAGAAGCTGTTAGGATCTCAAACTACAAAAGGATTTGAGAAGCCTATTGAAAACAATAAAACCAATAATTTAATCCTTTTCAGTGCTTTGTAACGTCATCTCTGTTGAGACCAAACTGAGTTGGTCTCAGTGGTCTCGTCATATTGAGTGCTGAATGAGCACTGAAGAGAATAATCATTTCTTATTAATACTGTTTTCTTTTGGCTTTTGACCTTTGCTCCTTTGCCTTCTGCCACTTGCTTGTTGGAGTGGAGAGGATGAACTACACTGAGAAATATGAAACTGAAGAACTGTGGAGAGCAGGAGCTGCTGTGAGCCCTGTCCCCACCAGAAGAGAACAACACAAATCTTGCATATTCAGGTAGATTTGAGATCAGCAAGGTTTGTTCTTACCTTATCTAAGCACCTTCTCAGTGTGAGACTCCTGAGCACAGGCAAGTTCATGCTGAGAGGGTCTCTGGTCTCTGGTTCTCAGTACTCTCCTGCTGTAAAAAATAAAGCAAAACCCTTTTTTTTTTTTTTGGATATTTTTCCAAATTTCCTCCACCAGACAAGAAAACCAAATACAAATGGTTTCCCTCAATATTAGGCTGTTCCATTCTGATCAGACATGTTTTGCCCTGGCATTACTGAGTTTTTCCCCTTCCTGGGCTCACCCTGCCTTTTGTAGTCCTGAAGTCTCTTTAGAGCTGGCCATCTAACTTCTCCATTAAGCCAGGTTATTTTTGGTTATTTTTTTTTCAGAGTTGAATAGAAAATGACGTTCAAGTTCAAATAAGTACAAATACTGTCTTTATCAATGAAATATTTCAGTATTTTAAAATTATTCTCTTTAAGTATAAGCACACAATCAAGAAGTCATTTTCTATCCCCACTTCTCTTTTGTCAGCATTTGAATTAGGTCATAGGTTTGACCAAAACTAGTAATCAAGTCAGCATTTTTAGATGTCATCTACATGCAGAAAGCATTGCACAGTTTATGTAGCAATGATTATGGCATATCAATGTGGTTTTGATAACCACAGACACATACGTGTACATGTATGTTTATGTACAGGTACCACTTGCCATCTCAGGTGTTTAAGAACAGACCTGTCTTGATTTTGTCTGGGATAAAATTAATTGTATTCCCTGTCCTTTCCAGTATCTGGTGTAGTGTTGTGTTTTGGATTTAAGATGAGAATAATTTTGATAACACACTGATGTTTTAGCTGCTCCTGAACTGAACTAACACCAAGTCAAGCACTTTTGAGCTTCTCACACTGCCCTGCCGGTTAGCTGGCTGGGGGGAACAAGGAGTTGGGAGAGGACACAGCCAGGACATCTGACCCCAACCGACCAAAGAGATTTTCCAAGCTGTATGGCATCATGCTGAACAACAAGATTGGGGGCTGGGACAGCCTACTGAGTGGAATTGGGCTGGGTGGTGAGAAATTGCATTGTGCGTCAGGTTTTGTATACTTTTATACTTATTAACATTATAATTATTATCATCATTATTATTATCATCATTATTGTCATTATCATCATTATAATTCTTCTCCTTCTTCTCCTTCTCCTTCTCCTCCTTCTCCTCCTCCACCTTCTCCTTCTCCTTCTTCTCCTTCTTCTCCATCTTCTTCTTCATCTTCGTCTTCTTCATCTTCTTCTTTGTTTCCCTTACAAGGTTTTCTGTTCTATTAAACTGTCTTTATATCAACATCTGAGTTTATTATCATTAAAAATCCCAGACATATTTAAAGTCAGAACTTTGTGATTGTCTCCTTTTGCTGCTACATAACCTTTCCTACACTCTTGCAAAGTGGGGTTTTCTGGAATACCTTGATTTGTTTTTTTTAGAGGAAGAGGTCATTATGCAGGTGCCAAGGTGATATGTTTTGCAGAAATACTGGATCTCCAAAGATTTATTCCAGTTGTTCTCTAAAGTTAAATAATTGAAATATATTTTCAACCTCTATTTCAAAATGTTTTTCTATTAAAAAAATCCAAATAATCTGCAAATTCCAGCATCCAAAGGCATTTGGTAACACACACAGGCAGACACACACATATGTTTTTTGATATATCATCACCATCACCTGAAGAAAACCCAAACCATGAAGACAGACAGTATGATTGAGAAAAAAACCCCAAACAAACCAAAACCAGTGATAGAGAATGTATTTTCAATTTTATAAAGGATTGATGAACAAGTAATTATAATCTTTAAAATCTAATGATGTTCATCAGTGACAAAAAATAACACAGTTCTTGGGAGTTTCTTGAATTAGCCTTAAAATCCTTTTTAGAGAAGTAGACACAGGCATTTATGCCTATATTGGCATGTGTGTATGTGCTTTTCTGTGCGAGTTTATTTTTGCAAATATAAAAATATGATTCCTTTAACTTCCTGGACCTTATTCTTGTAAGAGTATTTGTAGCCACCTGCTAAAAAATCAATGAAAATGAAAATTTTCTCATGACTGAACCTCAGAAGGTGGTACCTTATTCCTGGGTTTGGATATGCCCAGAGAGTCTCCTACTGTGTCCCACAGATCTTACTGCACAGCACCACCATTGCCACTCAAATCACTCCAGACTAAACCAGGAGTTGTCTTTAAAATGTTCTGGCTAAACACTGTGTTGGGTCATCTCCAAAGATCACACACAGGATTAAAGATTCACTGATGGCTGTTGTATGTCTGTGGTTTTAATTCCCTGACAAGTCTTTCTTCCCAGGTGAAATTGTGAGTTACAAGAGAAAATACCTGCGTAAATACATGGAGGTGCAAAGAGAAACCAATTAGGGTCATTCTTGCCTTAAAAGACAAGGCCAGGTTGGATGCTGCCCTGAACAACCTGACCTGGTGAATGGCATCCCAGGACATGGGAGGAGGGTTGGCACTAAGTGATATCTAAATCTATCACTAGGTGATATCCAATTGTCCTAGTTTAGCAGGTGGGACCAGTTGGCACTGTGTGGGGGTGATCAAGGCTGTGTATTCTACCCCCTCTA
>JAWWLZ010000139.1:69128179-69142731 GCA_035041345.1 Poliocrania exsul
GCAACTTCCCTTTGTGTCAGTGTATTTACTGTATTATTATTATTAAATTGTAGCTCTGACTTACAATATCTCTCGTGTTGAGTCCATTTCTCCTGCTGGTTTACCATAAAACCAGTACACCAATCTAAACCATTCTATGATTCTGTGGTATAACTAGTCACACCAGCAGAACCAGTGTGTGAGGCAGGAAGAAAGGCGCAACATCAGGAGGATCATTCAGGGTTAGTATCTGTGAAATTTCTTCCCTATGACACAGAGCTGCCACTTTTAATTATTAATCTGGCAAAATCAGCATCTGCAAACCACTTCCAAGTCAGAAACGGATTTCTCAGTCAGCATTATCTGGTCTCTGACCGATGCAGGTTTTTATTGCCATAAAACTGGCTGCTCTCCACCCTGGCAACAGCACAGCTTTCACAGGTGGCTGGGTGTCTGCCCATGGACATGGTTCTTTCAGATGACACTTCTAGTCTCTTCACCTCAAGATATTGTGAAATGGAGCCGGGTATATGTAAATAAGATTCTCACATAATGCCACATGTCGCTTTCCTTCTACTCTTCACAGATGTGACATGCTTGTCCTTTGCACACATTAAAAAAAGCCAGTTGGAAAAGGAAGCAGAGGGTGACTTCTGAGGAACTCAAGTGAAAGTTGATCTACTCCCTCCTGCTCTGCTCTAAATCCTAAAAGTCTGTGTAAAGTACTATGCCAACCCAAGTAATATTGGACAGAAGTTGACAAATTCATTAAGATAAGGCAAGTTCCAAAAAGCCATATACAATCATATATCCATTATGAATTGGTGCTATTTTAATATATTTATATGAATATAATTATTATATAATATGTGTTTTTTTCTTACAGCTTTCTTGCCAATGGATTTGCATTCTGCCTCCATTGAGCTGCACAATGCTCTCTCTAGGCCAAGATACTGTGGTGTGGAGATGAGCCCATTTTGGAGATACTACAATACAAAGCCAAATCCAGAGCCTTTAATTATGGGTCCAAGGATCCAAAAATCCAAAAATTAAATTAAGGAGGATCCAACTTTCCTACTAAGCCAGCATGTTAGTCTCCCTCACCCACCCAACAGAATGCGTCAAGAAAAACTGACCAGGCATTTTCTGACATTTTTTGAAACATTAAAAAATTGTTCATTAAAAGATCTGTATTCAGCATCTTTTGTCAAATCCAAGAGAAGCTTCATAAAAAATAAGATAGGATAAAATGAAGATATTGTTTCCATCCTTTCGCCTCCACAGCTTCCCCTTCACCACCCCTGGTGTGCCATGGAGTCCTGCTAATAAAATGAACCAAGCACAGCTGTAACAGGTCTGCTCAAGCAGCAAGGCAGCTCTGAATGCACAAACATCAGAGTGGATCTCTGCTATTATCTCACAGGTAATTACTGAGTTATAATATTTGTTGAAATGAAAATAAAAGTAAGACTTTGCTGTAACAATAAAAATATTTCAGGTTAATTTCTGTTCTGCAAAAAAATGCTGATAATTAGATATTCATAGCGGCACCTATTTGAGCTGTCACCTTGAAACTTCAATGACAACATCGTCTTGGTCTTTTACATATATGGCCTTGTCATTTAGTTCTTTTATGTATAAAAGAAATACAGATTGGTGCAATTGTCTAAATGTTAGAACTGACTTCATCCTATGATTATGATCAAATGTTTCCAGACAATAGGAATATTTTATGTTTGTTTTATTTTACCATTAGCATTTTTCATCAGCCAAACAAATCAATATTCTTTATTCTATTATCCACCTTTAATCATTGCAAAACCCGTGAAAATTATTCTAGATGTACAGGAGCCTAGACATCCTTTCTTTCTCTCATGTTTTCAGGAATGTATTTTCAAAACCATCTGCTGCTGTGAATGTGGAGTGGGATGTCCTTTAATGGGATCTCCAGGAGATTAATGGCTTCCTGACAATCTCTGATGTCAGGCCAAACAAATCCTCATGTATCTCCCCATCAGTCAGAAATATGATGGCATGTCTCTCAGTGCTCTAATCTGCTCCTCACATTTAGAAATGAGTTCAGCCCCATTGCTTAGATCTCAGAAGAAGGGAGCTGAATTCCCTGCCTTGTGCAGACTTGCAGAATATCTTTACATTTTTCTGGGATTCAGCTCCTCATCTGTAAAATGGGAATTTTACTATTTAAGTGGAGGGCAGGAGACTAAGGACAAATGAAAGAGAATTCAACTGCACCAACATATCAGTGAGAGCCACAGTGAACTGGAGCATTTTTGCAGAGATACAGCACAACAGGGATCTGGAAAGTGCATGAGAACCTGGTTTCAAAAATTTTACATGTTTGATCCAGAATAGCAATGTTAAAGTGTGAAAAGTTTTAAGTTATCAAAATACATTAAAAAACCAGCCCCAAACCAAACACAAAACAAACTGTGAGAGTAATAACTTCTGGAATTTTAAAGTTCATAAAGAAACACTACAAATAGAGAGTCAGTCTACATTCTGACAGTTGAAAGTTTTGCTGTCCCATGAGAAGCTGCTGAGAGTGGGAGTGAAAACAGCCAGGAGGTAATCAGGGTCTTGAAGATCAATATTGTCCCTCCACTCCCCTGGTTAAATGGTCCTGGATTAGAAAAGGCCTTTTAGGTAAGATGAGCATCGGTAAGGGTGAGTTCTGGGTTATCTGTGAGGCAGCACCACAGTCTTGCTCTGGTCTGGTGTCTTCAGTTGGGTACTTGAAACATTCCTTTGCTCATCAGCATTGAAGTAGGTCACATGTGCTACATTTCTGGATGATGAGAGATGGAATTACTTTTAAAAATGCCTAATTGAGATGAAAAAAATCCTATTAGGAGTAATGGAATCTGCTGGGTTGCTCAGGTTAAGTGCCCAAAAATTGACAACTAATCTCACTGAAATCAGAAGGGATGTAGTAGCTCCACATCTCTGAGGAACTTGTGTTGTCAATGAAATTGTACATACAAGCTAAATTTTTCATTGTTCCTAGTTTGTAATGACATTGACTATAATCCCAGCATTATCACATTGAGACTGATTTGTAAAGTTACTCTCTAGCCAGTCTTGTAAAGTGAAGATGTGATTGCTATTGCTGTTTTTACCTATTTTCATAAGTAAAACTAGTGGGGGAATTGTGTAAAATGGTACTTGAGAGATAAAAAAGCCTAATCAATACCTTTATTGGACCAAATATTCCCACTGAGATAGTCATTCCTCACACAACGGAAATCTCTTGGAGGAACAGCAGCTTTTTAAATGTTTTCCTGTGCTGTTGTGTTGCAAAGTGGATCAGTAATTACAAAAGAGCTCCTTTATTTAAAAGTTACTTAGAATAAAGGAATCTGTGGGGAACTGAGTTTATCAAGCCCCAGGAGCTCCTCTGAGCTCCAGTGAGGGAATGGATACTTGCATGCTTGGATTATTTCCTATCCTCCTTAAGAAAGATTAACATTTGGAAGAAAAACATGCAAATGCATGTTAGAAAATGTAAATTAAAATCTTAACATGTTTCTGGTTAATCTTAGTAACCACTAAGCAAAATCCAATTGCCACCAATAGACTCCTACTGTGTTTTAAAGGTTTTGCCCATGCCTTTAAAAAAGAATAAATTTCTTACAGTCTGTTCCAGCTCGAGCAGAAGTTGCTTAGGGCAACAATGTGTAAGTAAAGGGCAATGTCTGTCTGATCTTTTTATGTAATAAAGAATGTCAGACCAGATTATTGCTGTTGTCCCTTCCAGCTCTCACACCTCAGAAATGACACACTTGCATGACCAGACACTAAGACATGTGCCCTGGTTTTTTCTTGCTCACTGGGGGCATCAAGTTACTGATGCAGCTCCAGCTGAATGGTTGTATGAACAGGGAAGCTGGCAAAGAGTAAGTGATGCTCATTCATGAGGGTTTGATGTTCACAGGGGGTAACAGAACCCAACCATGACTTTTTTCCAATATCTTTTTGGGCCTGATACAGATTTTAGGGCAGGGAAAAAAAGAAAAAGTGTTTGGAATCCTCAGTTTTGGTGTATAGTTTGTGGGTCTTAGAGGAAATCATAAATGCCAGGTGTGCAATTAGGTTTTAATCCTGGTAAATTGGCTTGAAGATACACTTAAAAATATAACAGGTGAAGGAAGGAGCTTGAGCAATCCTGTTCAATTGCTAGCAAACCTGCAGCATGATTTTGACTCATGTGAGCTTTTATTCTAGGAAAATTTATGCACTATTTCCAATTGAGAGTCTGGACTCTCTCCTGGGAGAAAGACTGGTTAGCTACTTGGATGTCACTGCTTCAATGTCACTTGTCCCCAAGGCCATGGGAAACTTACAGGTTGGTTTAGTTTAGCAACACAGACATGCCCTAAGGGACTGAGCAGTGGCAGCATCCTAGCAATGAGTGGAAAATTAAGTGTATGTTTGTAAGAGCACAGGTTTCCTGGGCTGATCAATCTGTGCTTTACATGGGCTCTCTGCTAACATGCTCTGCAGTAGAATTGAGCTCACTGGCCTTGCTGTAAACACTGGTGGGTACCAGATGTTCTGGTACTATTGACACAGTGTTTCGCCTCATAGTCTCTTTAAACTGTGAAAAATCCCATTCTTTGGGATGTGTCAGCTGGTAACTCTCTCTCTCTCGATGTGCTGCCTGGACCATTTCCAAGTCACTCAGCAGAGAGCTGGAAAGGAGTTGTCTGCTCCATCCAGGTCAAGCTGTCATAAGGTGTTGCAAAGGGATAACTCTCCATCTGAACTAATTTAAAGCTGAAAAAATTATGTTGTGAGTTTTCTTGAAAAAAAGGATGTCAAGGAGAAAGGATCTTGCAGGTTATCCAAAATTATATTTGCATGTGGATTTCCTGTAAAGTTGTACTCTAAGGAAAGAGATTGCTCTTTAGTAGTTGTCAGTAAAGCAGCAAAGGGCTGAAAACCAGTTTGAAAAATCGTTTCCTCAAGGGCAAAATTGATATAGAAGACATTGTTCCCACTCTTCTGAAAGTAGACTCCCAAATCATGACAGCATTTAATTGACCCTCAAACCCAGGGTATGGCCTTTGAGTGGCACATTCCAGAAAGAGCTGCCATTCTTGAACCCTGGACTGAAAAGAGGATGATAGAGGAGAAACTGCCAGAAATAAATGTAAGACTTTGTTCTTTACCTGAATTCAGTCAGACACACTGTCCAACATTCTAGTTCATTATGTTGTTTACATATTGGATTTTTGAAATCAAGCCTGAAGGGTTACTGCCTGATATCTAGGTATTCTGGTGAAGTCTGCTAAAGAATGTTTAAGTCTCTCACTTAGCTTGCCCTTTGAACTATTTCTAGTGTGGGTCTAGGAAAAATAGTGGATTTAAAATAATAATAGTGTTTCAAGCACCTGATGGAATTCATTTTAGACCCTAAATGTGTTCACAGAACTAATATTGAAAACTGCAGAGTTCCCTCCCTGTATGTACTTTCAAATACAGTTGTAGATGTAGACACAGGTATTGCCAAGCTACTGATGTCATGCTTGCAGGTGAGTGGCAGGTTGGTAGATCTTTAGCAGTTGAAGAGCAAGACAAATCAGAGTCCCTGTGCTGCAGGGACAGTCTTTTATTGTGTGGTTATGTGCATCTGTGCAATTTGCTTAACCTCATAAAGATCTGCTTGAGCCATTTGCATTTTGTTTTCTGTCACCACATTTTTATGGCACTTGGAAGGTTGAAACAATATCTGTGAAGGAAACCACTGAAAGTGCAAAACGTAATATGAGAACTAATGTTCATTTCCAGACCTGTTGGATTCCAGATGAGGATGAACTGATGTCCCAGAAGGACTCTATGTGTATATGGCTTGTGTTAAATTGCTCTGAATTGTTGCAGCAGCATTACTGATGTCTCATATCTGCAGTGGTAGTTTGTTACAAGAATTGTCACATCAAAAGCCTTCAAATGTTTGACCATATATTATATCAGTGTTTTTTTTTTTTCCTTTAGCAGTATATGTGACAAGTTTTGCATTTATTTTTGTTTTCATTTTTCTGTTTGTTTTGCTATTGGTCTCTCTCTCCTTTTTATTTATTCAAGGGGTTTTCCCTCTGTTTTTTGGGAGAATTAGAAAGGCAACAAAGGACTTAGGGCATCATTGGCACAGATTTTTACCCGGGCATTTCAGATGCTCACAAAACACATCAGCAAAGCAGCATAAGAGGAACCTAGAGAGAAACCTAATGTGACACTAGGTGGCTGTTTTTAAAGCATGAATGCATAGGAGGAAACAAGTTCTGTCCAACTGAAAGCAATAGCACAGATATTTTCATGATGAGGAACAGCAGCTGCAGAAAGAGAGTAGCTGCAGTGAAAAATTACAAGGGTTGTCAGTTCTCATATTTCAGATAATGACCTGATCACCAGCTGAAGTCACTTAAAATTTCCCCCCATGGTGTATTATTGTCCAATTAGATGTATTATGGGGTTTTCTATGCCTTCTTGAAGCCTTCTGTGTTGGCCAGTGTTGGGATTATGAGGATGCATTGGATGAACCATTGCTCTGTTTGTTCTCAACTGGCAGTTCTGTATTCCTGTGTTTAAAGGAGGGAAATCATAAGTAAAGTTTAATGAGGCAGAAGGAAAGAATTTGTACCCTTGAAAATTAATTGTTCAGGGTCACATTTTCCTACTTGCCCACCTCCCTCCTGCCTGAAACTCTCAATGATTTGTTTCTGGTAAAGCAAAATGAGGTCCTCTTGTTATGTTCAGGCAGAGTGGAGGGGAGACACACTCCATTAAATGCAGACCACAATAAACAAGCCCATCTCTTCCAGAGGGGACTGGCTTCATGCTGGCAAGGGAGACATCAGAAGAGTGATAAGACTGCTGAATAACTGAATAATACTAAACTTTCACTGTTGTTCATTACTGGATATAGGAAAGGGATACTTAGGAGACTGAAATAGAAAATGTGAGAACACATCAGTGTAGCACATACCCTTCCATTCTCTAAGCTGAGTGACATGAAATGAATAGTCAGACTGATTGGGAGGAACAAAATACGGGATTAATGTTGTAGCCAAGTCTGAATTATCTGGAACTGCTTCCTAGTGTATATAAAACTTGCTTTTACTTGGTCATATCAAAATTTGCAGACATGGCAAGCCAAATCTACTTCAGTAAAATACAAGAGCATGTGTGGGTTCCATATTACTGTACACTACTGTTATTTCTGTGACTCATCTGGGGAGATGCTGGGCATTTACTAGGGGAAAAGAAAAGCTTGTCCTGGATAGATAGTCCTATTCTCAGTAGTCCATAAAATGGCCACTAACAAAGGACAGACCCACTTTAATAAGGGGAAATCAAATACTACTATAGTTTTCCAGAGTTTGTTCAGGCCTGCCATCCAAAGCCCTTATCTGTAAGCCAGCTCTGGGACACTCAACAGTTGACGCTACAGAGAGCTCAAAGTAATAAATAGAAGATGCAGAGGGGCACTCAATGTCTGCCACTGCACCTCAGCTCAGCATGCCTTGATTTTCACTTTGGTTTCTTTGCTGCATCTTTACTGGTCCCAGACCAGTGGAGATTTCTCCTTTTCAGCTCCAGCTGAGATGAATTGGTTTGTGCCCCCCTCCCTTTTCTGCAACCATAAACACTGCTCACCACCCACATTAGAGGCAAATAAAGTCTGCTGCAGGTGTGATATAACGCATCCCATGAATCTAAATCAGTGCAGGAAATGTGTTGATTAAGAGGACAATAAGAGGGAAAAAGTGACCAGTAACTTCAGTGCTGCCTTCTGATATAGTTCTCAGAGTAGCTGCAAAGTCAGCTTGGTAACACCAAATCAGCTGGAGAGATGGAAAGCAGTGAGAGCAGAGAACATATTCCCACAACCTCAACCCTCTCTGAAACCTCACTGATCCCTTGTAGGAAACATTCTGCAGCTTTGCAATATTTGGCACTCTCATGATGCTTCAGCTGGCAAGAGAAATTCCAGAACTTCTCTCTGCTGTTCCAGTAGCATCACTCTGCTGTAGTGTACCTGGGCTCTGAGGTTATCCTGCAGCAACCAGCATTTTCCAGGTGCAGCCTAAAGCTGAACATCTCCCTGTCTGCTTGGTGACACTGAGGGGTACACAGGTAAGTGAAGAAAAAGGTTGGTTAGAAATGGAAAGTTGCACTGAGGTTTTTGACTTCTGAAGATCATTTTCCAGTCTTTTTCTTCACAAGGATCTTAAAAAATTACTTCTGAGGAAAAAAAAAAGGCAACAGGAACAGATGATATTTGGTTTTTGTTCCATAGGAAACTTGAATGCATAATGGGGGACTGTGTCATGATCACCTCTGAAAGTATGGAGAGACTGACACTAGTTTTAATAAGCCCTATTGTTTATTAATATATGGAACTTCTCTATTTCTCTATATTCAGAGAGCAGAGTCTAATGAATGGTGAAGGAGAATTGCACCTCCACTATAAAAGCTTTGGTGCAAGATTATTTTGAAGGAGGTAGAAGGAATTTTCTCTTGTGTTGTGAATAAGAAACACAGAACTGAAAAAATCTGTAAGAACTGTAAAAATCTTTTATGCTGCCTGCAGTCAGGAGACTATCAGTCCAAAATAAGGTTTGGTTCTGTCTCTCATGAAATAATTATTCCTAATTGCCATATTCTGTATACTTAAATGTTAAGTATCTATTTATATCACAAAAAATATTTAGATGGTTTTATTAAAATTGTTGAAATTATTCATGCCATTCAGCAGTGCTTTATTTCCTTGTCTTTATGGCATATCCCTCTTTTTAGCAAGTAGGCAATATAATAAAATTCTTATTCTGCATAATCCATTTGTTTTTTAATAGAATGCATTTGTATCTTCAGGGAGAACATTTTGTATCTCCCCAACAAACAATGTCACCACTATGTAGAAAGATCGTAACATTTGAAGCAAAAATAAATTTACCAAATCAGAGTGATGGTAGGGGAAGATAATTTTGTTGATTTTCATCAGGGGAAAGAAGAACCTCAAACAGTGAAGACTGGGGTTGTTAAACTATTTCTGAAAAGCACCAGCAGCTGCTTTGTTTGGTTGTTTCCAGAAGTGCTCATTGCAGTCCATCACAGCACAGTCCCAGGTATATGCATCAGGTGGTTTAGAAAAAGACAAAAACCTTTGCTCTAAAAATGATTGTAATACATAATCAGGTACAATTTACTTATGGGAAGCAGGAGCATTTTTCAGCTCCTTTGTCTGAGTTTCTTCAGTTGGAAAAACTGCTGATATGTCCCTATCTCGGCCCTCAGGAGAAATAAAATAATATAGGATCATATTTCTCACTACTGAGCCCATCACCAGCCAGATCTGGTGACTGGCCAAAGTTCAGACACCTGGAATAAAACTTATTGCACTTAAAAATGTACAACATGAACTTACACAAGTGTAGTGCTAGTTTGGGCTATTGGATGCTGCTGAAAGGAGTAGCTTCATTTGCTTCTAGCAGTGGTTGGTTCTCACAGCTCTCTGATCTCTTCTTTTCATGTATAGGGCCTTGAGCTTGAGTCATCTGCACCAAACTGAGCTGTGATACTGCTGCAGAATGCAGCGAGCTGTCAGGACTGCAGGCTGCACTTCAGTGAGTCCATCTCATAGGGGAAACATTGATTTGTGGAGGAACAGTTTCATTTCCCATTGCCCCAGATTGCTGCATGGATTCATCCTGAGGCTATATGACTCTTTGGCCCAGGACAAGAAGGGCAACTGAGGCACATAAGAAGGAGACGAGAATGCTTCTTTTTAGCAGCACCCTGAATTTGTTCTGCCATGAGAACCTAACCTGCTAGATCAGCGGCAGACATCTGTACACATCAGAAATATATTCAGCTCCATCACCCCTGCCTCTCCGGATTAGATAACTCAACATCCATTTGTTAGACTAAGCAACTTAATTTCAGGGCAGTCTAAAGGCTGTATTAAGTCTGTAAGAAGCTAATCCATCTTGTGAATAAATTGTTAGTGTTGTGACTAACACATTGGTCTAATTGTTGCAAACTTGGAAGTTCATCCCGGCTTTATTGTTATGTCTTTGTAAGATTTGCTCATGAAAACTAGTTCTGTCCATTAGTACAGATTTTGGGGTAATATAGTTTTGTGCTGGTCAGTCCATTATTTTGTTTTTACCTTTCAGCTAAACAAGAGTTGGAAAAATGAGCCTTTGAAAAAAATTAATCAAAGCAACAGAGTTGGAATCTTATGTGATTTCATACAGATCCTACTGAAGTCATTGGTTGCTTTGTTTTCATTCAGTTAGGATTTCTGGATATTGCCTTAAAGTTCAAGGTAAATTAATAAAAACTAAGTAGTTTTCTGTCTATAGCAAATAGTGTCTTGAATTTACCTATGTATGCACTTCTTTTATTCCAGCAACTTGCAGAGATGTAGACAAATTTTAAAAAGGCATAGAAAAAGAGTCTCATAGGTATTTTTATTTAATAAAAATAAATGTTCTTCTCCACTTCATTTAATTCATATACATTCTATGTTTCGTAGCCCTAAGAGTATATTACAAAGATGAACAGATGTCCTGGTAGATTTTTTTTATAGAAGAGTAAAAAGTCTAGGATGCAAAGGGGACATCTTAGTCTTTATATTCATTTAGGCAGTCTCATATCACCTGGCATTTGGCCATTCAGTTCAGCTTGTTTGGCCAGATGAGTTTGTGGATTGATTATACAAGTCCTCAGGCTTGAAAAATAGCAACTGCCATATCCAGAGGTTCTTCCCTAATTAATTTATTAATATTTGAGTCTGTGTCCCACAGAGGCTTCCTAAATACTTCTAGTTTGACAGAAGTCCAGGAAATGTTAAAGGCAAGTCATTAAGAGCACTTTTCTACAAATTGTAGTTTGTTTTGCTTTTAGGAGGGGAGGTCTCAGTGACACCAACTTAAGTTGCAGCTATGAGTGGTAAAATTAAAAAGCTTTCAGAGAATGTTGTAATTTGGTGGGTTTTTTGCAAACTTTTCTCTTATACTTTTAGTTTCTTTAGTCATTAGTTATCCACTGTCTCATCAAAACAGATCAGGCTGCTGTGACTGTTGTTTCCTTTTGCTATGTTCCATGAATTACAACCAAAAAAATGCATCCCCTCTGCTTTATGCTGAAGAAATAGAGAAGCAGCCAAAGAGCAGTGTAACCATGGCTCATGTTCTACCTTTCCTTTTCTTGCTCAGAAACAAGTTATTTGAATGTGATGTTTTGTTTTCCATCAGTAAATTAAACTGCACCTTCAAACTCTATTTAATTGGTCCTGGAAATTGCATGGGTTTTATGTGGCTCTTCACTCAGCTGTTTGTAAGGTAAGTGTGAGCAATACCCATTATATCCCCCAAAGGAGAGTGCTATGTATTGTTTGCTAGAACAAATGTCTGCATCCTATGAGACAGTTTCCAAAGAACTAGAAGAAGCAGATCTGTGTAGTCACAGTCAGGAATGGTCTGAATCTGGAGACAGAGGAAAGGTGTGATTTGACAGTTGATACCTCCACTAAAGCAGAGTGTGATTAAAGAATTCATCTTTCACCAACTAAAGCACTGCTCTTTCACTATCCATGGGTTTTGTGTATTGCAGCAAAGCACTGTGAGAAAGTAACAACTCCATGCTAAATGCACGGTAGATTCATGACCACACAACTGCCTCAGCTTAGAAATCATAGATATCTTCACAGAATCACAGAGAGGCTTGTTGGAAATGCTTCCCAGACATCACTTAGCTCAGCTTCCTATCTGAAGCAGGACCAGCACCATCAGCAGATTAGGTTGGCCATGGCTTTGAATCAGTCCAGAAATCTCCAAGAATGGAGGTTGACAACCTTTGTGGGAAACCTGCTCAGTGCTGCAACAGCCCCTTAGCAAGCTGAACTTCCCAAAACTTGGCATGAGACCATTGCCAGTGGTGGTAGTGGGACAAATTTGGGTTTTTTTCCTTTGCAACTACCCTTCAGTTCAGCTTGACATTAGATCACCTCCATAGTATCACGAGATATACCAGACTCAGCTCTCCATGCTGTTCAAGTCAGTCATACACCCCAGGTAGGGTCCAAACTCCCTTTAACAACTGCTTAAATGTCTCTCTCCACATCCTTTTTGAACTGGTGAGCCCAAAACCAGATCTGTATTTCAGGAGCAGTTTCACTGGCCTAAATAGAGATAAAAAATACACCCCAATATGAAGCCTCCACACCTCCTCAGGTAGGTGAGGGTGCAGTTTGCCTTATTTATCATGAGAACACTCTGCAAAAGGGACTGCTGAGAGCACATGGAAATTCAAATATAAAATTTTGTGTGCCAGCGTACTTTTTTCCCTACAAATCTTTGTGACACCTCACCTGTACAACCTTGCCAAGGTAAGGTTTACTGTGCACTTACAAAAATGATTTGCAGACATGTTGCCTACCTGGTATATGAAATATTTATTTATTAGTGTTTTGATTTATAATACTTATATAAGAAAGTACATTTTCTAAGCTCTAGGAGATTTTGCTTTAAAGTAGAAATACAGTCACATATAAACAGACAAGTTATTGATCCTCCCAGAAAAGTTAAAAAAAAAGGGGGACATCCAAAATTTCAAGAAACTGTGATTAGGCTGTCTCACTTTAGATAAAGTACAGTCAATTATCTCCAAAATTATGCAGAAATAGATAAGGCAAGTTACTCTGACTATTGCAAAATTGAGGCTGCAGTGGGTCATGAGAAAAGTGCAAATTGTAGTGGTGTGTGACTTTTCTGGAATGTCCTGTGTAGGAAGGGGCTAAGGTTCAGCTGGTCGTGCTAAATCCAGCTTTGGCAGTGTGGTGCAGGGCAATGAACAGGTCCAAAGCCACCTTTTTATTTCTGACTGACACCTCCAGCTCCTGGCATGGATGCAGGTCTCAGCAATCAATGTTTACTTGAGCTGTTGGCTTTAAAGGTTGAACTCTGACTTCTCCACAGAAATGCACAGTCTGTAACTGCTGGGGTCTTAAAGGCATGGGCTATTAACACAGGTTTCTGCAGCCACTTCAAAAGCCTTTATGTGTGTGGTACTGCGTGTGTGCAGGAAGCTGGGAATATGGGATGAACAGCAAGAGAAAAGGGAGAGTTAATAACACTCACCTAAATTGTACAGAACCTGCTCCATCACGTGATATGTGATTAAGCTGTGGAACTCTGTCACAAAGTGCTATGCACAATAATAGTGTCCATGAGTCTAGAGATGACTGGACAATTTAATGGAAGATAGACACCTAAGGGATATTTTTTATAATAAAAGAAGGTAATTTTATGGTTAATGATCAGAAAGGACAACACTTGTTCAAGGTATCCCTAAAGGAGGACTGCTGGAGGCTAAGAGGGTGTTTGGTGCAAGTAATCTTGGGCAGACAACCAGTAATTATTTTTTTCTCTAGGCATTTGCTACAGGTCACTGATGGGAAGAGGTTTTGGGGATGCACAGATCTTGCTCTGATCCAGTGTTTTTCCTGTGTGCCATCTTTGGTGTTTCCTCTGGAGACATGAAATCACTGAATGGTTCCAATGCCCTGCCTTGGGCAGGGACATCTTTCAATGGAGCAGGTTGTTCAGAGTCAAGGCAGGGCACAAAGCTCCTCTGCACTAGGAATTAACCTGTGAGGGAGCTTCTAGAGCCTGGGCACCACAAGCTGGAGGGACGTCAGGCTACATAAAGCAAATGTCTCTGAATCTCTACTTATATATTGAATGCTGAAGGGACTGTTGTGATCATCTGGTCTCACCACATGGCAATTCCAGATAGACCAGCACTGCCTTGATTTTTAAATTCTGACTTTTTAAAGCAGTCAGCTACTCAAGATGACAGCTGACTTTTAAAAGCCAACAGCTCAAGTGCTTTTCTAGGCAATATATTATTTTTTAAAAAATAAATTTCAGATTGACTTCAAAGTGCTCACAGCCAGAAATATATCAAAAGGAGCGAGAAACTCAGAATAGGCAATGCAAAAGTTTCACTTCGAAGTTTTATAAATTGTAGACATATTCAGTCTATTATGGAAGAGGGAAGATTTTAAATTTTCTTTCTGAAAAACTGTTTTTTAATCCTCAAATATTTTTCATATAGGGCTCTTCAAAACAAGCTCTAGGGATTTTATTTTTCAACAGGAAAGATTTCCTTCTTTCAATTTTGCCTAAAGAGAAAGGAAGAATTTTGTTTGCCCAAAACTTTTAAGGAAAAAACCTGAGGCAGAGAATGAACTTAGAAAAATTTAGAAAGGTGAAAATTTCAGAAAGTACCTGGTACCATCAACCTAAATATTATTATTAGAAAGCTCCATGAATTATTAATGATTGCACATCACAACCTGTGACCTTAGTGATATGAACACATTCTCTAGGAGCTCAGAGAAGAAGTTCAAGTAACACCTTGCCTGAAATGCCTTAGGAAATTATAAGCAAAGAGATGTTAAGAACAAAAAGAAGTGTCATTCAGCTTTTGTGATACTGAGTGTTGTAAATCCTACCAGCTTAATAAATTATAAAGAAAATCACTTA
>JAWWLZ010000139.1:69144168-69157569 GCA_035041345.1 Poliocrania exsul
TATATATATATGTATATATATGTATATATCCAGACTTTTTGCCCTTTGTTTTCCTTCTAGTTCATTAATTTTAATATATAACTCATTTATGTAAGAGAAGATGAAGTAATCAATTCACAACCTATCAATAGCTCCATCAGATAAAGAGATCCTTTTTATCTAATAAAAACACTCAGCACATAAAACTGAGTAAACCAACCATTAAATGAAGTGACTGGAAGTAAAAGCTAAACAGGTATATATTAAAAATATAGTCAAAAGTTAAATGGAGAAGATAATTCACTGGGGAAACAGTTTGCCTTCAAGTATGGTGAGATTTTTGGATGAGTATAGGATGATTTTCTAGAAGGGGTGTGTTGGGTTTTTTAGCCAAGACAAACAAAAGTCTACAAAATAGATCTGCTAAGATAATTGTCCCCTGGGTGAGTCCCCAGTGATGCCTCTTGAGAGTCTGCACACCTTTAACTCAGTGGCTGTGAGCCAAGACTAACCTGAAGTGACGTGGTAATGTGAGTGCTGCAAAGGCTTGACAGAGAAACAAAGCCAAGAAGAAATCCCCAGGAAAGTGATGGGTTTAATTATCACTCAACACACAAAGATAGAAGCGTAGGATATTAAATGCTGCCTGGCTATGACTGATACAGCACAAGGCTGACCCACTTACACTTTTGTATCAGACTCTCTGACCTTGAGGGTCTCCCAGGCCTAAAGCTTGGGGCAAGACGGTGTGACTAAATACATCACCAGTAAAGGGGGTGTTTAATAATTACATTATGACAATCAAATGATGAACAAAACCAGTCTGTAAGAGCAGGTTTGTTGGACTTTCATTACTTACTGCAGGTGACTGTGTGGTGCAGGGAGGTGGAGGCTCATGGAGCTGACCAGCAACAGACCAGTATTTCACCTGCTACTTTCTGTGCTTCCAAAGACATGAATATCTGAATAAGACTGAATTAGACTTGAGTAAAACTGTTCAGAGGTATTTGTGACCATTGAGGAAAGTGGACCTTAAAGGAGCAGTCAGAATGGGTTTGTTCAGGACTATGGGATCACTGCATTCAAAAGGCATAGGACTGGGGAATAATTTTCTGGGAGAGCTCCTCCTGACTCAAAGATGTATTAATTTATGAGACCACTGTGACGACTTTCATTGTTAGTTGCCATAGAACTCACAGTTCATGGAGACAGGAGAGAAGTATCCCTAGATGAAATCTGTCCAAGACAGAAATTAAGTCATAACATTAATGATCATAAAACACTAATTACATCTGGAGCAGCATTTTAATAATGATAATTCAGATTATGTTAATGTACCATTCCCTTTAAACATGCTAACTACCTGTTCAAATTGTAGAAGGTCAAAGCAGTGTACGAGTGGCTCTCACTATTTTTTTTCTTATATGCTGCAATTCACTGCCTTGGCTGACATCCATTTTCCTTTTTCAATCAGCAGTTTACATTTTAAAATCATTCATTAGGTAATAAAAAAAATCTTTAATTAAAAAAGTAATTTATTCTTAATGACTTTGGGTCCTATAAAGTGACAAAAAATATTGCTTTGACCCATTTATTAAAGTCTGAGTGACATGTTATCTATCTGGAATGCTAAAGATGTTATGATCATTATCGGTTTTGTTTACTCAGCACACACAGAGGACTCTTGACTATCTAGACATGCAGGTGTCCTTTATTACTTAAACACTGATTAGAAGACCTGCAAGGTGACTGTAAGCAGTAACATTATGTTGGTATCAGTTTGAATAAGAAACTCTTCAGCTCTGATAAGAAATGGCCAGGTAAGAGTTAATATTTTATAGGTTTTCTTGTGTTGCATTAGCTGAGTTTCAATGTTGTTTGACGGAAGCTGAGAGAAGAAGGAGAGCAAAGAGAGGTGTTTTGGCTACATGAGTAGGTCTTTTGCCACATCTAAAGAAAGAAAGAATTCCTGTGAAAGAGAGACTGTAGGTATGAGCTGAAATTTTATACAACATGCTCTTGTCTTATTCCTTCCGTGTCCAGGGTTAATGCTTTCCATGTCAAGTGAATACTGCCCTAGTCTTGCATAGCAGGGTGGAGAGGAGATGGGGAAAGGAAAGGAGGAAATAAATTTGAATAAAAGCCATACTTTTTTTTCCTGGGCTTGATCCAGAGCTCAGTCAATGGAAGAAGTCCTATTAGTTTGGCAGGACATTGCGTTAGATCCTGTAACACTCTGTTTTGTGAAATGCAGAGTAAATATTCTGTGAATTTTGCTGCACTAGGCATTATTTCTCATTAAATATACAGCAAATTAGCTAGGCAGAATTGCAATTTCTATGTTCAGGGAAACAAAGTAAATAGAGAAACTCCTCCTGGACTGCTGTGTCCAGCTCTGAGGCCCCAACATAGGGAGAATATAAACCTGTTCGAGTAAGTCCAAAGGAGGCCACAAAAATGCTTCCAAGGGTTGGAGCCCCTCTGCTATGGAGACAGGCTGAGAGAGCTGGGGGTGTTCAGTTTGAAGAAGAGAAGGCTCCAGAAAGACCTTAGAGACCAGGTGCATGCAGTGACAGGACAAAGGCCTTGAAACTGAAAGATAGGTTTAGATAAGATATTAGGAAGTAATTCTTTTGTGTGAGGATCGTGAGGGACTGGAACAGGTTGCCCAGAGCACCTGTGGCTGCCCCATCCCTGGAAGTGTTCAAGGCCAGCTTGGACAGCACTTAGAGCAACCTGGCCTAGTAAAAGGTGTCCTTGTCCATGGCAGGGAGGCTAGAATGAGATTATCCCTTCCAAAGCAAGCAATTCTCTGATTCTATGATTTTTATTTATGACTTTTGTCCAGCTCTGTGGTTTGTAATATTTATTTTGAGATCATCTCACAGATGAAATGAACCAGGCATATGTATACACAACTTATATGCTAAAGGAAAGACAGACTTTTAGCTGGCCTGTCTTGGAAGGATATTAAGGTCTGAATGTCTGATAATTTCTCTGTAAGTAGATAAGAATCTTTTCCCTAATGCTCTGTGTAAAGGCACAATCAAGAGAAATTTAGTGTATTTTCAGACATTCTTCTCTGGAAATGGGGGAATGGATCATTTTTAATGGTTGCTGATGACTTTAAATTTCCAGTCATTCTCTTTAGTACAAGTTGTCTGTTTTCAGGTTCAGAGAAAGGATTCCAATGACACTCACAGAAGTTCTACATTTAGACAAAATCAGTGTGTATGTAAATCACATCACAAGTGAATACTTAGGGAACATCAGTTCATGATGAATGCAAAATATCAGAGATTAGCTCTAGAACTGCTCATCTGAATTCAAAAGTAAAATGTTGTAAATAACCATTACAACTGCCATGTGTTTAGCAAAACTTCAACAATTATCTGTTTCATGTACTTGTCAGCATTTAGGAGAAAATGAGATGGACAAAAAGAGAGTGAACAAGTGCAATAGTGATTTGGCAGGAATTTTCCTACTTTGACAGAGGACTGAAAAATATAAATGAAGTTATGAGCATGTGTAGTGATAATTTGAGAGGCCATAAAATCAAGTTCATTGCCTGGCATGTTTTGAAGATTAAGATTTGGCACTTTCTGTCCCATTCGTCCTGGTTTAAATGCTGCAAGAAGTTCTGGGACAGGTGTGTTTCAAGTGGTGTAGGTTGGAAAACTATAAACCTGCAAAAAAATGTTCTAGAGAATTGCCTGATTGCTGTGGAAGCTGCTTTCTGAATTTAAAGTGTCCTTCTCACTGCAAAGTTAGCGCATTATCAAATAGCCCCACTCCAAGGGAATATTTCAGGACCTTTCTCAGAGGAGAGCTCCACAAAGAAAGGTTTTTTTGACATTGTCCTTTGTATCAAATTAATCTGACTCTCAGGACCTGATCAAAAATGAATAAGCATTAAGTGGAGAAAAAGAAAATTTTCTAGTCTGTTTAGTTTTATATTCATTGAGTTTAACACCTTTCTTGAAATCAAATTTACATATAAAAACTCCATTCCCTTTGTATTTAGGAAACAAAGACATGTAAATATGCAGCTTCATTTTCAAGAAATCTGACCCCAAAGCTCTAAGTTAAATAAAAGAACAATTATTCCAGCTGAAAAGTAGAAATGGAAACTGTCTCTTGTCAAGTGCACATCTGATCTTCCGTATTACCTTTCCCGCTCTTACCTCATGGTGTCTCTTATAGCACCTTAGGATGCAGGTGCATCTCTCCCACTGTTCTTGGCTCTGACACCTTGATCCAGCAATAGTTTTCTATAAAAGATTTTTTCCTAATTCTTTCTTCACCTTTTCTTCCCTTTTACATATCTCAAAACTTCAGGAACATATCTGATTTTTCAGCATATGTACATGCTCTCTGGATTTTATGGTGGTGTTACCAAGGATACCATGGTATGTTTTACTGAAGATGATAAAAACCCCTCTTTTTATTTTTCCTTTCTGGACTAAAATAATGTTTTGTTTCCCAGTCAAGAGCTGATCAAATGATATTGAAGCTTCAAGTTGCTATGGAAACCAGATTACAAAGATAAAGATACAATATTTATCTAATATCTTCTTTGCAAAAGTGTATTTATGCTATATATGCATTCTCTCAAAATGGTATCTTAAGTAGGTAACATCAGTTCATAAACTGAATCCAATACTAACTCTGGCAAAATATATATGGAGCAATAAAACACTTTTATTGCAATAATCCCCAAAGGCTTCACATGGTCATCAGAAAAAAAATAATTTATAAATGGTAAAGAAAACAGTTGTCCACTTTCTTCTCTGCCGGTGTTCGTAATTCATTTTACAAAGAGCTTTATGGAATAGTCTCTTAGAGAAACGGTTTTTGCAATCATACCATTTGAGATGAAATACATTTTTATTGGTCTTCCAAACAACAGAAATAACTATGGAGAAAAAGCTCCAAAGCAACAAAATCAGATTATGGATATTAAATCTGGTTTCTGTAACTCAAATAGATAAAAGCTTTCAAGATAGATGTAGAAAGTAACATTGGGAAGATTTCCATAGGCATTTCCAGTTTGTTTCAGAACAAAACTTTCCAGGTGAACCTGCTGGCGAATGCAAGGTGCTGTATCTCTTCAGTATTTTGGACCAACTGAGCTACTGAACCAAAGACTTCCTTTGAGGACAATTAACAGAAATATACTGGATATAAAGGTTCCTCAGAAACAAGGAAATTTCTACACAGGTCCCGAGGATTGTGTCATTATGAATTAGTTCAGTGCAGCAATTTGCAAACATCGTTTGGACTGGACAAAAGACTTTTTCTGCATATCAACCAGGGCAAAAAGCTAATTACAGTTAAGACTGCATTTGCCATTGACTGCCTTTGCCCAGTTAAGTGATGTTAAGGGTTTGGGTTTTTTCAGAAGTGTTCAATGTGATCAAAGCTTCTTGGCAGGAGGAGGTGACAAGAGAGGAACCCCAGAGCAGAGTGATAGCTTATTAAACATGAGCTACTGTTCTCTGAAATTCTAAGCTCCATTGATTTGGGCATAGGGTTTCATGGGGCTGAACAATGGTAATATTTTGTCACATACATATAAAATACCTCAACTAATTTTTGCTGTCTACATTTTTTGTGTTTAGACTATGCCAGTCACCAAGAACTATTAACTGAGACAAACACAAATTGGTTTATCACATCCCCAAAATAATGAACGAGTAAGGTGAGATGAATCATGTCTTGAATAGCTCTCTATTAAGTGCAGAGGGAACTCAGACAGTAACCAAAACTGAGATGCTAGGCACAAAAGTTTGATGAGCTGATTCTCAGTTCTGGTAGGAGATAAAAACTGGAACAGGCTCCTCAGGGAAGTATTCACAGCACCAAACCTGCCAGAGTTCAAGGAGCGTTTGGACAAGGCTCTCAGGCACATACATGGTGGGATTCTTGGGTTGTCTACATAGGGCCAGAATTTTGATTCAATGATCCTGATGGGTTCCTTTCACTTCAGCATATTCTATGATTCTATGATTTTATGATTAATCTCAAGCAAATGGAGAGAACAGCATCCCAGAGACTCTGGGATGTGCAGAAACTTGTGCTTTCACAGCAGCAGGATGCCAGAAGTGGAGCTGGAAAGCAGATGCACCTAAACACACCGGTGGACACCCTGGGGTGCTTCAGGAAAGGGGGCATACAAATTCAAATCAGTTAGAGGTGAGAAGGCATTTAGGGAGAGAATGTTCCATTGGCTGCTCCTGATTCCTGCGCTTGAACACTTAGCTCAGGCAGGAAGATTTGCTGTCTCATAGCTCATGCTGTGCCAGGCTGAGCACTAAGCAGTGGCACACACGCTGCCTAGTTTAAAAGCAGCAGGGGTGCCTTTACACAGCAGTGTGCTCTGCAGGGTAGGTGTACTCTGTGCCACTCCATGCTTTAATATTCTTCAAGGAAACAGGATCAGCAGACTTCCCTGCAGAGAAGCAATCAAGTATACAACAGTCAAGGTGGGACCAAGAAAGAGGACATGTAAGATCTGGAGCTATTTCACTGGTTGAATCCGGCAGTACACTTCTTATCTATCCCACAGGAGGTAAAACAGCAATGTTTTGCTGTGGTATGAGAGTGAAAAACCCCCCGTATTTCAGATCTGGAATTTGTTTTTAGGTTATCAGCAACATTACTCAGCTTTACAGTGTGGTGAAGCTTGAATGCTTGTTGCTCCCCTTCTTAAACTTAGTGGCACTGAGTGGTCTTTCCATAGGGTAACATATTCAATGTGATGCAAGTGTCCCACTGATTCAAACCACACTACTCCAGGCAGATTTTCATCCTGCAAAATTTAGATTTCTGCTTTTTCTCTCCCTATCACAACTCCCTGTTTGTCCTTTTCTTCCCACAGCTTTTATCTCCCAACCTTGTTCTGCATTTTCCTTTTTAAGCTTTCAGTTTCCTTCTCTTCATGGATAGCTTTTGTGTCCATCATATGCCTTGGGGTGAGATAAGAGATGAGAATCTTTATCGTGAACACTGAAAACAACAGAAAATAAATTAGCAAAATATGACAGATTCACCAGTGTATTTAAGATGAAGTCTGAACAATTATCAAGGGCATTGCAATTAATTTCTTCATGTCTCCACCTGTAGCTTGTTAGCAATGCACCTGGTTCCAGCATTAGAGGAATATGGATTCATATTAGAGGTTGTCACGCAGTTGTGTAGGCCCATGAATTTTCCACAAAGATGTTCCTATGCTTGGGTGATTACTCCAGCAGGAATATTTGCTTCATCACTAATACATTAAATAGGTTGCACACACTAGCAAAGTCTTGCTTGACAAAGGGAAAAATATGCTCACAGGGGCTTCAGTCAGTCACATCTAAGTGACAGTCATACAATAATTATTGTCATGCAATAATGCAGCTTGGATGTGGTCTCAAAAACCTGGCTGAAATGATCACACTGTAGCTTTCACTGTTGGTGGTAAAAATTAACTGAAGGAGGGACAGGGAAATGTTAGGCATGGTTTTGAAGCTGTTTGCTGTAACTATACAATCTATATAGTTCTATAGTGCAGACTGTGTTTATCCTGGCGTTATGCAGCACACAGATCATGGTCCATCCCCATGTGTTATCCCAGTTTGTGTAGAAGGGTCAGAAAATCAATGGTTTAGGAAAGGGACATGAGTGGAATAGTGAGTCTTGTTCCTAGGTTATGGTAGAGGCTGAAAATATGTGGAGAGACTGGATATACAAGTTCCCTAAGTGTTCTTTAGGAGGTATTTGGCATTTCTACACTCTGAGCCCCACTTTACCTTCTCTTCTTCTATTATTAGCCAAATAAAATATGATGAAGTGTTGCAGGTACCAACCCCTGTGTTAGCAGTGTGTTATAGTCATGCCAAAAAGAAATTTTCTACCAGATAAATGAAAAGTTCTTTTGTTTCTTTATTTCCTGATAAAAAACAAAGGCTGTTTGGTCCATGATTCAAGGTCAGAATTGACACTGCACTTCCAGAGGGCACAGAGATTGATTAGGTGGGGGTTTTTCACATGCAAACCTTAGTAGATCAAGTCAATATCTACTTCAACTTTTTCACACACTAATGCTGCTTTTGTCAGAGTTAGAACTGAGTTGAAAACCTTTCTATCTGGTTATAAATGAATATTGTTGGGTTGGTTCTTTTCTGTGTCTTCCCCTAAAAAGCCCAGAAATTTAGCGTGGTGATATTGCAGTTGTTGCTTTTCTTTTTTCACCTTCTCAAAAAACCCCCAGCTTTTTCCAATTTATATTTTAATTCTGGACAGTCACAAACATAAACTCCCTGCTTTAGACTCATCATATGGATAACAGAGAAATCCAGGTAGAACCAAATGTGACTCAGCCCAGCTGAAATTAGACCTATTCTCTACACCTCTCTGCCTTCACTGACAGTACAAAGAGCACGAGTTCTGCAGCTCCACAGTGGAGCAAGAGATCTGTTAGTTGTAAAGACTGGCATCTCTAAAGTAAAGATCAGATCATTCCTTTCTGCTGTCATGAAAATATCTTTTGAAAGTGAAACCCACATCAAGGATCTACACAGAATTGTCACAGAATGGTTTGGTTTGGAAATTCTATAGAGTAGACAGTTCAAAAGACAACACCTGAAAGGGAGGATTTGGGTGAGTCCTAAGAATCTCATTTTGAAGCTGATTTCACTCTGGTCTCAACATCCCAAGGACAACTGTTTTCCATGCAGGCTGCACTTTTGTCTTCTTTAATTTTTTTTTTTTTAATATTTCTCTGTTTTAATTTAAAAGAAACTTTATCATCCTACAGTTAAAATTAGGATTAGGTTATATTTGAAAAGAAAGTTTGATGTATTTTATCTGGATACAAAATAACAAAAAAAGCCATGACAGCTTACAGGACTTTTGCCATGGCCAAATTACCACCACCATGTGTCAAACGTATTCTATTTTTGTGCTGACATAGCAGAATTTTCAGTCTCATCACCTGCTAAAATTGCATGTAGGAGTAGCTGTAACATAAATATACTTTTGTATGGTTGTACTTATATCAAGACACACGCTGGATGCTCCAATAAATTCCTGGCACCAGAGCTCAAACTTAGCTGTCCCAGGGAGACGCAGTTAGAACTTGGCTTTTGTCATCTCTCAGCACCAGTACTCATGGGTTTACCAGACAGGATCACAGGGCTGTACTCCTCCTCCTCACCTGTTATATGTCAGGGGAAGAACTATAGTACATTATTATCCCAGTGTTTCTATCCAAACACAGATATTTGAACTGAAAAACACGTATTGCTTGGCTATTGGTAGGAATCTGATGCTGAGCTTGTTTCATGCTAATTAGTCTCGGCATGGTGGTTGTTGAACTCTTCAGAAAGCTGTGAGTTGCATCAAATATTTCTTTGGGATGACTATTCTTCAAAAGGGTTTCCATGAGAATGTCTAGACATTCAACCAAAAAATTTCCATTTCCTGTTGGACAGCAAAAATCAGTGTCAATAGACAATGAACAGCAAAAGAAAATATGTAAAACCTCTTAATGCCACAGATGAAAAAAACTCTGCAAATTTATCATCCCAGTTATTAACTAAATATTTATAAACAACCCATATATTTAAAGACTCAGGATCAGCTCAAAAGGGATCAAATAAAATGAATCAATTTAAACATAAATGACATTCAAAATAAATGTTTTGACTAGTGAAGTCAATGCAGAATTGATTAAAGAGCTGAGTGTGTAGAGGTTGCAGCTTACTAGATCAGACTTCTTAGAAAATAACTTGCTTGTCATGCTACTAAACCTTCTGTTCCTTGTTTTTATCCTGGCATGATGAAGCAGAGTTATTTCTTGTTTACAATGGTGTACTAAAACAAGACCATGACTTGAGCTGGTGCTGCACAGATGTGCTGTGCTCTGGAACTCTCTATTTAAAATGTGGACAAAGCAACATATTGATAATTTAGGGGTGGCAGGGTCAAAGAAACAATATTTATGAACTCTCACACAGCTATATTTAAGGTGAATGTAGGCAAAGCACACAACCAAATGCAGGATTTGACCTGGAGAATATATAAAAAAATTAAAATTATGTAAATCAAGATTATAATATCTGAGATAGAAACATAGAATACGTGCTGTTTTTTAAAAGGCCATAAATGTGATTGATTTAGGCAGAATAAAGACACTTTCTGGGAATGTATATACTGCTATATCCTTAGGGAAAAAAATATAGTATATGATTATAAAGTGGAAGAGGGGAACTACTGGGGGAAAGGAAAGCTTTTTTCAAGAGAAGGATGTCTGAAATCAGGAGGAAGTTACCTTTGCTGAAAGGATGAACACAAAGCTAAAGTGAACTTTAAAAACTAGAAACAAGTGTAAGGTCAATTAAAAAAACAAACAACCAAACAGAAAACCCAAAACAAACAACAACAACAACAAAAACTCTCAAACAAAACAAAACCAACAACAAAAAACCCACAAAAAACCACAAAACACCAAACCCATGAAAACTCTAATGCACAAAAACAAGCTGAAATTTCAAATGACAGCTGCAGGAGTTGCCACTTACTGAATTTTGAACTAAATTCTAGTCTGGGTACATGAAGAAGACCCAGAAAGTAAAATGGGATCAGTGACAGATTTATGGATGCTGTAATTGGGCTGAAGAGAATGAATTAATAGATAGTGATTACTCTAACTCACAGTAGAGCAAAGACAGGGCCAAAAGGGGTCTTTTGTGTGTGAAAATAACCTATCAGGCATTCAGTAAGGGTTAGTTATAGACAGAGTGGGAAATAAGATGAAGCACAGTAGGTACTAACCAGCATGAGGGTATAGTCACAAGACAGGAATTGCCTCCTCTTCCTAGAAGAGTAGATGGCAAACCAACTTTTCAAACAGTGCTGTTTTCAGTGGTGAACACAAGTAAAAGGCCCTGACAATGCTGAAGTGCAACGCATAAATTGCATCCACTTGCCACTGCTGAACCTCACTGGGACATGAACTATGCACACTCAGCCTTTTTCTGGTTATTGAACAGATATATTTATCCACTATTTCTATCTCTTCATTTTTACATCACTAATTTTAAGGGAGGATTTCAAACAGTATAATGAAGTTATTCTTCTGTTTCCTCCTATTGTCAGTTCCAGGAAGTTCCTCTTAAGCATGAGTGGGCAGCTGGTCTGGTTTCTTCAGACGGGGTGGCATTTGTTGTGAATGACCAATATGAGCAAGCTTTTTGGAAAATGTGATTACTTATTTTGCAGTTCTAAAAGTAAACACTTTTGAAAATCTGTCCTGATTGTAAAAGTCAAAATCTTGGTAATGAATATAAGTGTTTGTGGGGAGGAAGTAGGAATGAGAAGGGGTGTGTGTGTGGTGGGGGAGGGTGGGGGGTGGAGGGGATGGGGGGTGGTTATGCTGAATTTCAGCCTAAAGAGCAATTAAGGGTGGCTCAACTAAGTTTGATTGTTATTACTATGTTCTGGTTCTTAATAGGGCAATATGCCTAGAAGAAATGGAAAAATAATTGGCTATATTTGATTGCTGTGTCATCAATCATTCATCCACCCATCCATCCATCCATGCATTTAATGAGAGCCACTGAAGTTTCCCTCGGAAGTAATAAACAAAAATACATCCTGCAATTAATTCAGGCATTGCAAGATGTCCACTTAATTTTACTGGGTATACTAAATCAATTCTGTGCTTCATTCAATGCATTGCAAGGAGCTGGCTGGCAAGAACTTTGTCTGTTATTAACTCACAATGCAAATGAAGTTAGTGCTTTTATGCTATGAATTGTCCTCTGCTGTTAAACCTGAAAGTCAATGGGATAGTGGAAGAGCTGATCATTTTAAAATACAATAGCTATATTCCATTTGTCAGGAGCAATCAAAGCTTGGTAAGAGCTCTGACTTCCAGTATTCCTTACTGTGCTTTACATTCTGAAAGAAAAAATGCCTGTTGATATTTCAGGCAAAACTCATTCTTTCAGGTCCCTACAAGAAATAGCACTGTTCTTCAGGTAATACTTTCTCTACCTAAACATTAAATTAGCATGGTAAATGCAACTTTTACTTGCATGGATGACTTCACTGTTAGAATCTGTTCAAAACACAGGTTTTCCTCAACACTTATTGGTTCCTTTTCTGGTTATATATCCTGAATTGATAAAGGTAGTTTGAAATATTCTGGTACAAGTATCTGGTCTTCTTTTCATGGCACTTTGGATTTTTTTTTCCCCCACTGTTATCTGCCTTCAGGTCTTAATGACATCAGGTTTCATGTTATGTTACTTCTTTTAGCTTTCATACCTTTCAGCATGGAAGTGAGGAGCAAAGAAAGTAAGCTAGAGTGAGATAAACAGTTTCAACAAATAAGACATCTCGTGTTCATAGGAGAGTGATTGACAACGCATTTAATGAAAAATACATTTTACTTCTGTGGTATATAGTGATTAATTAGGATGTTTCACTTGAGGTTTAAATACCAAAGCCCTGGTACCTACCTGGCCACCTGACTGATAAACCTGTGGTTGAGATCCATGTCACTTTAGTTCAAATATAAAAATTATATGCATGCAGATCTAACTTAGTCCAATTTTCCTTGTGTACAATGTGGGGAGGTAGAGGCAACTCATTTTAAGTCTTATTTAAGCCAAGATTAACATTCTGCAGATGTTTGTCTTCTGCACTGGCCTTGGAAATATTGAGAGATTTTCGACGCTGCAAATCTGCAGGCTTCTGGTTCCTGTTTTAAAGAGACATCCACTGTTTGAAGTGATTCCATTCATTAACCACATTAGAACTTGCTAGGAACTCACTGATAACACAGTGATACACAGTAATACATCTTGATGCTCTCAGATCAGAATATCAGACCAGCTGAATCAATCATCTATTATAGTCCTGTCTCCATTACCACTTCACAGGTGTTTGAACTGCTGATACTTCTCCTCCAAGAGAGGATTTCTATTATCTCCTGAGTGCAGAAATACAAGGGATTATTCAATAAAAGAGCAAGGGTTTTTGCTGCAGTTGAGATTCTGTCACTCAATTCAAGAAGTTAACCCTGGCATCTAGACTCTTACCTCAAGTGCTAAAACTCCTTGTGCTTTGGGGTCAGCTGAACTTCTCTCTAGACTCTGCATTGACTTGGTCTGCATTGACCAAGTCCTTAGATACCTTACTCTTATGTAGAAAACTACCTATAAGTCTCTGGTGTTGAATCCACACTCCAAGTAACTGCTCACAAACTCAAATCAAAAGAATTGATAAAAAAGGATCAGTAAAAAATCCTGTTTGCTTGCTTTCTGTTTTGTTTTGCCATTGCTACCATTTCAGTCACCACTTCATAACTACATCTTAACAAAAGTCTTTTAACATAGCAGATAGCTGACAGGACAACACCATAATAAATAT
>JAWWLZ010000139.1:69158089-69178463 GCA_035041345.1 Poliocrania exsul
CACCACTTCATAACTACATCTTAACAAAAGTCTTTTAACATAGCAGATAGCTGACAGGACAACACCATAATAAATATACATTAAAAAAATTAACATGATACTATCTATATTTATTACATGTTCATGAACATTTGTATCAGTAAAACACAAATAGGGCTTTCAATGTAATTTGGGACATAAAGACTTCCCCAGTTTACAAGCCTAAAAACCAAATAGAACAAGGGGTAATGGTTTTAAACTAAAAGAGGGTAGATTCAGGCTAGATATAAGGAAGAATTTTTTTACAATGAGGGTAATGAAACACTGGCACAAGTTGCCAGGGAGGTGGTAGATCCCCATCCCTGGAAATATTCAAGGTCATGCTGGATAGAGCTCTGGGCAACCTGATCTAGTTGAAGGTGTCCCTGATCATTGCAGAGGGCTGGACTAGATGACCTTTAAAAGTCCCTTCCAACTAAAGCATTCTGAGATTCCATGATTCTGTAATACTTAAGTTTGAACTAGTCAGTAGTACAGAGCAGGGGTAGCTTCCGTAAGTCCTCTGTCTTGTTTGTCAGCCCATATTTTCATCATATTATAGATACATTTCATTTTATCAGATGTCCATAATTCCATGTGTTTACAGAACTGACAGTTATTGATGATGGGAAAAAAAAAGATCACACACACAAAAATACCCAATCCCATCTTTTTGTTCAAGGTCTGTGTATTTAACTGAAAGAGATGGAGCTGCTAAAATCTGTTGCCTGACCTAATATGCAAATAATCCCTTGGACGATGAAAAGCCATTGGGATTTCTCCCAGTGTGAATAGTTATACACAGCCTTCAAAAAGAGGTCCTGGTTATTAAATATGATCAAAAGTTGCATGAGCAACTCAGAAAGGTTTTGTGTTACCTTTAGGGAAAGTGTTGAAAAAGTAGGTCAAAGAAGGCAGGGGAGAGAGTATCTTATCAATATCAACAAGCTCTGGAGCTTGTTACAAGGTAGGACACTGAAGACTTTGAAATGTTTGTAATTGTTTATGTTTTTCAGTTTTTAAATAGACAGAGGGAATGGGCCTTATTTTCAGGAGTCATAAACCCGGTCTTTTTGGTTTACCTCAGCTTTCACCTTCTGGACAATGAAATATGAGGACACAGTAGATTTATCTGTGAGTAGCACAGTGGACCACTCAGTGACAGACAGGACTGACTGGCAGGTGATTTGTTTCTCTTTCATTGACTTGCTGAGAGAGTTAGCTCCTGGGGCAGGCAAAAGAGATGTCTGTGTGCTGCAGGAGGAAGATGGAAACAAGAAAAGATTAAGGGTTTTTTGTGTTTTGCCTCTAGAAAAAAGATAAAGTCTTGTGACATTGTGAACAAGTGATATGTTGGCAGCTATAGCCCTTTCTAAAAGCACTAGTTACCCTTTCTCCCTTACGTGCAACATATCTGCCACATCCCTCACTTATCCCTCAGTACAGCCCCAGGATACACCCAGGCTGTTATCCCTGTTAAAGTAAGATTTAGGCTGAGGAGGTCTGCATGGCCTTTAGTGGTCTGGTTTAGTTGACAAGGTGGTGATCAAAGGCTGGGTTTGATGAACTTGGAGGTCTTTTCCAAATTAAATGATTCTTTGATTTTGTGATTAACTTTAGCTGGGCTGGAGTTGGAGCTGTGTACAACGAGCCCTCTTCAGGCTTCTTGGCCTTTCTGCGAATCCAACTATTTTAGCTCAGCAACTGAAACTTGCCCCTGAGAGCCCAGCTATAACAACCTGGGGATTGACTTGCCTTTCCATAATTGTAGCATAGGGACAGTCATACTTACCCATCTTATAAAGTACTTTGAAATCTACATTGAAACCCCAAATTTAGAGCTCTACCTCCAGCTCTAAGTGTGTTCAAGTACAACACTTTGCCATGAAACTTTTCTTCCTCAGTGAAAGTGCTTTTACTTTTTTGCCTTAAAGATAATATTTTGGCAGTTTTCCAGTGGTCTCTCTTGCCTGGAAGCAGGCTCAAAAATATGTGACCAAGTAATACCAACTTTTTAGGTCAATATGAACATTAAATTGCTCTACAGAAGTGACAAAGAAGCCAAATTAACTGATGAAAGCTTGTGGTTAATGCATTAGCTGGATCTAATACTGTCAATCAGTTGGACAGACAAATTGTACTCACTGACATTTCCAAAAGCTTATGAGAAACCCTGTCCTTAAAAGCACTCTCCTTAGCTTTTAAAATCATGTGCTTAGTGGTGTGTTTACTGACATCCCACTTTATGTGGCTTTCCCAGTTCCCAAGAAAGAATGGAACCAGGTCCTCTGCATCCTGCTCCCAAAGACTGTGCCTGTATCAGGGTTGACTTTCAGCTGGACTGGATAATCGCCAGTGGGTCCTTCCAGCCTCAGCTGGTCCTGATTCTGTGTAAATCCATCTCACAACTGCTTACACCCCAGGAAATTATAATATCTTCTATGTAGATACAACTATTTTTTGACTGAAATGAGGCAGAAAACCACAACGACCTCAGAAATCATCACAATTGATTTACCAGTAATTATATTTAACGCAAAAATTGTTGATGAAACAATTTATTTAAGGACTTTCTATTAAGTTACCAATGACATGGCCTGATCTAGAGGCTGGTTCTTAAATGATGATATTTCTATGTCATTTCCCGCTTGTCTTTCCATTGATAATCTTCTTTCAAGATTTTACCACTGGATGGCTGTGTGGAATAAGGTGATACCAGACAAGGTTAGGCATGTCCAAAACCAAAAGATGGTGCTAGTTTACAATATCAGTATTTAAGTATTTAATCAGTGGTCTTTAAAGGATCTTTGTAAATATTTGCTTAGGATTTATACATGTCTGGATGGTAATGTTCCCCCCATTTTTCTATTCCATTTCTCCTAACTATTCTGTCAGGAACAACAGCTCTAAATGCTGTTCTCTGGTAGGAATTGCAGAGTGTTCAGCCAATTTAGTCTCTGTTTGCACATCCTGAGCCTGCAGTCAGCTGACCTGCTTTTACTCAATAATCCCTCATTGCTGGGTCCCTCAGGCCATTTCAGCTCTTAGGGTTTCCACTACAGAATCCTTCCTTTCAAATCCTTCTGTGCTAAAAGCTGAGGGTGCCTCAGTGCTCAGTCATCCTGCTGCTTTTTATCTGCACAGGCACAGCAGCACATTCCCCTCTTTGCAGCTTTTCTTTCAGTCTCAACACTGGGAGAGCAGCTGGGGAAGTTTCCCTGTTAGAATATTCCATTAACCATCCTTCTTTTAGTGGTGATCTGCTTAGGAGTGCTCTGGAGATACCTGTCAGCAAATCAAACAGAAAATTATGTAGTCCCACACCAGCTATTTATCTATATGTTAAGAGCCAGAATATTAAATAAAAAAGGCGTAGAATGATTTAGGTTGAAAGGGATCTTAAAGATCATCTACTTCCATCTCCCCCTGGGGAGGCAGGGACACCTTCCACTAGACCAGGTTGCTCAGGATTTCATCTGACGTGGCCTTGAGCATTGCCAGGAATGGGAAGCCAGACCCATGTCTCTTCTGTATGAACTGATATCTCTACCTGGTTCTGCTCCTCACCTGTTGCACGGAAATAAAAATCATAGTGGCTACAATGGGCTTCAAAGTTACCTGAAATTCCCTGAGGAAGGGATTGAAATTATGCCTGAACACAAAGAATAATTAAGTAGTTAAAATAGTCACAGAAGCCTTCTAAGGGTGACTAAACATGGGCACAGGTCTGAGCTGCACCTTTTGTGAGAGTTTTTGTATATTTGTTGTCTTCAAGTTAATGAAATTTTAGAAAAATGGGAATGGTAGGATTTAAAAAAGTAGTTTCATAATTCCAGGAAAAGTGTAGGCAATGAAAGCTATCAGATTTCTCCTTTAGCTCATTTGGAAGAATTTATGCATGTTCTGAAATTACCCACATTTCAGTATGCAAGCAAATACAAATAGTGATAAAAAAGTCGAGCCAATATTAAATTGAATCTCCCATGTGCATAAATAAACATTAAATTTCTACCACCATGCTATCAGTCAGGTTGGTCTACAGATGTGATATTTATGCCCAAAGGAATTATTACTGCTTCTCTGAGACTTTCCTTTCTAAATCACTCACAGGAGAGAGGCTGAAGAAAATTAAACAAGAAAGTCATCAATACCTTGCATGTGATCTTGGAATAAATACATAAAGTACTTATATTGATCTAATTTCAAGTAAACATATTTCTTTGAAGCAGGATGCCTATGCAAATTCCTTGCAGGATAGAAATGACAGATGCTTTCTTGAAGGGAACTTAATTGAACTGTAGCTGGTTTGGAGTTTTAATTGTAAAATACCAGCTCCCCGTGTGCTAGAGTGGACCTATGGGTTTGGCACCATATCATCACTGTTTTCCCTCCTCTTTTTTTGCTCAGGAACAACAGCTCTGAATGCCACTGTCTCTATTTCAATTTTCTGGTTTTGTTTTGATTTTATTTTGAGGTAAAAGTTATAATTTCTAATAAAAGCATTCCCTGAACCCTTTTAATAATAATCAAATGCCGTTTGCTCTTTTGGAGCCTCACTGCAGTACTGAGAGATTACTGTATAGAGATCTATAGACGTGTGATTAAGAAAAATTAGTTTGCAGCCAAATCCACAGCCAGAGGACAACATCTACATCTCATGGTTCAAAGATGGTCTACAAACAAATTAAATTAGGTCTGGGATGAAAAGGGCAGTCTTTAAAACATACTATTATGTCCTCCAGTCCTATCCTGTCCCCATTTTCAGCAGTTCTATGCCAATATGCTAATAAAACACCATCCCTTTTCATGTAAAATGGTCATTTTTTTCTCTGTAATGAGTAGAAATATGGTTCCTTTAACATAAATTAGAGAAATATAGTAATATGGACATGTTAAGGTTCTATTAGCAATAAATGTTTTCCCTCTCTATTGACAGGCAACATTTTCTCCTGCTCCCAAATGAATATGTATAGTGTGCACAAATCAAAAAAAAATAGCTTAGAGAAGAAAATGTTTTTGTTTTGCTTTCTAAACCTTTTCAGTTCTAACAGTCTCAGAATCATTCACTGCATTTTTTAGACAATCTTAGAGCTGCATGTGGTGGAAATAAATTAGTACAAAATACCTTTTCAGGAGTCATCTGATGAATGTGAAGGAAAACAAATCCAAGACAAAGGTAGAAAGCTAAATAAGGATGTGAATATTAATCATTCAACAGCTCAACAATAGATAACTGTGCAGAGACACAACTTCTCAGCTGGTATAAATCAACAGAGACCTGTCAGAGCTGTGTTGATTTATGTCAGCTGGGAATCCAGCTTCATGTTGCTCCCAAAGCAGAAGACAAGATGTCTGTTCCAGTCTGTTCACAACACCAAACGAGGAATTTTAAAGAACAAGAGAACAATTAAATACCCATTCCCATTTACACTCAATGGCAATTTAATATTCAGTCCCCATTAATGGCTCTGGAAAATCTCTTTGTAAATCTACTACTATTTTTGTGTGCCTAAGGATGGACATCTTTCCTGGAATGCTTGTCCAGTTAAAAAACCACCAGTTTTTGGCTGGGAAAATTAAGTTCTAATTACATGTATAATAAACTACTACATTTTTAATTTGGACTATGAAACATAAAGGAAGAAGCTTCATGTTTTGTTTTGAAAGTGGCAGCAGGTTTTGTAACAGAACTGTAAGGACAATGATGGGAGTGAGAAGTTCATCATCATCTTAATTTGTTACAACACAGGAAGCCTGTGGTGCAATATATTGTGCCTGTTAATTAGTTTTCCACATAAATAACAAGGTAGTATGGAAACATAGGCCAAGAGAGCAAAGTAATTTTACATTTAAAAAAATAGATAATATTAACTAGAAAAACATGGTGGAGGAAATAGCTGTTTTCCTCAGTTATTTGTATGCTCTGTTGTTTTCTATTCAAAGCCACTAAGCAATTTTGTATTTGAGCCCTGATGATGCCTGAGTAATCTGAGCTTTAAGGTACAGATCAAAACACATCTCTGGAGGAGGAAGTCTCTCTTTAAAGATTTGCCCAGTGCTAGGAGACTGCATTTCCACCAGGCAATTGGATTGCCTTTCATTTGGATTGTAATCCTTTCAATTGGATTATAATTTGTCATCCATAAGTGACTATGGATTGGGAACAAATCCAAGGGAGGCAATGAGACTGTTGCATAAAGAAACAGTAAAATCTTAGCTGAGAAAATGCTGGTAGTCTTGACTAGTGGGGGGAAGCAGTTCCAGTGAGTGTGAAGAAAATCTTGTTGTCTCCAGAAATCACCTGTGAGACAAACAGATGTGACTGAGTGAAATGGAAGTTGTGGTAAAGGGCAATGCCAGGAGGAAGATCTCCAGGTCTCCAGTTCAACTTTCTTTTCAATCAGGAGTAGCATCAAACATAGGGCAGGTTTATGAGGGCCTTGTCCAGTTAAGTTCTTGAAATCTTCAAGGATGGAGGTGGGCTCACCTCTATGCTCACATTCCTTTATTTTTTGCAGAGGCACAGCCAATAAATTTTAATTTAATCTTGCCAGAATGTTCCTTTTTGCAACTTGCACTCATTGCCTCCTTTCACAACCTGAGAAGAGCCTGCCTTTGTTATCATGAAGACACAGTTTTGGCTCAGATATGACCTGCTGTCCACTCTGACCCCAAGGGGTTTTATCAGAGCTATGGCATCTGGCCTGTTGTTTCACAATCTGTACTGACTCATGAGATTTCACCATCTTAGGTGTGGGATTTCACATTTGTCTCATTTATATTTCTTTTTAATTTTGAAATGAAAAGGGATAAGTTGCTAATGTAATAATTTTGTAATATATATGACATGTGAAACTACAGACAGATTGTCCAACAGAACTTTGTAATGGAATAGTTCAGGAGTGCACTTGATGAATTGCTATTGGGATATGTGTGTCAAGGGATTGGAACACAAACTTTAACTTTCATCTTTACCAGGCTGGCATAGCAACTGTAGGCAAGATTTTAGTAACAGAGTTCCGGGTTGCAAGACTTCTGGCACAGAAAAGTTCTGTTTGTGCAGCTGCTGGAGCAGTGTGACTCCAAGAGTACTAGAGCAATGCAAGTAAATATAGTGTGGTTCTTATCATTGATGATATGAATGGTGTATCACAAAGAGAAGGAAAAACCTGCTGCCACTTATTCCATCTGCTAAAAGCTATTTGTTTTGTCATAACTCAGGTCAAGACAGTGAGTTAGCAAAGCAAGGAGTAATTTTCTTTGTGTCTGGTATGTATGTTTAAAACAATACATCTTAGTAGAGAAAAAGGAATCAAAAAATGAACTCCCACCATCTTGGAAATTTCTTTTCCTATACTCTTATTCTTCCACAAAGTCAGAATAAAGATTCAAATGCAATTTTCAGTGTGTTTTTAGTTCTTGTACTATTTGGAATATACTGTCAATATTTCCACTTACTTCAGTGCTATGAAAACCTTTCTGGTTTACAATGTTTCTTGACATTACTCAGAAGAATGTCTCTCTGAATATTGGTAGAAATCCATTGAAATAACCAATCCTAGGCTCCATGTTGTATGATGATTTACATCAACTGAATTGAATTCAATAGGAAATTACTTAATCTAATTCAGCAGTGAAAATCCAAAATTTAAATAGATTTTTCTTATGGAAATCTCCCTCTACATATTTTGACTTTGTTTTCTTTCATAGCTCTGTGGATCCTCTGGCTTGGTTTTTCCAAAATTAAACTTATGATATTGTTTTAAGACATAGATCAATGTTTAATACTTTTTAAAAATCATCTATAGAATTTGATTTTATTTTATTCCCTAAGCAAATTTTGGAAATCTTATTGTTAATGATATTTTACTGATTTGTGCTTCCTGGTTTTATCCTGGCTCATTTCCTTTCCCTCTCCTCTAGCTCTGGAGATTAAAAAGCTCTGGGGATTTCCACAAATTTGCTATTGTTGTTCATAAAATATTTCTGTGCTATTAAAAGGTAAATAAATGAGTTGTGTAAAATGAATAAAAGCTATGAAATATCCAGATGGAGCTTTCTCACCATCTAAAAGGTAATCAGCATTTTGCTTAGCAACCACACTTTAATTATAATCTTGGAGGTGGAAACACAAGTGGAAAATCTGATGCTTAACTAAAATTGATTGACTCCATAAAATGCCCTTTAAAAAAAGCAGGGAATTAACCTGGCTTTTACAAAGTAGCACACACAAAAAAAGTATAGTGAAAATTATTTCATCATGTTGAAGGTGTTTGATCACTTTGAAGTGTGTTATCAGCAAGGTGTTACAATCTCCTAATAGTATTGATAGTCATCTTTTGAAGGGAGACAATTTTTGAGGAGAGAATAATAAGGTTGCTGCTTTTGCTTCTTCTTCAGGTGAAGGAAAACCATGATTTACAATACAAAGGTATAACAACAGTTGGTGGAAACATCAAGCTGTTAACCAACCACCCTCTCTATTGATTTTTCTAGAAATATAGACTGACCTGGTGACAACCATGACTACCAGAACATATTAGAAATAATCAGATCAAATATAAACCATTGGTGTCATCTATTATCCTGCTACAGTTTTTTGGAAAAGGTACCTTCAGAGAAAAAGACATCTCATCTCCAGAAGATGTTTAACATGTCAGCTGAATCACCTGTCCATGTACCTTCTTTATCTGCCTATGATGGAAGGAGAAAGAAGATTCACCTGACAAAATGTAGATATCTACATTGCTACTGAAATAATATGTTTTATCACAACTTGAAATAGTCTGGAGAAATCTCTACTGAATCTCTAATTAATCTCTATTTACTTCCACTGAGTTCATGAACTTTGCCTGTACAGCTCAGCTGTGGAGACCTCAGTGTGGGTGTGATTTTTCACAGCCCTTGTGTTTCAGATGTACTCAAATTAATTGCTAGTTTGAGTAGACTATGATAGGTCTTTTAAAACAAAAAGATAAATTTTATTGGAGTCCTTGGTGCTCATACGGGGAAAAAAATCAAATTAGTGCATTAAAACATTTTATAAGATTTATCCTCAGGATTTCAAGGAATCAAACCATGGGAAACTTTTGTCATCATGTATAGTGACATGGTAATGTGATTCTTTTTCATGTTTTCTGTTGTTTCCATAAAATACATATACACATGTATATGCACACACATAAAAATCCTTCAAATATTTGATCTATGAAAGCTCAAAAATCTTCTAGTGACACTGGGGCTTCTTTTACAGCCAAAAAGCCCCAAACCAAACAAAACCAAACCTAACAAAACCAGTATAGTGGCAAATTTCAAAATTAATAGAAGTATTCAGTTTGAAATAAGTAATATCTGTGACAGCTTTGTGTGTTACCGAGCTCCTGAAAAGAGCTGGAAGAAGATAGCAGGGGAAACAGTGAAGAAGTATTGCACTAATCTGAATATTGTTATAATCAGTTTCAGCACCTTGCTCTAGAGACATTTTCATAAAGGATGATTAAAGTAGTGCAGTTTCCAGCATGAGGATCTCCTTGTGATCAGCAGATATTCAAACCCACACTCTAGATGTGCATAATGTGGATATTGAGAGAGTTCTTGTCCCTGAGGGGCCAGAGGGGAGAAAAGTCAAACAGATTGATTTATACTGACATTATGCTGAGCATCCAGAACGTAGCAGAACCTGCCAGTTTAATTTTCAAAAAGCTGATTCCTATGAATTTGATTGAAAGAACCTGTATTATACCAAGATCATCTTCAACTGCACCATCTGGTAACAGCTCATCATCTTACAGGAGCTAAGTGTGATGAAAGCCGATTTGACAATTAATGCAGATGTCTCTTTAGGGGATTTGTTGTATATCTCTCTTCAGTGCCATCCACCAGTAAGATTATGATGCAAAAGTCTCTTTTGGCCTAATTTTTATCCCATTCTTATGGATTTTGAATGAGGATCTGCACAAATGACAGAAGATCTGCGTGCTAACTGTAAAGTTATGTTAGGGGTGAATCATAAACTCTCCTCCTCGGTCTAAGAAAAATAATCATAAATTTTCCATCCCTTGCTGAAACTTAACAGTCTGCCAGGTGGCAACCACCATTTCAGAGACATATGCTTGAAAGGCAAAATGTCTATCCAGTCATCCTGAGACAATTGCCCTCACAAATGTGATTCCAGTGATAGTTTTACTGGATTTGGAGCCATACAGCAAAATTAAACTTATGGTCCCAGAGGCTTTTAAAAACCACTTGGCCTGATAGTAGAATCACTCTGTGCCAGCAAAAGCTTTGTTTTTCTATTTTTTTATTCTCATCTAGAGTGTCCCTGAAGTAGATGGGGCATTGTTTCTTCTGTTTTAAAGATGCAATCGGTAGCAGAGTGAGCAAAGATGCAGACATCTGGACTAGCTCTGAGCCAAAATTCTTGATGTCTTTTCTAACAGTTTATCCTTCACATTTGCTGGAGGGTAAAAAGTAGGAAAAAGTAAACAAAAGCAGTACCCGCTATGCACAAACACTCACAAAGTCTTGCATTTACAGGACTTACTGTTGGCCTTAATAGGCCTGAATCAGGGCAGTGAAAAAGGTCTCCTGGATTTAGTTGGGGTTATAGTTAAACACAATAACACCCAGAGGATGACATGGATAGACATGATAAATAAAAGTGGCTGGTAATGGAGGCCTTGCCTTGCTTCATGTTCTTCAGTCAGTGGGTAGCCCCTATGTAACTGTAGCTCCCCAAATTTTTTACACTGCACAAAGGCTTTAGTTGGTCGTATTTGTGATAATAACTTCAAGCCCGACATCCATTCTGCTTTCCAGATGAAGGTTATTTAGCTTTTTTATTTTGAATAGGGGTACATCACTGCTCGTTTCCCTGGCTGATTACTTTTGCATAAGCCAGCCAGAATCACTTGAAAACAATTGGTTTTACTGTCATTCATAGAATCATTGAATCATAGAATCATTTAGGTTGGAACAGAACTTTAAAGTCACTAAGTCCAACTGTTAACCCTGCACTATCACTAATCCTTGTCCCTACGCACCACATCTACATGTCTCTTAAATACCTCCAGGGATGGTGAGTCAACCACCATATCACATTGTCTTATATTCATGGCAGACATCACTCCTTACAGCACCTCTTGCACAGTTGTTTTTTTTTTTTTTAATAGTAGCAAAATTTATTGACTGTGGCTTTAAGAGTAAAAAGAGATAAAAAAAGCATGAGCAGGTGTTCCTGACTCCAACAGGTATTCCCAGTAGGGGTACTTCATATTTTTGATGCACCCATCTGTGTGGTCTTACCTGAGGTGATTAGTGACTCTAAAAGATGTGACATTTGCAGCTCACTGGTATTATACACTGGCCAGCACTATATCAATCACAGCTGTCAAATGCAAATGCAGCCTGTCACCAAAAGACATTGCTTCTCCCAAAGCAGTTTTATGTCAAGATGAGAGCAGCATGTTCCTGCTTGAGCTAACACAGACCAGCTCTAGTGAAGTTCATGAAATTACAGAAAAGTTAAACTAGGTTACATTGACCTATATATGGTAAAAACTTCTTTCATGTATTCCTCAGTAAACTCAGTATGACTGCAGTGTCACACTGCTGCCCCAGGGGTGTGTGTGCAAATTTGACCACATGTGTTACTACTGGAACTGCCTGAAAATTTTTCCATGGACTGGTGTTTCAAATGGGAAGCATTGGCTATGAGAATGTAATATGAGACTGCAATAATTTAAACAACATCTACAGGCTAAACAGCACCTGAGAGACATTAAGAAGTCCCCACCTCACTTTAACCCTTGGATATCTATTTTCTAAAAGCTTAGACCCTTGTGACAGTTGGGTAACTACCCTGGAAATTTTGCCAGTACTGCCTCCCTAGATTCTTGCATCTTTGGAATTAGGAATTAGGAATCCCAAACTTCTGGATTTCTTTGTTTGTGCAGTAGAACTCTTAGGAGACTGGATGTATAGAGCTGGGAAATTCAGGTGAGTAAATACTAACACTTTGTGGAATGCTAAATATCACAGCAGGTTCAGAACAGTTTCAGTGGGTTTAGTTCTACCTCAGTTGTTTCATCAAACATGACCAGCTAGTCCCATTAACTTTTGTGAGGATCTTCACTTTATGTGATACCACTCCAGAGAAACATGGTACTTGCTCACCAATTGCGTGCATGTCTCAGAGAGTTTTAAACCTTTCTAGTCTTGCAGCTTTGAAATATTTATAGATGCTTGTAATGGCTGAAATGCCTTCTTGGGAAACTTTCAAGCTGTTTTAAAAATGCATGAGTATGACTTGCTTTAACAGGTATTTCTGAATGTAGATGCAAAATATCCCTTCTGTTCACTGCTTACTCTCTCACTAAACCTTTGTATTGGGGAGAGAAACCAGAAGAGAGCAAGTCCAGGCATTATATTGGTCAATTTGCCTTTAAGACTATCAGTACTGCAGCAGTAATTATGATTCTTTTTTCTTAGCAAAGAAAAGACAATCAGAGGATTTGTTGACAAATACTACAATACTTCCAATTTTATTTTATTTTCTTTTGTTGCTGCTGCATTTCACTATTTAGGAACTTGATGATATTTAAGGTCCCTTCCAATACCTATGGTTCTATGATTCTATGGAGTTCTCTTTGGAGACAGAAGAGGTTATCCTTTTTTTTTTCAGGCCCTGCCTTTTCTGTATCCATCAATCTGAAAAAGTCTGACATTTGAAACTCTACAGAGGAGAATAGTGAAAAAAAGAGAAAGATGAAATAATTATTGATTGGTTGTTTTCAAACAAGTAACAATCTTTCTAGTTTTGCAACTTAGTTTTGCTTCAGTTACAGGTTATCCATTTAAAACAATAATAACAACAACAAAAATTATGGCAATTTTCTGAAAATAATAATTATTATGACAGTATCAATTAAACCACATTGTATTTAGCAACTTCACAGCTTACAGTATTTTATAAAAAGGTCACTAGTATTATCCCACTGGCTTTTTTAATATACAGTAAAACCAGGGAGTAAAGACAAAATTAATTTGCTCAAGGTGACTTCACAAAGCCACAGAAAAGCTATGAATTGAAATCAGGTTTTCGGAGTCCCAAGCCAGCTCTTTAACTTATGGTGACAGTGCTCCTTACAAAGGACAGCAGGCACTCAGGAGAATGAAATAGCACAGCACTAAATGGAAAGCACCACATTAAAGATTTTTGCTTTGCACATTTTATAGTCCATTCCCTTTTACGAATTCCAGAAATTCATGTTTATTTGCAAGACACAAAGGAGAAATAGGTGATCCCAGTGACTGTTATTATCAATAAACTTTTTGGACAGTATTTTTTTTTTCTGAATAAAAAGTGTTGGGACATTCTTGCAGCATAATGTGTAAGGAGGAATAGAGTGTCATTACTATTGATGTTGATGTATTCAGGTGAAGAGAACATACAGGTGACACACACATAGATTGGCTGGTAGACGTGAACACTGGGTTCTTCCACAAAATATGGAATCACAGAATGATGAAAGGGTTTGTGTTGGAAGGGACCTTAAAGATCACTTAGTTCCAACTCCCCCACCATTGGCAGGGACATCTTCCACTAACCAGGTTGCTCAGCACTGCCTGAGGCAAAATCTTAGGTTCTCATATTCTGATATGATCTGGATAGTCAGGTATCACCTAACACCCCAAACTATCCATCAACAGCAAAGAGTCAGCAGTTGCCACTCGTCAGTATTTGAGTTTCTGGAGCTGTTTCCCATTTTATCTTTGCTTATGGGCTTTCTCAGAATCACTTTCAGCCACTGTGAGCTGAGAACAAACAACCCAAAAACCCAAACCAGGAGAGTTAACAAGGTGGGAAAATCCACTTTTGTTGATGGCCTCAGAAGTTAAGTAAACACTAATTTGTGTGCAATGTTCTTTGTCCAGAGGCAATCCCTATTGCCAATTATTAACATTACTTTTGATTAGTTCAGCAACTCTCCAAGGGTCCATGCTGCATTAATAATGAGCTGTAGGCATTAGCAGGATGTGTGAAGAACTTGCTCTTCTGAAAGTGGGTATTCCCACTGAGAATATTTGTAGAAATGCACTAAAAATAAGGAAGCTATTAAAAGCTCTGAATTTCCATTGACTTGAAGAATTTGGGGCACTTAAAGTTTTTAAGATCTTTATTTTTTTTTTCCAAGATGGAGAAAATTAGAGGATTAAAGAAGCTTTAAAAAGCCCAGAAAAACCAAACCAAACCAAACCAAACCAAACTAAACCAAACCAAACCAAACCAAACCAAACCAAACCAAACCAAACCAAACCAAAAACCCCCAAGATTAGCTTTTTAATTGTTCATTTAAATCCAATTTTGACACTAGACCTGATAGGTAAACATAGTGAGTCATATTTTCCACTGATGTAAATTTTCCAAGATACACTTTTTTTTTTTTTTTTTCCTGAGAAACATCTTCTTATTTACCCCAGTGTTTTATATAGGTCTGTGGATCACTTTAGTATGGAAGAGTGGCAGTTCTGTCCAGCTGTTAATTGATTTCTCATTGTGGGAAATGTACATAGATGGATTGCATGAATAACTGAATTGTGTAGCCAAACAGTGAGAAAGAGATAGACTAGATGAAGCTGAAAAACCTAAATGTATATGTGCGTTCCAGGAAATATTCCATCTAATTGGAGATGATTGTTGAAATAGTAAAATATGGTGTTGAGAAACAACTGCTTTTCTTATAAGGTATTTGATAAAAAAATAAAATTCCCATCACTACTTTTGGATATTCACCTTAAGGAGTCAACAACTATCTGCTTTCTTAGGCTATGTGAGTCCTGGATTCAATTCCCAATTGTTTATGGCAGAGCTCCTGTGTCTTAGATGAGATTGTAGAGTTTTATGATTCTGAAGTCTCTCAATTTCTTCTAGGTACTATTTTGTGCTGTATAACTAAACATTCAAAGAAACCATAGCTTGTATTTTTAACTACTCAGTGAATACCCCAACAAAACCCTTATATTGCTGAGCAAAACTGCTTCAAACTGTGATACAACTTGAACACAACTGTGCTTTGGTAACAAGACCTTGATACAGGTCTGTGCTCTCAGGCAGAGGATGGATAAAAATGGCATTGTTTGACTGTACCTTCCATAGCCATGCCAGAGTAGCTTCCTCTGTGTGAGCAGAACACTTTTAACAGAACTAACATGACCTTAAGTAATTTCTGATGGATAGACAAAGGAAATTTGAGCCTTTTTTTCACTTTGTTTTACCCACTGACACAGCGTCTCTAGCAAGGAGATCACCAACAGCCTTTTTATTTCAATGAAATTAAAAAAACCCAACACAACAACCTCAAAGTAAAGTTTTTGAGGAACTGGTGTCTGATTCATTAAATTTTAGGAAAACTGAAAGCTGAGTCTCAAGATAAATTTACTATTTTCCTACTGCAACTATTAATAGTCACAACACTAATAAGGTTGTTTTTAGTATGAACAACACAAGACTTCACAGAGCTCAGATAATTTGGGGAAAATATATAGGTACTCTGAAGAGCAATGAACAATTTGATTTATTTAGGTTTCAGTGTCATTAAAATTGTTGCATTTAATTGGCAGAGTAGTTAAGAATGTCAGATGAAAGGGATTTATCAAAAGAGAAACATTTTTCACAAAACCCCCCCACACTTCAAAAGTGTTGCTCATTTTGCTTAGAGCTCATTGTCTTCTTTGTGCTTTCCAAGTCAATAAAAAAAAATTATCAAATAACTGAAAATTATTCTTTTTTTTCTTTCTTTTTTTTTGGGGGGGTGGGGGGGTGGGTGGTGTGGGGTGGGGTGGTGTGTGTGCTTAGATTTTTTTGCTTGTTCATTTGTTTGATGTTTTCTGCAATGGAAAAGAAAACATTTTAATTAAGACCTTAAAATATTTACATTAAATTTTTTTTCTTGCAAATTTCCTTATATCAAAATGATATTTTTATTTGTTTCTATTTCTGAGTGAACTTAATAAGGTTTTCCAAGAAAAGTGAATAGTGTAGGTAGAAATGAAAAATTTGAGTATTTTCAGTTAGCCAAAAACTAAATGAAATTTCCTATGCAAAACAATTGCACTGGCCCTTCAGCAGTTTGAAAAATGATTCCTGGGAAAAGGAGCAATTACATTAATGGATTAGGCCTGATTTTCCACTTTATAAAAGCAACATAATTTAACCAAATTCATTGGTTTTCTTCTCATTCTGTTTAGGATTAAATTGAGTCCTTCATTTCACCAATATGTATCTGAATTAAATGGAAATGTTTGGATTTCCCAATATACTGAATTTGCTGCCATCTGAGCTGCTGCAGACATACAGGCACTAGTCAAGGACTGAGAAATAAGCTAATGCTTTTTAAGGTGAAGAGTCCAATTCTTTTCTCACTGTTTAATTTCTACATGTCCCAAAGCTTAAAATGGAACAGTAGGACAACAGTTCATTATAGGTGTGCATCATGTGTTGTTTGCTACATTGAAACAAGCCTTCTACCAAAAAATATACAGAATATTTTAATGATTAAATGCAGAAAAAAACCCAAACATTTTAAAAGCTATGAAAGACAATTTAAGCAGCTTTAAGATCAAAATATTGCTAGAAAATGAACTCATAGCATTTATGGCCATTACTTAGAGTAGAAATACACAATAACACATATTTTCTTTAATCATTAAATCTACTTTGATGCCATACAAATGGATGGATGAAGGAATGAATAAATGAGGGTACAAAATATCCATTATAATAAGGTTTCTATACACAGAATACAATGTACTTATTTAATCCAAATATGTATGAACTTCAGAAGTACATTATGTGGTACATTATAATAAAGCAATGATTATGTGGTCCATTAAAATAAAGCAATGACAATAAATCCATGGCTGTGATTCTTCTGGCCAGTATTATTTGTCATTCTCTGTGGTCATTCTCAAAGACTATGTGAATCTCATTGCTTCTACTAAAAATAAATCAAAAAGATATTTTTTCAGACTTTTATACTTCTCTTCTTTAAATAAGTCAATGCAGAATTTGTGCACTAAATAAAATAAAGCATATATACATAGTGCCCCTCAATTGGAAAACAGATTAAATTTGTAAGGTATAGACCAGGGTCTTCCAACAGCATTCAGGTTTTGTGTAAACCAACTTTGGGTCTTGCAAAAGGTACATCTGTCACTGAAACTGAACCCTAAACTTTGAACCTTGTTTTCCAATGAAAGTTTTAAATCAAAATTTTTCACTACCACTCCTAAGTGTGCAGGAAAGATTTTTAAATCAGTTGAAGAAAACAAAAGCTCAAAGAAATAGACATTTTTACTTTTACATTGCCTACTAAGGCACAGACTTGTCAGAGAAAATTCCACGGTGTGATTTCTACTCTAACTGCGTTTTATTAAGATGTAAAGGCAGAATTAGGGATTTCTATATACTGGGATTTTCAAAAGCTCTCAATTCCCAGGTTTCAATTAAATTTCTCAACATTTTTAAACCCCTAAATATCTTTGAATATCTGCTTCCAACCTCTTAGTCTTTGTGCCCACTGCATACAATCCCCTTAATTGTAAGAGCTGAGCATTTTGTAGTTGTTAATGGGTTTTATGCCAGTGAGACAGGGAACTACTCTCACAGTTTTGATAGCTTGAGAATGGCATATGTAGTAGATTTAGAGGTTTCCCAGAGTCATACAGAGGGGCTGGGATGAAGCCAAGAAGTGAACTCATGCTCCTCAGATTCAATCTACGGCTCTGTCTGGTCACACCTTTTTGTTTCTGGAAAGAGCAAGATGGGAAGCAGACACAATAACAGCTTAAACACACTGTTATCCGGTTTTTCATTATTATCTGACCTCTTTCCCCAATTATTTCAATCCTTGTGCTAATATGCAACAGAGTTTCTTGAACATGACATGGTCCACTAGAATCTCACTTCCCTGCAACTACATTACTTGGAAATTGTAATTGTAATGCTTCGTTTACCTTTGATGTTACTTCATAAATGACAATTTTGAGACTCTACAGAAACAGTCCAATGTTTCTGCAGTCCCTGAGGTGTGACATGACAATACCATGCTAAACTCTTAGAATTGCTGCTCATAGATTTTCTTTTTTTTTTTTTTTTTCACAATGCTCTATGGTGAGAGATGAAGGTTAAGTAAACAAATATTCCCTGCACTGGGATTCAGGAACTGAATTGGGACTCACTGTGGAAAAATAAGTTCAAGTGAGGCAAGATGGGATTAAGAAAATAGAAAGAAACTGAAATTAAAAAAATGAGGTTTTGTTCTTTCAGAAATCTTAAGCCACAGATTTCCATTCTTAGCACTTCATTTTTATATTTTCAGAATGAGTCAAGGAGTGTGTAGGGAGATTCCTCGTGGTGGGGGAAGCTGCACAACTAAATTTAAAAGCACATAGGAACAATCTGATTGTCATCTTTTGAAGCACAGGAATCTACAGTAATCAAATTTAATATGACAAAACTCAGAATTTTTAAAACAATTCAAATTTTTCACATAAAATAATTTTAAAGCCCTTACACATGTTTTATGATTATTTTGATGCTTCTTGTGCCTTTAAGCAAATACAGTATCCCACAGAGACCTCATCACTCATCCCAAACATCATTAGTTTAAGAAAGAGACTTATGTCTGATTTGGCAGCATTCCACCGCTGCTGTTTCTCCTTCAGCTGAAGTCCTATTGAGGTTTGGGACACCTCACTTACAGGGATATAATTAAATAGAATTATGACTTCAAGAGAGGGAGAAGCAGCAGAATAACTGAGATATTCAAGAATGAGTCTCATGTTTGTACAGAAACATTTGAGAGAATAAATTTAGAGATCAGGAAAAAAAGAGAGAGAAAAAAAGGCAGACAGTACTAAAAGTCTGGAACTTTCTTCAATGGATTGTTTTCCAAGGTTTTCAGGAAGCATCTGGGACTGAGACTTCAAATTCAGTGACACTTGCCAAAACACAGCAGAGGAAAAATTAAAATCAGATCACAGCACATAAGTCTGAACTAATAATTCTCCCCTCTTTATCTTCCTTTAACTTTCATATATGACCTCCACCACAATAAAATCTGAGAGTCTCTGCAAACCTACAGTGATGTAAACTGATATAGTCTTCAGTGAAGCTTCATTAATTTGTAGAGATGGTGATATGACCCTACTAACATAATTGGAATTATATTTGATGCCTACTACAAATTCAGAAAATGCCTTTGAGAGACATGAGTGATTATGCTACATTTGCTTCTTTGAAAGCAAGTGGATATTTCTCTCTGAAACTTTTAATTCCCTATGACATTTTGGGTGTAACCAGCATAATCATAATCTGAATCAAACCCAAAGGATCAAGAAATGAAAAAGAGTAATTACATTTCCAGATTAGAGGAAAAATTACCACAGTATTAAAGGGAAGACAGAGATTTAATTGCTATGTGAAAAATGTTTTATTTTTACAGAAAAAAAAAGGAGTCTGAATACCTACTTCAGTGTAACCTTCATGTTATACTCTGTGGGAGGTGAACCTGTGGGGCAGCATGACACGGTCTAGGTTTCTGAGCAGAGAAGGAAAAGCAGGAGGTTGTGGGCTGGTTGTTGTTTCTGATGATCTATGATTAGTGGTCCCTACCTCTGCTGTCTAAAGCTAGAAATGGCTTTGTCTATATGAGGGGTATAGGTATAAATCTGAACCCTTTCCAGGCATAAAATCTACTGATTTATTAATTTCTTCAAGCTATGAAGAGGAAAATTTTCTGGATTAAATTCTACATGTTCTCATGGCAATTTCTACACTTTGTTATTAATATTTGAAGACTCCTTTCAGTGTCCTGCAGTGCTCACCATGTGTTTCATGGTCATCAAATATGTTTGCACCGATCAGTGAAGGAAGGCCTGGTAACTCTCTTGCAATCACTGACAAGTGTTCAGCCCTTATCATTTGTCACTGGTGTGGTTTTAGTGCTGCTGGTGTAACCCCACAACTCCCAGGCACATCTCAGAGGAGAGTGGAAACCAGGTGATGCTCCCACACAGTGGTTTTTCCATCACCACCCTGTTCTGGGGAAATAAGCAAGTGTAGCTGTTAAGAAATCAGTGGTGCTGTCCCAAGTAGACCCCAGGGAGAAAAATGTGCCCTTATCAGTTTCCTGAATGTAACCAGGCATTCTGTCAGGCACAGAGTTTTAAGCATCCTCTTCATCCTTCTCACGACTGGATAGATTTCTTATCTTCCAAGCTATTTTTTGGCACATCAGCATTCATATATTGCACTCCTAACTCTTATTTAGAGGCAGAATTACTACTTGGGGCT
>JAWWLZ010000139.1:69178563-69194107 GCA_035041345.1 Poliocrania exsul
AGCTATTTTTTGGCACATCAGCATTCATATATTGCACTCCTAACTCTTATTTAGAGGCAGAATTACTACTTGGGGCTTGTTGTTGTGTTTGCGGAGTCTCTGACTATTTTCTAGAACAGACAAGTAGAAATGCAGATCGCTACAGGTGACTTTCATGACATAACCAGAAATGCACTTTCTGAAAATCATTTGTCACTTTTCATTGTAAGTTCAAGATGTCAGTGAATGTGATGTTTAATTGAAGAAGCGAGAGAAGTTAAATTTCAGTACCATTATTTTATTCTGCTAAAATCAATAATAAAAGCTGCAAATCTGATCAGTTGTTATGACTTCTAGCATTACTTTGGCAACACATTTCCAAATCCCGGTCATGCTGTCATCTTAACCAGGGGGATACTTTCTTTTAGGTTCTCTGCTGTCACTACGGTGTTTTTTTTTATCTGTTGGTTTTCTGCTTTCTGAGGAAGTGAACAGGATGGGATTTGACACACATTATAAAACTGAAAATAGGAGGACATGGAAAGAGTACTGATTATTCATCTTAGAATGGACTTCTCCCTACCCATCCTTGAAAACACAGCACATAAGTTCAGGTATTTAGACATTACTTTTTGTCAATATAATTCAAAGTATTTCACAGCCTTTGTTTTTCACAACTTAATGTGAGATACAAAGATATGACTCTTCTATCCATGTGTGTGGTTCATAACATTTAGTTCCTGTTTCCCTGGCTTGCTGCACTTATGAGTTGGTCCTGACAACACCTTAACTTCATGAATATGTAGTCTGCTTCAAGTACATCCAGCAGTCTTTAATTGCTGATGTTCTCATGCCAGAAAAAATCTCAATGTTTTTAAAAATTTTATGTGTTTAATTGAATATAATATATTACCTATTGAGTTACACTACATTTGGGATTCTGTTTCAATTAAATCCAAAAATCTTTACTTTTTATAGCTTTTCAGGCCTCATGGTGGACTTTTAAAATCTTAATTAATTCTTAGAGTCTTTAAACACAGCCATTAAAAAAACTGCTGCTCTTTCTCCTTCACAAACTTTGGAAAGTTGGTTATAAAGAGAAGGGTGAAGAACATTTAACCAAAAGGAATATCTGAAGAGCTGTACTTCAGAGTAGGTGCAAACATGTTTCTGCTCATAGCTCAGTGTACTTAAAATTGCAGACTTGTCCTTTATGTGAGGAATCAGCAAATTACTGATGTTCTTCAGTTAAAACAGCTCATTTAGCAAGATAAGAAATAAAAAATCAACAAGTGCTACTTTGTTTCAAAGTATGAACAATAAACAGTACTACAATATTCTCTGGAAATTTATAAAAAACTCAAACAAATAGGTAATGTTTCAATTAAAAAAGATTGATTTTAACAGTTCTAGCAATAGCCATGTTTCAGTAATACTATTTTGAATGTAATTGATTAACAATAATTATGTTTGCAACTGTATTGCCATTGCCATAAGCTCAGTACTTGTGAACTGTACTTGTCAGACTTGTGGGTCTGAATGTTTTCTGACCTGCCGACAGCTTTTATTTTCACTTGGCGTACCTCTAATAACAGTCTCCCTAATTGACCAGGTATTTCTATCTAATTTGTTCTACTTTTGCTTATCACTGTATGGTACAACCACAGTTTTACACAGACAGCAGTAAGAAAGAGTGGCCTTGGATAGATAGAGATTTTTACAGCTCTAACACAATGACATAATGCTTGAAAAACTCAGGCCTAGGATGATAGCAGAGACTTGAAAGGGGAGCCATGGGATGCAAAGAGATGAGGAAGAGGCTGACACTGGTGATTCTGTGGCTATAAGCAGCTCTTCAGCGGCCAGGTAAAGAAGTGCAGACCTGGAGGTGGGCAAAAGTAGTTTTAGGGGCAACAACGTTAAACAAAAGAAATGGTATGTCACATATGTCATGGATATATATATTATAAGTCTGGATGTAACATGATGCTGTGGGACAATGAAGAAAGGGGTGGGAATGCATGTTAGCAAGCATATGGATCCTGGGAGGAGGAGAAGCAGAAATGCTGTCTCAATATAATACAACTCCATCACCACCGGCAGTGTGAAACCACCACTGCTGGGACCCAGAGGTGCAGCAGCAAGGTGGGAATAATCCCCAAAGTAGTAGTAGGAGCTACATATGTGTGTTCTAACTGTTACTACTGCTGTGACTTTTTTGCTTCCCTGTATTTCTATATTTTAGCTTACCAGCATTTCTATTTTTTTCTGTTATAATTAGATATAGATTAATGACAATTCTTGAATTAGACTGTTGAGACTTTCATTATACTAGCATTAAAAACATTTTAGAGCACGGCCACAAAAAAATCTGAAGGCTGCAGCAGATCTCCTGTGCAGGCAGGCTGAAAGAGTTGTGGCTGCTCAGCTTGGAGAGGAGAATCCTTCTGCCACAGCAGATCAGATTAATCTAATACAAAGTGAGTTGTGATTGGTACCACAGCAAGAACCATCTCTGTTATGTGAAATTACTGTGATTATGTAGCAGGTTTGGGTAATTAACTGTGTGAGCTGGTCCTAGGTAAGTAAAGCTTTTCATTAAACAGTATCTTCAGAGCCCTTTAGGTGAATTTAAGAAATGTTATTTCTCTTTTTCCAACATACCAATAAAGGTGGCAACAAAATTTACTCTAGAAGTCTTTTGTATTTGGTCTTCTTCAGGAAATAATAATAAAAAAATGTTAGAACAAATACTCAAAGGTTTGTTGGATCAAGACTACTGAATGTCCAAGGGGAGAATGAAAGTGGGAAGACTGGGAATTTGTTGTTGCAAATGGATATAGCCAAAAGTTGCCTGAATCAGAAATCTCTGCCTTGTTACACTCTGTGAGGTATCCAGAATACATGTATAAATAGTTTTTCTCTAAGATAAACTCACTTAGGGAAAACAAAAATTTATGCCACATCTGTCTCATTTAAAACATAAAACAGAAAATGTGAGTGGTTGAGATGCGAATCACTGCCAGGAAAATATCAACAATATAAGGGGGGGGGGGAAAAATCCATGTTATATATCCACTTTGCATTTTTACTGCTAACACAATTGTTAACATTGTAAATTGACTCTTAACATCATAAATGGCTTCTCACACATTGTAAAGTAAATTCCGCACACTTTTATTAGTCTCATAAATGGCTTTTTAACATGTAAATAGCCTTCTTCCCATGGCACTGTAAATCCCACAGGCTTTATGGACAACATAAGTCATAGAGGGGATTGCATTTTGCTATCAGTGTTGGTTTTCATTTAAAAACTAAATAAAAGTTTGAGCAAATAAAATACAGGGATTTGCGCATTTTCAGTTGTAACCACCCTTGTCTTCCTGCTCCTGTGACAGATGTGAAACATCAATAAGGCTTGATAGTTTTTTCTTATGTTTAAGTCCTCTTTTCAGTCAAGTAGGTAGCCAAGTCTGGATATTTCAGTAGGGGCTGGCAAAGGTGACTAAATAAAAGTAAGAAACTGTAAGATGGTAACTATTTTATCACTACCACTTCTTTGGCACCTTTCCTTTATAATGGTCCCAAAGCACTTCAGAAAACTCACAAAATGCATCTGAGGAAACATTTTTCATATTAAAATTATGATATGGCCGAAGTTCTTACCTCTTAATTCTTAGTACCACTGTGTTTCTTGGCTTTGCTGTGAAATGCTCTCTCAGAGTGACCAGGAATACTTCTTTAATAGCACTCAGTAAAAATTCACTACTTTTTCAGATGTAAAGCATAAACCCAAATATTCTGTAACTATAGATGATTTTGTGGGTCATGCCCTAAATATTTAACTTATTAATTAACTTAATCAATAATATTGAGGGTGATGATTTTAATATTTGAGCAGACACATAATTTAAACAATGTAGGAACCATAATTTGACAAGATATTGCTTGGAAGCTTCCAGAGTGAGATATTGTTGTTACGGTATGTTATGGCTCCTGTAGCTCTGCACACACAATATATGCACTGGTTAACCTGCTGAGAAGATGGCAACTCAGACATTGTAATGATCTGAGAAGACCAAAACTGCAGGACTGAGTAGATTTCATCAAGATGCTGAAATACATAACCCTCCCTACATGTCAGTGAATCCATTCCACTCATCTAGGATTTCCAGGCAAGTAGGAGATAAGGAAATACATAGTAATGGACTCATAAAACAGTCAGTTTGCTTTCAGGACAGAACATAGATCAGTCTTCATTGGAGTCCCTGAAAAAAAAAAATAATCCAAGTTATTACAATACGAGTAACACGTATCTACAAAACTAATTCAGATCTTCTTTTTCTACAATGCTGCTAAAAATTAGTGTTCATATATGTGTGTATCTGTCAATATGTTTTATAGAATAATTAAAACATTAGAGCATCCACTGGCAGTATAAGACATGTATGTTTAATTCTTATCTTGCACTAAGGACATTCCATGTGAGAGGACTCTGAAGTGTATTTGCTCACATGTTTACACCATAGGTGAGGACAATTTTTTCTAATCACTGTTATGGGAATGGGTCCCGTATTTTACCCAGTGACAGTTTAATGTAAAGTACTATAAACCAGAGAGTGTTTAACACAATGGCCATTCAATTCAGATTTCCGAGGGAGAGTTAGATGCTTGAACAGTTTTGAGGAGCTACATCAAAGTGTCAAAAGTCATATTTGAAAATGGCATTACAAGCCCTACACCGATAACATGATTGACCCCTTCTCATGAGTCCATTTTGGAATTTAGCAGCATGAGCTCAGCTAACCTTGTGGTCCCGGCTGGCACGTAAGAAACCTGACATTTTAACCTGCTCTAGGAGGGCAGCCACTTTTTCTGCATTCATGAGCAGTGGAGTTCCTCCCAGGCTTGTTTGATCTTTGGACTGTGCCCTAATCACCAGGTCACTAATCCTGTTTTAAAGGAATCAGTGACACTTTCCATTTTTTACCAGAAAAAAAAAGGCCAAAATTTCCTTAGATCAGCTCAAATATAGCTAACAAAATCATGACTGCTTTTACCAAACCTGAGTTATCCCAATATGCAATTGCATTAACATATATATGACATTTCTGTTCCCATAATGTAACTGGACAACTGGATTTTATTTTTTTTCAATTTAAGTCTAGGAAGCAGTTGCTAAAGACATTCAGACAGCACTGGTTTCAGAGGGCTGCTGAACTACTTAAATATTTAAAAGTTTCTTTAAAAATTGCCTTAGAGGAGAAATGATTATATTGTAGAGATGGTCTGACTTTCAAAGTCAGCTCATTAATCATAGTTAATGCTCCTTGTTATAGTAGATAGTAATCTGTACTTCTTATAAACCGACACTGCCCACAGCATGAAAATATTTCTGATCCATCTAATAAAAATTTATGGTGCCATTCCTTTCTAAGGCTGGTGTCTTATATCCTTTGTAGCAAGTGTCTACGAAGTAAGAAAGTTTCAAAATGTGCTTGAAATTTAATATTTATTTTCTCTATTATTATGTTTATACATAAATGCACAGGTATGATATACCTATGCAAACATCAGGTTGTTTAGGATTTTGCCCAGACAAGTTCTGAAAAGCTACAAGGATGGAGTTTCATCCTCATTGCTCGTCCCCTCTTCTGTTTGACCAATTTTTAAACAAAGATCTTTTCTCTTATGTGAAATCAAGGTCCCCAAAAACACCTTGTTCTAATTTTTTGTGTTTCAATAGCAATAAAGGAGCTCAGTAGATGAAAATATCTTGATTCAGGGGTCTCAAAGGCAGTTTTTCACTGTAATTCACTGTAGTTTCCCTTGGGGACCAGTTATGAATATCTCTTAATGAGTTAGCTTGTTAATTGTCACTGATGCTGTCACTATTTCCTTCATCTTGAATATTGCTTTGTTCCCAAGGGATGGGGGACCCCAACTCTGGACTTCCAATCTGAAAAGGCTGTGAAGTTTAATTGCTCTGACAGATGTGATGTGCTGAGCTTGTTGCAGATTAACTAGGCATTGTTTTACTTATCTTCATTATGGCCCTCCCCTTAAGTGAGCAGAAAGACTTTACATGTGATGCTCAGTGAGACAGAAAGGTGCCTGTACTTTTAAAGTAGCCCTGTTGTTTCTGTTCAGCATTTTGTTTCTTCTTTTGGCTAATAATGACTTTTTTAAACAGCTTGCATTAAATCCACCCACTTGAAGGTTATCCCTGAGATGCCTGCTCCCATGTTTCCTTTTTTTTTTTTCCCAACCTATTTCACAGTCTGAAAGTCATTGGTCATTTCTTTATCTACTTGAATAAAGAAACTGCCTTATCTTGACTGTACTCTCATTATAAATTCCTTCCTGGGTGTGTAGACAGAGTTCTGCACAATTTCAGCATTAGTATGTTGGTCAGCTTGTAAGCCAAGAAGACTTCTGCCTTCTGTGGAACTTCTCCAGGTGCTGGATGTGGTTTCCTGCCTCCTGCCTCTGGAAAAGTATGGTGGCATCTTTGTGTTTGTCTTGATGTGTGAAAAGCAGAGGTAAAAGGTCATGAATGTGCATTATCCCGTCTCCCTCCCTCCTCACTGTCTGCCTGTGAGTCATTGAGAACCACCTGGCAGTGAATGCTGGTCCTCATCTGAAGGAACTCTAGTCTGGCACACAGAGAGCAGAGCACTTGAGTGCCTGAGATGCCCTTTTTGGCAAAGCATAGAAGTCTAAACTAAAATAATGATTCAGGAGAATCCTACCTAACAGCTAAGAAGACATCAACACCTGCAATTTCAGGTGATGTTTCTCAGACTTCCTAAATTGACACCCTAGCTAAACTGGGTGTCTAAAGTACTTTTCTGCTTCCAATTTCTGTTAATGATGAACAAAACACAGGCTACTGTTTGCCTGTGCAACCAAAAGAAGTCCAATTTGCTAGGAATATTTACACCATGCCTTATTCACTTGCACTAAACAATATTGAGGTAAAAATCTGCTGTTTTAAGTTCCTTTTATGAAAACTTAGTGACAATAATGTTGGCCCTGAGATGGAGATGTCTTGGTCCTGCCCTTGTTGAGTAGTGTGAATCCAAAGTTCCTTCGTCTGAAATTGAGGGGTTCATTTTCTTGGGAACCCAGTTCCTTCTGCTAATACTGAGAGATGGCAGGAGGAATCACTGCTTAGGTCAGTGTTCAGATTCAGGAATCCAGAAGAAAACAGATAAAAATGACCCAATTTCTAGTGTGTCAATGTCAGCATTTAGCTGCAGATAAAGGGGAACTGTGATTCTGATTTTTAAATTCTGTTTGTTTAGCTAATAACTGTTTAATATAAATTGCTTTAAAAGCTGAGGAAACAGGATCCAGGATTCATCTTTCCAAGAAAAGTTAATTTGGTTTTTGTTTGTTTGTTTGTTTTGTTTCTCTTTTTTCTTTCTTTTTTTTTTTTAATTTCTTCTGCTTCAGCAGAAAAGAAAGAAACGGAATGGTTCATAGTATGGTCTTTAGAGGGAGCTTCTCTGGTTTTGAGAATGATTAGTTGAAATCTATTCAGCTGAATTATTTAAATACATGGGAAAATTTCAGTCTCTGACACCCTCTGTTATATTAAATGAGTGACTTTAAAGAATCTGAAGGCCTGCAAACTCCATTAAACAATTTTATAGAGAGATTTTAGCCATTTTTGTCACATGGAATGCAATATCTAAAGACTTCTGCTGAAAGATTGTCCTCTTGCTTTGAAGTTGATAATCATGGTTCAGCAATGAGGGTAGGCAAAAAGGCAACTGTCACAGTGGCAACAAACCTGAGAGATTAGCACTGGAAATGTTTCAGATGCTGGGACCTCAAGGTCAGATTTATTTTATCTTAAATGCCTCATTGGTTTTATTCCCTGCCATTTGCTGTGGTCTGAGGATTGCTCCTCACAAACCATGCTGACAAGATGTCTCTTAGAATAATTTTCAGAATAGATGAAGGCACTATCACAGGCTAGGCACAGAGGAGGACAACTCCCACAGGCCTTTATTTAGACAGGCTCCCAGGAGAGGGAAAACTCTTCCTGGGCATTGTGTGCAGACTGTCACATTGCTCTAGTCCCAGGTGAAAGCTGAGCACTCACACTGTATGTGTTGATTACAGAGAATTTCTGCCCAGTGCAGCACTCAACTAGTGGATTACCTCTCCTTCTTTTTTAATGGACATTTGTTTTTTTCCCTTTGAATAGCATATCATAATCTTTATTTTACTATTTTATATTTTGGTCTTTATTTTTTTCCCCTTATTCTCTTTGATTTTATAGTACTGACATCAGAAGATTCCCAGACTGTCTCCTGTAATAAGGTGAGAGTGTTCTAAAGCAGAGAGGATCATCCCTAAATTCCAGAACTGAGGTTAGAATTCTCAGAGAAACTGCTTATTCCGTAAATTTTTATAAAACAGACTGAGCTTAAGTTTTGGGGTTTAATTTGGAGACCAATCTCTTCACATTTTGGATCCAAATTTTGCAAACAGTGCTTGCACTATTAGATGAATCCAAATTCCAACAAATAAACACATTGATTATTTGAATATTTAGTATCTGTAACTTAATCTAAAATTTTCCATAATGATCACATCCTCCCAAAAGTTGCAAACAATCAAATACAGACATTCTGATTAATTATAGGCTTTTTACGCAACAATCCTGTTGCTGCAGAGCTACTGAATTTCACAGGAGAATGTAGGAAAAAAAGTGTTTGGGAATTCAAAGACCAAAACTTCAGCAGCAAATATATTTCTATGAAAGATGATGAATTCCAGTTTTCTAATTTAGTGAAAGTTTTACAAAAATAGGGCCTGAGACTTCTCCATCTTACTAGAGCATAAATGAAGAATAAGTCCTTTGATCTAATTTAATGTAAACTATAATCTAATCCTCCTTTTTCTTTAGGAGTTTGTTATCTGAAGGTGAGTGGTGTTATGCAACATTTAGTAGAACATTGTATTATATGCCATCAGTTTTCCTCCCTGAAACCAGTACATCATTTAGCCTAAATATACTTTAGGAGTATAGAGAGCTGATAAGAACATCTCCTTTTTTATGAGGACTTTCCACTAGAGCAGCCTCAGAACTCTACATCTCCTCCTACCAAGTAAAAAAGGATATTTTTGCTCAACTTGAAGAAGAAAATATTCACTTCTGCAATTATTCTAATATACGTAGTTTCATATTCACCTTGCTACAACCCTGATGGCTGTTTGTTACCAAACAAGATACTACAGATGTGTTTTGTACAATTCCCAGTGTGAGATGTGGTTGGAATTCACATAGGGCGGATCAGAGTTGAAAACCTTAAGAAAAGCACAGTCTGCAGAGATACAGAATGAGTCAAAGTGGTAGTTAAGCCTTTTTTAGTTATTTATTTGGACAAAATGAGCAGCATGAGAGTACTAACTTCTCCCAAAAAGTTTCAAGTTCTTTTTTTAATCCTAGAATGAAAACAGCCAGTAAGAAACAGTACACCACAATTAATGGTTCAAGTGTAATGATAGTAGAGAGCAGGGTTTGGGGTTTTTGGGGATTGGTTTGGTTTTGTTGTTTTTTGTTTTCCAAATCCTATGAGAATGTTCAACTAAAAAAAATATTGTTTTTAGAGAACTTGTCTCTTTTTTTCACAAAAAATCCTGTTGACTCAAGACAAAGAAAAAAACAACCCAAAACTAATCTCTTGCTTATCACTCAACTTTGTGAGAACAGGCAAAAAAGAACATGGTGTCAGTTCAACAACGAGATGCAATGAAATTTTTTGGTTTGTATAATGCACCAGACCCTGAGGCGAACACCTGGATAGCTGCTAGGATTGAAATAAATGGATCAAGGATAGATGTTTTTTCTTTCACAGAAATAAGGGCCTGGCACAGTCTGGCTGAGCTGCTCAGCCTGTTCTCCTGGGGTTATCAGCAAGTGTGGCAAAAGGTGGCATTGAGGAGCATCAGCAACCCTGTGAAAGCACTTACATGGCATTGCTGGAAAGCTGCAGAGCTTAAAAAGATGTCAGGTCTGAAAGAAATAAGCTATAGTGATATTTCAAATGGCTACTTCCTCTCTTTTTCTCTTTCAAAAGTCAGAATAATAGGATTCATGCTCTGGTACTTTTATTTTCTTTCATAGGTTAGGTGACATGGTTTCCTTTTTTATCTATAAATAAGTTTGGATCAGCAGTGAACAAAGTTTTTATGTGAAAACCCATGCCATGAACTCAACAATGTACCCTTTTTTAGCCTAAAAGCAGTGCAAAGGTAAATAAAAATAGCACACTAACCACAGCTTTAAGATGGGACTCGAACTTGGACAAATACAGATGTCTGGTTGAAGTTTTTACATTACTCATTAAAATGATGTAATGAAATACTTGTTAAAGTGTAATGTATAAAAGCAAACTATAGAGTTACAGATGAACTTTTATCTCCACCTGATACTTTCAGCCAGATCAAAGTGAAACACTTATTTGAAGTGCATTAAAGCTACAATTTATACAGGAAACCATTTTAGGTCTTGGCAGCACCTTCATAATTCCCCAGGGAAGAAAAGAAGCTGAGACATCTGTAGCCTCGATGCACCACCTCCTGGTTTTATACATGGCCTGTCTATAGGACAGAGAGACAACATTCTCACTGTCATCTCTTCTCCCCCATGATCATCACATTTGCACTGTTCCCTGGGGTTCCTACAGGAACATCCAGTACATTGTCTCAAGACTTGAGATGAAGTTTTCAGGATCTGCCTCAGAGAATTAAGCTTCTGCAAAATTCAGATCAAAATGGTTCCACTAAATGTGGGAACTGAATTAGTGAGTTGTGTTCATGGCCATAGACACATTGGCTTAAAATTTTTTTGTGTGGGTCAACTCCATTTTGGCTGTATGCTGCTCTTTAAGATGTTGTGTGTTAGCCCACACTACCCTGATTTTATTGTGTGCTTTTGTTTGAACTCCTGTGGGACTTGTTTTTCTTTTTGCCTTCATAGATGCCAGTCTAAATTGCATTGACTGATTGTCTGTGACCATCTAGGCTGACAAACTGTGACTTAAATGGGACAGTGTCAATTTTTCTCAGACAGGGAAAGGTCATTTCAAATTCAGAAGCCTGGACCGAAACAATCCATTGAATCTGAGTTATTGGTTTGAAGGGTAACATTTCAGTGATGTACACTGTCATTAATATGATTAATATTTGCTTTGTGATTGTCCAGTAGTAACCACAGAAGCAATGAGGTTGAAACTGGTTGTTGTTTTCTAAGGCAGAGCAATGTTAGAAAAAAGAAGCTTTGAAAATAATTGTGAATTCGGCTTGTCCCGGAGTCAGTGTCCCCAGTCAGCACCAGGGTTTGAGAGAGACACTTGATATTAAATGCAGGAATGGGGCTCTGTCCCTAACAACCTTCAATGTCACAAACCCTTTTTCACTTCAGTGGGGAAATATTGTCCATACTATGTTAAAAAACAGACTTTTGAAGTTATTTTCTTTAGGGTGAGAATTTCTCCTGCAAACAAAGCATGGCCTGGTAGGCTTGCATGGCCAGGTGAAGAATTACTCTGAGCTGGGTACTGGTGTTATTCCCATTCACACTGCAGGTACCTTCATTCCGTCCTAATTTCTCTTTCAGCAAAATACAAAGCAAAGACATACAAAAAGATTATTCACCCCAATGATCCCTCATATGAAACATCAGTGTTGGGAATGCACCAAGTCTGGCTGCTTATGAGCTGGGCAGAATCCCACACTATTCCAGGATTTACCCACTTAAGCAAATATCCAATATGCCTTCTTTCCATCCTAGGACACAGAGTGTATATTCTCAATTTCACAATATAAAAATATAATTCTGATAGACTGCTGCAAAACCCTTACATTGCCTTACATGAATATTACTTATCAGAAAAAAGTATGAAGACATAGCTTTTCTAGAATTATTATTATTAAGACAATAGAGTATTACATAAGTTTGGCTTCAAGAAATCACATTGAAATATGAAAAAAGCATCATGGGTTTATGGTACAAATACAGAAACTAAGAGCCCAAAATTTGTTTTATATTCTGTATTATAATGATTAAAAGACCAACAAAATAGGAATAACAGACTAATCTGAGAGATTCAAAACTGTCAGTCTTGTGTGATCTAATGATGTTGGCTTTCTATCAATGTCATGATTTCTCAAACCTTTACCAACTCAACAGCTCCTACAGATTATCCAATGCTCCTCTGCAGGCACGTCTTTCTGTAGACTGACAGAAACTTAATTTTCCTCAAACCCAGGAAGATCCTCCATGATAAGACCACTCCAGTACAATATTTTAAAATAATTTTAAAGGTAATGCAGTTCTGTAGTTACTAGTAAATTGAATTTATAGAAGCAACAGTTCACAGTAATATACTTTGGGATAGGATTAAATAAATATTTTTAATCTAATATCCTATTACATTTTATTTTTTCTAATGTGTGTATTACTATTACAAGCTTGGAATCCAAGTTTTAATTTGAATTCAAAAGGTCTTGTATTTGCATGGATTAAAAGCAAGACCCACACTTTAGACTCTGATCTACCAGAAGTCCATTTCATATTCCATATTCATATCCATATTCATATTCACAATCCTCTTCACTGCTGCTTGTGCCCAGTTTTTCACTCAAAACATTTTCACCTGCACTTTACTTTGGCAGTAAGGTTTATCCACACAGTGGAGATAGAGTCTAAGGATAGCTGACTTCTAGAAGAGTTTTTTTAAATAAAGGTCAGATTTAAAGTAATTAGAGTATTTGTAGATCTACCATCTCGAAGTCTGTACTTTTTCTTGAGGAAAGTTGCTGTCTGTTCCACTTTCCCTTCAGTCCTGCATAAGTTGGTAACTACTTGTCTTTTTTTTTTTTTATATAATGTACAAGGAATTTTTTACTATGGATTTGCAGGCACAAATTACATTCTAAGCAAATAAATATGTACTGGTCAGTGGAAGTAATTCCTGAGTATTTTTCAAGTAATTAGGGAATCCATAAGTTTTTATTCTGAGCAATAAATCTGTTAAAAATAAGAAAGTATAAGAACAAAGAAGAACATTGAGTTACATTTATACAGAAAGATGTTTTAATCCCCTAGTTATTTGCTAATGCCTAATACTGGCTAAAATACAAATTAATTCACATTTATCAAACTAATAAATTAATCAAATTAGTAAATCAGAGGAGGTTGCTGTAGAACAAGTATTAAAACCACGATCTTTGACTTGTGGTCATAATGTGGAGCTGTACACTTAAACTATTCCTAGGAATTCTTCTCTGAGATCATAAATACATCCACAGGATGTTCTTCTGACACTTGAAATGGTATTCATAACTATAAATAAAAAATAAAGAATATCTATCTTGAATGGTGCTTCTAAATCTGTGGATCACTTGAATCACTTGGCTTGATGTTCTGACCTAATGAAAGACAAGGAGGTCAGTTTTATTATCTTGAGAGTAACATCTTGCACTTACTATGTTAAAGTCTGTTTGAATTCATGCTTTTTACTTTGTGAATGAGGAAATCTTGGATTAGGAACTTCTGCGTTACTATCTATAAATGTTAATCAATTTTTAGCAACAACTAGAGGAAGTTGTTTTACTGTTAATTAATTAATTATTGCCAGGTCTCTATTCTTCAGAGCAACACCATAACTTGGTTTCTTTGCTACAGGCTAGTAAATTAATTTTTAATAGACTGTATTTCAGAATTTAATAACGAGACAATAATATTTAATTATGCAAAACAAATACTGCAACAATTTCAGGGCAGTACACAGCGCTTATGAAAGACTAACCATTTATTCTTCCAGCGACATTTTATAGCCTTGTCTGTGTCGTAAATAGCAAGCAGTGCCTCTGAAGGTCTGTCTTGTCTCTTTATTGCTTAGGTTTTCACATTGTATCTCACCACTTGATGTGTTCTGTCTGTACCACAAAGAGGAAAATGCTGCAAATAAGCAGCTGACAGTGAAAATGTCTTAGCTGGTTTTCTAAGGCAATAAAAAAAAGATGTGAAAAGTGCATCTTCTTGCCAAGTATAGAGTACTGTGGTGGAAGGGAAGTTGAGAAAAGGTGATAGACAAACATATCTTGATGATATACTGCAGAGGAGATAAGGGGAAAAGAAAAAACAGACTTCACATCAATGTTAAAATTTCTGAAACAGTTCTGTGAGTAAAAGGTGGTATAAAGCAATGGCATAACATACATTAACACTCACTCTTAGGCTTCTGCCCAGCGTTAGAAGGATGTACCTGCACAAGGAGTATTCTTTTCTACATGGGCATTGGTAAAAAATCTGAGTATCAACATACTCCAGGTTGGTACTCCAGGTTGGTGGGACTGGTGCTGAGCTCAGAACAAAAGCAGTGGCTTTTTTGAAGGTTATATTGAGTTCTAAATATGGCATATATTGCCTTTGAGAAGGCTTCTTTAAGCTGAGCTTGGCATTTTAGCCATGTGTACATACTTTTAATGACTCTTAGTATTCACTATAACATTATTATACATTGCCATGAGGGAATGAGTGTTGATTTCACAGGAAGGAGAACATCTGTACCTGTATTTACACTGACTGAACGATCATATTCACATCTGGAAGAGTTCAAAATAGTTCAGAAACAGTGTCTAAAATTTGTGAGTCCAGGTTAATGGTCTTTAGTGTGAATGAGCTGTGAAAACTAAAGGAGCAAGTCAATATTTAGAAGACAACTGCATGCTGTTGAAAAGCACAGATACAGCCCAAGGATGAACTTCATCACGACACCTTCCACAAAATGCATCCCAACACCATCACTTCTAAATAGACATTAAAGAGCAATTAAGATTACTGCTTTTATGTGCATAGGAGAAAAGGTGGATTGGGGTTGGACTAGATGGTCTTTAAAGTCCCTTCCAAACCAAGCAGTTCTGTGATTCTATGATTTTATGTTTCTATGAAAAATGTTACCAGTTCTTGCTGTTCCCACAGCACACTCAGTCCATCTGTCCAGAATTTGTTTTCAGGTTTTGTTTCATTCCCTTTATAGGCTGACTCTCTTCTAGAAATAAGTATATGAGGTCTCTCCTTCTAATTTCAGCTCCTCCTTCTGACTGATGTCATTCCTTTTATTTTATTTTAATTTTGCTTAGACACACCATAAAATGGTATGGAAGTGCCTTTCCCCTCACCTCTGGGAAGCTGAGGTTTATGGCTGGTTTTGACACAATGCTGTTTAGCATTTCACAGATATGTCTCAAAGTGCTGAGGGTTTTTTCCAAGCTATTTTTTTACATCAAGGATCTCCAGAATTGGTGGACAAATAATACTGTGCTTAAATGAAAGTTAAATGTTGCCTGGGCTTATAATACAGGGTACATGTGTACAAATAAATAAGTGCAGGGACATGGACCTATGAAATGTTCCACCTTTGTTCTTGTCATGATCATACCTTATGACATGGTCTTATCCCTTATAGGGGGAGCCCCCTACACCAAGCTGGGGCGTTGGACTGACGGCCGGAAGAATTCGGGCACAGCAATCATCAGA
>JAWWLZ010000139.1:69200034-69215556 GCA_035041345.1 Poliocrania exsul
TATGTATAGTTTGCAAATGAGATTTGCTTGGCCTGTGAGAATTTGAATAGAAAATGAATGGAACTTTCAGATAATGAAAAAGACTTGCTAAAAAAAGCCAAATGTGCAGAGAAAGGACTTCATTCTTGTGTTTAGTTGGTTTTTAGGCTTTCTTGTATAAGAAAGAATTAGTCGAAAATAAGAGGCAAAGTTCACCCTTTTAATGATTCTTTTTTTTTTTTCCCAGAAATATATTCTCAACCTTTTTAAAAAGAAACATCAGGTCTTTAAGCCTGATTTCAATAGAATATGAAGTAAACACAAATCAAATCCAACAAGAATACACAAAGTGAAAAACAGGGTTGAACTCACAGAACAAAAATGTGCTTATCCCACCCTCCCCTTCATCTTTTACCCAGTTTTTGCAGTTTAAGGCAAATATAAACTGCTACATTTTGAAAGGTGTATGGGTCACAAAGAAGATTATATGTTTCTTCCTTCACCTTTTTTTTTAATTATTCTGTGAATATCTCAATCTTTTTGCTACCACGTCACACCTTCAACAGAGACAATGTCCTCTTCTCTTAAATCTAATAATTCTTTGCTTGTGCAGGACTAAATTAATCTGAAAGTTGCGGGGTTATTTCCTTTGAAACCAAGAGTGCCATAACCTATATGTATACACAGATTATCTACATTATCTACATAATTTTTTGGTCTGAAACTTTTAGCAAAAGCCTTTGTGCAAAAGTGAAGTGATACCACTATTAATTTAGAGTCCTAGTTCAGCAGGTGGGACCAGTTTATCGCTGTTTGGGTGTGCCCATAGCTATATATTCTACATCCCTCTATTCATTTCCCAAGAACTGTTAACAATGAACCATTCACAGCAGCTGCCCAGGGCACACCTGACCCTTCAGGCTGTGAGCTGGGTGTGAAAGACATCTGTGAGATAAGAGCTGGGATAACTCCCCTTCAGGGAGTCGCTAGCACCTTCACACCCAGCCTGAGAGGATGTGGCTGCGAATGGGCCATCCACGATTCCAAAATATCCCATGACTCACAGAGTGAGGTCACCCATTTTGTGACTCCCCGCTCTGGGGGAGGTACTGGCTGCTCCCCACCTGGACCTGGGGGTACATAATCTTGGGGTTTGAAGACCTTGAGGAACCACTTGTCAGATCTGGAGGAAAATCAGAACCTCTATAGGAGGAGACCACCACTCTTCACCAGACTGCAACCACCACTCTTCATCAGACTGCGACCATCATCTGCACCAACAGTTTTTTTCACTTCCTTTTGCTTTGGACTTGGGGGAACCATGTGGGTCTCAGGACAGGGGCCAACAAACACCATTGTGTTTGTGCCCCAGGGTGCTGGGTTACACATCTGGGTTTTCTGGGTTAAAACCAATTTCTCTTTGTGCCATTGCATTTATTGTAATATTTTTATTAAGTTGTAGCTCTGACTTATAGTATCTTTTGTGTTGAGTTTGTTTCTCCTGCTGGTTTACATTTAAACCAGCACATTTAAAAATCAAAAACCAGTTATCTACTTCCCTTTAGATGTCATAAAGGTAAAGAACAGGAAATCATTCTAAGCTGTCAGTCTACACCTTGTCTAGGGCACTCCTAGTCTGTACATGGAATATATTCACTGGCTGTAGCTTACAGTGGATGTATGTTATTGACGTGTTACATCAACAGACATTGTGGTACACAGAAAGCCAAACCTTTTAGTAAAAAGTATTTAATGACTTTACACAACTGCAGACCATTTTTTTTCCTAATAGTTTTTTATGCATAGATTTCCAAACTGCACTAAAAATGTTTTATTTATTTAATTGTTTATTTGCATCTGACCCCTAATTGTGAAGACAGCAACTAGGACAGAATGAACTTTGAGTCTCTTGAAACCAAAGACTCTAAATAATGCCAAGAAAAGACTACAAAATGAACAATTCTTCTAGTATTTAAATGAAAATTTAATGTAGTAATTTATTATTCTGATGAATGAACAGTTTTAAAAAACACTGATTTATGGATTTAATCTTAATTATGACCTTCATTTGATTACTTCATTAATGCAGCTTTAATTAGCTGAGTGAAACTGCAATTTATGAGCTTAGTATATTGCTTTGTGTGGTGTAGTTTGATTTTTTTTTCTGAATTCCTTAATATTAAGCAGAAATACCTGATTCCACCTGAATGGTAAAAATCTCAATGACATCAGTTTGTTCTTGACAGGAATCAATCTGTCATTGGCTAGATTTAGATTAGATATTAGAAAGAAATTCTTCTCTATGAGGGTGGTGAGGCCCCGGCACAGGCTTGCAGAAAAACTGTGGCCACCCCATTGCTGGAAGTGTCCAAAGTCGGTTTAGAGCAACCTGGGCTGGTGGAAGGTGTCCCTGCCCATGGCAGGGAGTTTGGGACTGGATGATCTTCAATGTCCCTTCCAACCCAAACTATTCTGTGATTCTACCATTGGGTGGTGCACTTAAATTCAACCCAGTGGAATTCAAATTGCCAGGGAAGTAGCAAAAACAGCTATGAAAGTAAGTCCCTTGGCCCAGTGACCTGAGTTTGTTCCACAGGGATGGCAACAACAATGGTTGCCATTAAAGATTTCACGTGGCTGAGGTCTTTTTAAGATTTTGTCCTTTTTTTGTGGATTCTTTGTTGAAACGGGAAAATGTGTTCAATATCAGTGGAAGCAGAAGTGCCAGATGGACTAAAAAAGAAAGAACAAGCTCCTTTTTTGCTTGCTAATACTTGATGTAGTAAACACATAGTGCTGGATGCTAAGCTTGGTTGATTTGTATTTCTTCTTTATCTATTCTTGCAACTTTCTTTGCATATTCTCATAAATAAAATGTCAAATCTTTTGATCATAGGCTATTGATGAAGCTGAAATTTTGAAAAGCTGGAGGAATAAATATTAATAATAAAATAATACTAATATTAAAATTAATATATTAATAGAATATACAACTAATTATATTAATAATAAAAATAAGTAATCTTTGAGATCCTCCATGATGGAACTGGGCAGAATTTTTTTTTTTAAGAAATAATTGAGTTCTATTAATTGAGTTTCTTCTTGCAAATTATTAAGAATTTACTTAAGAAATGACTCAGTTTTTTGTTTGTAGGTTACCAGTATTTGGAGCATTAAAGTTCTGTGACATTAAGGTTATAAGTCAAGTCTCAAAGCTCATGGCAAATCTCCATCACTGAATTTCATAATAAAATTTCAAGTCTTTGGAATGTCAAACCTCAGTATCTAAGCCAAAAGCCTAAACTATTTTTTTATTTAAAAGATTGCCTTTTTTGGTTTTTTTTCTTTCTTTTTTCATTGTTTGAGTTCTCAACATACCATTTCAGTGTCGTTTAAATTAAATAGTAACTTACAAAGGAAAGTATTAGAACTACTACAAAGCTTGTCACAGTAAATGGCTGTATACCATTCTATTATCAGCTAATTCAAATACTTCATTCCTCCTTCTTTTGTCTTGGGACTAGTCCAGTGTGAATTGATGTGTTAAATTAAACACATAAAACCATTGATTTTTACTTTTTTTTTTCTCTGTCAGATCTACTTTTATTCTGCTACTTGTGAAAGGTGATACCTTCTTATACCTCTGTGCTCATGAAATGCTTTTTCTCTCCTTCAACTCACCCTACACAACAGATACACAATGGCAGTACACATTATCATAAGGAGTGGAAATGCAGAAAAAGAGCTTGAATATTTCTCCAGTGAAATATTGATGCACTGTCTAACCTGCCTGATTGCCCAAAGGCCAAAACTACTTGTATTATTAGGAACATCCATGAGCCATTGCTTGTTCAGTGAGCTGACTAGAATATTTTTTCACATATATTTTTGAGTCAAAGTAATAGTTAGCTGCCAGGTCAAGGAAGCGTGTTCCTTATCATCAGCATATCTCAGTTCTTTCCTGTTTGAAAACATTTCTAGCAACTAGATTCTCCTGGCCTCCACCCACACTGCCTGTGTACCAGCATCACTGATACCACACTACCTTTGTATCAATACAAGATTATGTTCTGAGTTCCACAGGTGAAAGGTGTAGAGCAGTTTGCACTGCCAAGTCTGAAGTCTTATGTGATGTAGTCTCCAGCTGTTCCCAGTTTCTCTTTCAAAAGAAAATACCTGGTTTATTCTGGTGCAGATACTGTCTGAGAATAATCTCTATGGAATACTAAAAATCATGGTTCTGTACTCCGCTCTATGCTTACACGAGCTGAATTAAAGTTTGTGTAAGCACAAAATTTGTCATTTGTAAAACTTAATTAAGTTTAGTTTAGTTTTCTCTGACAGACTTCTAGGAGTCTAGAATATACAGGAGCTTTGGTTTCACTATCTTATAATTACTGGACTCATAGAATTGTTCGGGTTGGAAGCGACTTTAAAGGTTGCCTTCCAACCCCTCTGCCATGGGCAGGGACACTTTCCACTAGCCCAGGTTGCTAGTCCACCCTGGCCTTGGACACTTCCAGGGATTGGGCAGCCACAGCTTTTCTGGGCAACCTGTGCCAGGGCCTGCCCACCCTCCCAGGGAAGAATTTCTTCTTAATATCTAATCTAAATCTACCCTCCTACAGTTTGAAGTCATTCTCCCTTGTCCTATCACTGCACGCTCTTGTAAAAAGTCCCTCCCCATTCTTTTTGTAGGCCCCCCTCATTTCCTTCTGAATCACATTTCTCTGACTTATTCCATGCAGTCTGTGAATACATGGTGTACTTCTGTTTTCAGTATTATCAATTTGACATTTCCCTTAATGATTCAGTTTAAGCATAGTTATGAGCAACAAGGTGGTGGTGTGACTCCAAGGATCTGAGAACTCTGCCTGATATCTTTCTCCTCAGAGGTGCAGAAAAACATCTCTTCATTTGTAAACACCTGCATGGTTCTGCGTAGTCATGTATCTTCACCAGAGTTTTTGTCTGCAGGCTTTGGCTGTCAAACAGAACACATCTCTGCAAAGGAAAGGGATTTTGTGGGAATAGCTAAATCTATCCTGCAGAGCTGCACCTTGACACGTACGATGACTTAGACTGTCAAATAAATGGTTTTGATGATGTGCAGTTTGAAACTCCTTTTAGCAATGGAATTCATTTAGTCGAAACCTTTAATCCACCCCATTGACAAAACTTTATATTTACTGTATTATTTAGGAGCTATTTTAACCACTGCCTGCACATTTCTGGGGAGAAGCATAGCAAGAAGGCTGCCAAAGTTTTATGGAAGATATGATGACTCTGTGTGCAAACTATTTCTGTGAATCAGTAATGGGTCATCTGCTTCATTTGCTCAAGAGCTACAGATGTTTTAAGGAATTCTTACTTGCTGAAGTTTTTAATACTTTTCAAATTAATTTTTGCTCCTCATCAGAGTAAAGACAATCCTTTGAGCAGTATTCACCATTTTGAAATATTTCAGTTTCAACAAAGCAATTTATTTTAACTGCATTTAATTACCTTGAAAATATTATTTCAGTTTTAAGATAAATATGTCAGAATATAAGAATTAAGAGAAAAGAACCAATTGATTTCCCTGAAAGTTAATAGGAATTAGTTGCCTAGAAACTATGCACATCTTTAAAACTTCTGTAGTGTTAAAGATGTTAACAATGCCTCCGTAGCATGCATTGTTTCATGCAAGAAAAAAGTAAGACTTGAAAAGGTGGTATTGATGGTAGAAGTGTAGGATTATGTTGATTTGGTATAAGCAAGTACTACAACACTTAGCCTTTGGATTAGGATCTGGAGTGATAGTTGAGTGTCACTGTTATTTCATACTCATTGCCTTGAGGTTGGAATATTTATACTGCTCTGGGATGCAGGAGATGTGCTGGAATAGTATTGCAAATGAACTTGGACTGTACAGACTGATGCTCACTAATCTTTTTTCATTTCTCTGTATTGCTTTGCACAAATTTAGCAAAACAGGTCTGTGTGATGGCCACTACTCTTCACAAGTACTTAGGCAACCCTAGGGAAGATTAGAAGTCCTACTTAAGATTTAGTGCTAACAGTTAATAGCACACAAACATACATTCTGGAGCACCAGTATATCAAATACTATGTTTTGTCAAGCTCACACACATGCACTACTGAACTCAGAATAGCTAAACCCAAAATAAATAAGATAGCATAAACCAAGTTTCACATAGAGCTGCTAATACACTCGATGCCCTTAAATCTCCGAATTCACAAAATATTTTTAGAAGAAATAATTTTGTTTATTATGTAAATAAATATAGACACATATCTAGCTAAGCACTCTTTCTTCAGTTAGGGCATGAGTTAGGGCAATTTCAAGCAGCCTGTTAAACTTTTTCAGTGTTCAGAGGTTATGACTTTAATGAAGAGAAGGTGTTTCCCCTGGTCTAGTATTGGATAAAACTGGGAGCTGGGAAGGGCTATTTACGTTCCTTAAAAATAGTCATTAGAACTGTCAGATATCAAATATCTCTGTCACTGCAATTACATTCTCACCTTTTAAGACAAATGACATCCCTGAAATGGAGTTAAGGATGGGAAGCAATGATATGAAGGAATTGTTTCTCCTTGTTCACATGGGCAATCTGTGAAAGATCTCAATAGTAGTTTAAGATCTACTGGGACTTGGTTGAGAGCTTTGAATAGTAATCTTCCATTTTAAAATTCACTGCTGTACAAGCACTGTGTATCACACGTAAATCCATACAACTGCTGCATCCACAGCAGGATTTGCCTGGTCCCTGTTTAAAATGGGCAGTGTGCATCCAGCATTTTTTTCAGCTAGTCCTCTAACAGGATACGTATGATGACACTAAAATCTTCACTTTATTTTGTGGAACAAATAAGTGGAGCTTCATAAATGTTATCTATCTATTTATTTACCTACAATTTCTTTCTTTTAACCATTAAAGAAAAATAGGCAGCAGCATCTGAGTCTGACAAGCTCCATTTGAAACAGACTACTGACCTAGAGACATATGCAAAAATATCCCATTAAGGACATACTTTATTGTCTACTGTTGAAATAGCTGCATTAAAAGGAATCTGCGTGAAAAATAAAGAATGTAAATCGATATCTAAAAAAACTATTTCAACAAGCAAAGATAAATGGTTTTCTAGCACAGTTTGGGCTGACATACCTATATTTATGTTCAGTGATGTCTAAAAAAGGGCTCTGAAAATAAACCTTGGAAAAGTAATCACCTGAGATTTGACACTTTAAAACTAGTAGTCAAAATTAGTATTCTGAAGCCATGAAGCCATAATGTTTGTGACTTAGTAGCTGCTATTACTGGAATATGCTGATTTATAATCTTATCCAAGGTGTAGAAGTAAATTCAAAAGCTGTATAAAAATCCTATATTAAAAATATAATTTTATAAGATTTTTTTGCATTATAAGATTTAATATCCAGAAACAGGACACTAGAATTAGGAAGAAAATAGTGTTTTAAATCAGATTAGGCAGGCAGCTACACAATTACTTCCCAAAATAACCGGACAAACCAGTTGTGGCATTGTTATTATCTAAGTTCATGACCTTTTTGGAAATGTCATAACATTAGGCTTTATTGTTATTATTATTATGATGGACAAATATATTTAAACCCTTTAGGTTAGTTGTCATTTATGAATGCCTCAAAAAACTATTCACATGCGAAGTGGGTTTTGAACATGTTTACTTCGTTATACTCAAAGATAAATCTTTTCAGTTATTTGGTGAATGTAGAACAAATACAACGACAAATTAAATTACACTTCAACCTAGGAATATTTACTTCACCAGAAGTGTTTTTGTCTAAAGAATTTAGAGGGGGAAAAAGGTTAAAGAGTGTTTAGGTGCTGAGATATGCCAGGCCCAGAGCTGAAGAGTTAAAATCTGTGTTTCTACATTCATGTTTTATAGTTTTACCTAGTGTCAAAATGGATAGGCAGCTGGAGACAAACAAATAGGATAAATCAGTCGATAGATTGCTAGATACAAAGAAAGCAAGAAAGCTGAAAGAAAGAAGGTATATGATTTTAGAGAAATTTATCAGACTATGTACAGTGGGCCCCTTCTCTGACAAATCTCCTGGCCATGGGAAATGCTGAGTATAAATTCTTCCCGTTCTTCTCAGAAGAGTAGGTGATGGGGATAATGGTATATAGAGTCTCATGTTTTAGAACTGTCCTTTAGTGATTGCAGGTACTGAGCTGGGAGACCTTGTAAAACCTCCAGGGGAGGTGTATAACCAGAGCCATTGCAAAGTAGAAATTGGCGAAAGAGAAGAGTATTCCTACTCTTATCACTGATCTATGGCCCTCCATGCAGGCAGCCCCTTCCCTGAATGTTAATGAAAAGAGAGGCGAACACTGTAGGAGACCCTTATACAGCAGTTAATTTTGAAAAGTGACATTTCTATGGCAAGAAATAAGCAGCTGATATTCTGCATGCAGGCAGAAACTACCAGCCTACTGGGGAAACAGAGGGGCTGAGACGCTGGCTGAATCCTGCAGGTTTATTCAAGACACAGAAGCCAAATTGGCAGACGAAGCTAATCACCAAAAGTGATGATCCTGCCTTGTAATGGATTATTTTCCAAAAATAAGAACCTATTATTTTTTTTTAATGTTTTGCTTTTTCTTTGATTGGATTTTTTAGATTTTACTCTTTTAGCCAGTTGAGGCAAACCAGCTCTTTCATAGTCATGAAATACAAATATCGGTCATGGAATAGGAGGCAGTTTTAACCTCAAAGCTATAGAATATCTAATGCACTGTTAATACACACAAAGCTGTGTGTCACACAAGCCTGGAACCTTCAATAGTTGCAGCTGATTTCTTGAAATCATAGAGTGGTTTGGACAGGGATGCCTTCCAGGAGGCCAGGTTTCTCCAAGTCCTGTCCATCTATCCTCAGGGATGGGACATCCACAGCTTCTCTGGGCAGCCTGTGCCAGGGTTGCACCGCCTTTCACATATTGTAAAGAATTTCTTTCTAATATCTAGCCTAACACTTCCCCCTGTCAGTGAGAAGCCATTCCCCATGTCCTGTCACTCCATGCCCTTGTCCAAGGTGCTTCTCCAGCTCTCTTGTAGCCTCTTTAGGCACTGGGGCCATTTATTAGGAATAAGAAGCTGTTTCAAAGCTTCAGTAGTCTTAGAGAGGGAGATGTAAGGGAGTTCAGATTTTTTTCTTCAGTTGTGGTTTTTTCAGGAGGGAATTGACCTCTTGAAGGAGAGAGACCTTTGCTTGTGACAGTGCTTGCTTGCTGAGTCCTACTCCCAGCTTCCCTCTGCATTCCAGCTGGTAGAGAGGAGCATCACTGGGTAGAGAAAGGTATAAGAGACTGGAAGTGTACAGATACCTAAGTAATCACAATTCTAATGCATGCTGGAAATTATTGCATTTCCAGGGCTTACAAGTGTCAATTTTCAAACATCTGAAGACTTCTCTTGCCCTCAAGCTCAAGCTCACACTGAGTATCTGTGATCAGTTTTCCAGACTAAGGCACGCAAACTAACACTCAGCCACCTCTGATCTGGTTTAGATTCACTCCTTATTCCAGCCTTTCCTCATGCAAAAATTTGGCTGACCTTGAGCAGCAGGCTGGAGAGAGGTAACTTCCATCCCTATTTGAGCTGCAAAGTGTGTAGAATACCTCCCTCATATTGCCTGCAATTACTTCAAAGCATTTAAAAAGCAGGGTTTAATTTCTTTGACACATACTGCTTCAGTCGCTGGCGTGACAAGTTGTTTCTCCCTGATGCTCTCTAAAATACTATTGATTTTGGCAGAAAGGCTAAAATGAGCTACAGTTTGCTTCTTATCATCTTCCATAGACAACTATGGACAATGTCCAATCTGCTTTGGAATCACACGGTTTTCGCTGAATATTTAAAATAAAGGGCAATACACATTCCAGTGTTTGGGTCCAATTTTGTTTTGTCAAAGAACACAACTCTTCTCTTTTGCCACTTTAAATAAGATGACTCATACTCATTTGCCATTTTCAGCTTCTTCAGTGAAGTATTGCTGGTGTCATTTTTTAACATCGTTCTATAAGTAAATAGACTTTGTACCCAGGAGATGTGACTCCCATATCTGAAGCGCAAAAAAGAACTCATTGTTCACCATCTCATAAAATTCTTTTGTCTTTCATAGCACAAACACAGAAAAAAATTGTCTACTCTTTCTTATGTTTTAGATTTTGAGGTCCTTTCAGTGATGAAGTGTCTTTTGTGAGAACATCAATATGAAATATCCTGCAGGAACAGAGAACAGAAATATACCACTTTTCTGACAACTTTGTGTAAATTTGTACAAGTCACAAACAATGGAATCTGAATATGATTTGTTTTAACTTGATTTTTTTTCATTTTATAATTGGGAAAAAATGAGAAAGAGTTTGCAGACAAATGCTTTGCACCAGACCGAGTGATCTGTGAGCTCTTCAGCAGAGGTTTCCTGTGGGTTCACACAGATAGGAGTTGTCTCCTCTGTAGAATGACAGATTTGACATCATGATGGAAACACCAGCAGGGATGACAGAAACAAGGCAGGGAATGAGTGCAGGACCATCTTCTCAGGTTTGTACCATGTAAGAAACCAACTTGTTATATCATCTACACCTGAATATGAGTAAGACTGGAAGAACAGCCTGACTGTGAGGGTGGGGAGGCCCGAACACAGGTTGCTCAGAGAAGCTGTGACTGCTGCATGCCTAGAAGTGTCCAAGGCCAGGCTGGATGGGATTTGGAGCAACCTGGGCTAGTGGAACATGTCCCTGCCAATGGCAGGGGGTTTGGGACTGGATGATCTTCAATGTCGCTTTCAACCCAAGCCACTCAATGATGATTCTGTGATTCCATGATGAATGTGGCTCTTTAGTATGTGCCAGCTATAATATAGTGAGAAAATCTTGCTTTTTTGTCTTTCAGTATTTAGCTCAAATAGTGGGTGCTCAGCTGGGTGTCTCAGATTCCCAGTTATTAGAGCAGACCCTGGGGTGGTTGGTAGGAAGGTGGTAATAAAAACAATGGCAGTGAGAATGAACTATACAAATCCTTAAGGGAACAGATGAGACCTGAAGTCCATGCAGTCTTAACCTAAATGAAGCACTCTTTAAGGACAGTGGAAAAGCTTGGTCTACAATTTTTATAACACTGATAAACTTAAGATCACATGTATCCCTTATCTTAATTCTGAATTTGCAGCTCACTTGCTTCAGAGGCAGTCATGTAATTTGGGAGATATTTATCAGTCTCAACATGCGCTGGGGGACATTCCACTGGGGAGAGATGATGGTGGCTTACCCGCCTGACAGTCCCTCCCTGAACTATCCTCTTAATGTGTAACCAACTATACTTTTACCAAGCATACAAACACAAAACTGAACAAAGACTCTGCTTTCATTAAGTCTCATTATGATTTGAATTATTGATGAATACATGGGAGTGCTTTCCAAAGACATTAGAGAAAAGTTTGCAGAAGCCACAACAGCAGTGTTTAACAGGGCACAAACCACAATGCAACAGCAGTGCTCCAGTGGCAATAGTATTTAGCTTTCTTTAGGGCAATATCATGCTGAACAGTGCCTTCTGAGACCAGAGTAAATAGCAGAAGCTCTTTTTGATTTTTAGGAGTTCTTTTTTTGAGGTCACATTGTGATTTATTCCAACTTTTTAATTTCCAGCATAGTATGAAACTGCTATATATTGTAGTACATCTGCAGCCATTTCAGACTTTACAGCTGCAGTTACTTTCCATACCTTTGATGTCTCCTATTTCACTGCAACAGTGGGGATACAACCCAGATCTCTTTGTTTATAGTGACCCTTAATATTGTGGAGACTACTGAAGTTCTAAGTGCAATGCCAGTTGTACACATGTGCCCTATTTACTTCCAGTACTGTATCATGAGGGCCGTGCTCTGGGTGTAACTCCAAAGCCACTGCTGATCACACAATAAAACATATTGGAGCAAAAAGGCACTGAAAAAGAAAAACCCTCATGCATTAAGTATATGACAAATTAAACATCTTCTACATTGTTTTTTTTAAACTTTCTGCCTAATGCACAACCACATAACACATGTGCAAAGATAAATTATTTACATTAAGGACAATATGTAACATAGCATTGTGACTGGGGTACCAGAGACTCTAGTGGATGTCTTAACTTAAGAAGATCCCTTGACAAATTAGGGGGAACTTTTTTGATAACAGTCTTTTGTATTCACTCTCTTTATCTCTCCTTTATAAGCTATTAATGGGTATGTCAGCAAAAAAAAAGTAGCCACATAAGAATCAGCTTTGGAAAAAGTAATCTGAGATGATCTGAGTTCATGTGCCATTAGCGTGGAATTGTTCTCTATAGTATAGTTAAAGAAGTGTTATTCAGTCTAATGTTAGGTAACTCAAGCACAGAATTATTTTCGTTTTTCACATGCCTCATCCCTAACTAGCTGAATAGTGTAAAAAGAAATAGAAAAGTTTCTTTCATTCTAATTCTATTGCTTTTGATTTTCTATAAGCTATCACCTAGCATGACCTGAAGCTTCTTTCTTTTATGTGTATTTATTTAAATGACTTTTGAGCTATTGTTTCCAAAAGGGACCAAAAAGTGAGAGATTACACTGCGGGATTTTGTAAAATTAATTAAAGACCTCACTTTGTTTTCTTGTTGATATGAGAACATTTAATTAAAATTCTATTTACATATATAAATACACAACATACACCTCTCTTCGGTCTGCTTTGATGGTAAGATCATGGAGTTCAGGTCCTATTTCTAGTGTAAAATCTGAATTAATTATAAATTATAAAATATATTCATGAGATTATTTCTGTTTATTCTTTTCTTCAGGTTCTGAGAAATACCCAATGACTGATATTAATATTACAACAGTGCAGACAGTCCAAGAAGTTCTTTCTGACCTTAGAACCACAGGGTTTTCACAGCAGACAGAGATGTGAATTCAGACTATAACATACCTCCAGCTTGTGCAAATCACTTTATAATCAATGGGAAAAATGCAAGAAAAACAAGGGAAAGCTTTATGTTGACTCCTGTTCTGCACTGCCCTATAGTAGACTGTCTCTTTCCAGGCTACCCAAAAGAGACTGGCATGAGATAAGCAGATACATCTCCATAAGTCTGCTAATTATAGCAATCATAAAAGTCTCTGGTCATTCTGATTTACTCTGTGTTTAAATCCATTTCTATTATTATTCCTTTTATATCCTACTTTTCTTTTTCTTTCTTTTTTCCTTTCTACCTCCATCTGTGATAACACATGAACTCATGTCCCAAACCAACAGGAAAAGACTGTCTGAACTGTAACTCAACTTCCTTTTCACATGGTTTGCCTTCTTTCTTGAGCTTAACATGGAAGTCACCTTTAGTTAAATGTATCTCAGCTGTTTGTGCAATTATGCTTTAGTCACTTATTAGGCATCCAAACCCACTCCCTTTGCTTTAATTGATCACAGAGTTACCACTGACAAGCTGCAATCTAGCACATATTGCCACAATTTTTTATTAGCTTTTTCTAATAATATATTGCTAATATTCATATCTTGAAAATTAAAATACTGCATCACTCTTTTCAATAGAAAGGCAGAAACTAGTGGGGATGTTTTTAATTATATTCTCAAATTAGATATCTTTAGATAAGTTTGCTACTGAAATTGAATGTACTTAGGGAATGACACAAAACATTGAAGTGTTAAAGCACAAGAAGGAAACAGAAAGGATAAGTGTATGTAAAACAGTGGATATAAGACAAGAATAGATGGGAAAGAAAAGTATATGACGTAAAAGGTAGAAAGCAAATAACATAGAACAGAGAAATAAAAGATTTAATTGTGGCCTGTTGTTCAGAAAGTGTCCTTGTGATCATCATCATGGCTGTATAGGGATGTCCTTGTGATAAGTATGGTTCATCAGATTTCATCCACAGAAATGACTGGAGGGAGACCAACATAAAGATGGAACTCACAGATATGATTTGGTTATATCAATGAAAATTTCAACATAATTATCAAGACATAATCAAGGTGTTGCAATCATAGAATGTGCTAAGGAGATAAAGAACTGGTGAAAATATGGGAAGAGAGCATTAAAAAGTTGTTGGGGCTGAATTTTCTGGTGATGTTAACAAAAAAGCTTCTCAGAGTTAATAAGATTCAGGCCATATTTATTAACATAATTTCCTACAATGTCTAAAATATTGCAATGTTTGATTACCATCATGCTCAAGATGAAGATATATAAGAGAAATTCAATCATTAAATAGAAACTAGATCCCAGAAATTTAGGACAGTCTTGTTCCTCCTCTGATAGAAGTCACTTTTTTTCACTGACTCTTATTTTAATCTAAGACTGTATCTTCATGTCCAGTTTCAGCATTATGTTTTGGTTCTGGTTAATGTCTTTGTGGCCTTTATTCTGGGTATGCACCTTGTGGTCACTCAGACTTTCCTAAGATGCCTGTTGGATGAAATCAGCTGTAGTATACACATTAGCACTTTATGAATCATGTCTGTGTTCAAATTGTCTCTTGTTAACAGAGACTATCCATAAGTGCCTTGATCACTGGATCTTGATGATTTGGTCCAGGAATTGGTGAGGAGAAAAAAAATTCTTTTCTGTAGATTGAAATGACTGTAAATGTTTAAGCCTTCTGAAAAACAAAACAAACCAAAACCAAAACAAACAAATAAATCCTCCCCCCCCCAAACAAACAAACAAGGAAGATGTCGATCCTGGGTATCCACCCAACCCCTAATTTGGGTTAATATTTCATCCTTTAATGAACCCTAAGTTCAAATAATTCATTTACACTTTCTCCCAAACTGTTTTATCTGCACCCTTTTCCCTTCTTAGTGAGTAAGAAAAGGGAAAATGACTTTATTTATATATTTTAAATAACTTGACAGTGCTGGTGGACATTTTTATGTAGGAATCTGCATTTCTGCTGTAACCTTTGCAAGAAAGACAGCAAAGCCCATGCTTCTCATCCTTAGATTAAAAAGCACACAATGATATAGTATGTGACAAGGGCAAAGTTATCTGTGGTACAGAGAGCACATATACAAGTAGATAAGCACATTTCCTGTAGATGTGGCAGCTCCTGAGCTAATAGCAATGCTATTGGCTAAATATGTTACTCATTTCAGCTAATTAGTCCTGCAGTAAAAATGGAAGGAATTGCCACTTTCAGCAGTGTTAACAGGAGAAATAGAGCTAATAGAGCTACTATAACTACTCTAGTTTCCTTATGTGTATTTGCCTGTATTTATCCTGGCTAAATACCTTGAAACCTGCCTGTAATGATTTCAAGGCAGAAACTTACAGTTCCACATTGTTCATACAGTGTGATAAATCCATGCCTCATCTTGAGGGCCTGAGGGATAACTCTACATTGCAGTTTAATGAGCTTTCTCTTTTTTGTTGTTTTTTTCTTTTTTTTTTTTTTGGGGGGGGGAGGGGGGTGGGGGACACACTTTGTTTAAAAATCATCTCCAG
>JAWWLZ010000139.1:69215656-69253126 GCA_035041345.1 Poliocrania exsul
CCCCCCCCCCCCCCCCCCCCCCCCCCCCCCCCCCCCCCCCCCCCCCCCCCCCCCCCCCCCCCCCCCCCCCCACACACTTTGTTTAAAAATCATCTCCAGGTTTGCTTTTGTCTCCATGTGATGTAGCAACAACCCCCCATATTATTGTTGGCAATCCTTCCAATCACATTGCATAAGGGATTATTTTATGCTACTCCTTTCTGCTTGTACTAGCAACCTGCCAGGCAATGTTTGGTCAGAGAGCAGGCTGAGTTTCATACTGCAACACTAGCAAAGTGGAAGAGATTTTTCTGGGAAGATTGACAATATAGCAGAGCTCACTCTGAAAGTGAAAAAAACCCACTCATGGGTAACATAAAACATTACTGAAGTTTCAGGTTAACAGTTAATGATCACACAGTTCCTTGCAGGCAATTACTGCAGTCTTTTTAAAGTCCCTTTTGTGGCTGCTGAAGGGGCCCTTGGAGTTTCCTGTACTATTGATACCATTTTACCAAGCCATCAGTTTGTTTGAGTCTGAAAATGCAAGCTTTAGCATTCTCCTTTGTTACTGTGTCATGTAATATTCTCCCTCACAGTCATTCAGCTGACTGTGACTTTTGCAATGTTGAGGGAGCAGCGTCTGGGAATGTTGATAAAACCTCAGAGCACTGAAACTGGGATCTCTGAACAAGTTTAAAATGTATGTGTAAAACTGTGGTCATGATTTTAAAAATAAATTATTTATTTTGATTATTTTGGAGGTTTGTACTTCTGCATGGGTTCACAGTAAGCAGAGACTTTAGGAAATGACACTGAGTTAACACATAACAAAGACCAGTCCTGCATTAAAGACATACAGTAAGACTGTATGCAATGGCAGAAAGCTGACAGTTGTTTCTGCACATGAATTGAGAACCAAAATTATCAAATAACTTCCCTAAGATGACAAGAAGTCTTTAGCAATGTTAATTGTGCATCATTTGCTTTCTCATGAGACATGAAAATGCAGAGAAGCAACCACTGGTGATCCTTTGTCCTCCTAGTCTGTCTGAGTCGTGGTTTTATCCTGGTGCATCACCAAATTGCCTTTCTGCATCCAGGACTCAAATATACATCTCCATGTTACACAGAGGTTGACAGGCTGAGAGAGCAGGGCTTGTTCAGCCTGGAGAAGAGAAGGCTCTGGGGAAATCTTTTAGTACCTTCCAGTGCCTAAAAGGGCTCCAAGAGAGCTGGAGAGGGACTTTTCATAAGGGCCTGGACTGAGAGAAGTGAGAATGGCTTTAAGCTCAAGGAGGGAAGGTTTAGATCAGAAATTAGGAAGAAATTCCTCCCTGTGAGGGTAGTGAGGCACAGAACCAGGTTGCCCAGAAAAGCTGTGGCTGCCCCTTCCCTGGAAATGTTCAAGGCCAGGTTGGACGAGGCTTGAAGCAACCTGGGCTGGTGGAAGGCATTTCTGTGAAAGATGCTTATTTAGAAGCCTTACCTCATATTATTTAGATTCTCAAATTGCCTAAAATCATCCAATTTGCTGAAAAGACTATAAAGTATCCAAGTGGTTTCTCGGTGAAGGCTGGATATGTTCTTGTCTATATTTTGTCCAATAAATCAAATTTCAGCTGTTCCATAAATAGCTTCCATCTTAAAATATCGTCAGTTACAAAGCTTGGGGTTTGTCCTTATAAAAGGTGAGAGAGACAGAAAAGGAAAATCTTGGAAGAATTAGTATCTGATCATCAGCCTTAGCTTACAGTTACAACAATAATACTTTACCTATCAGAAAATCTGAAATGAGAGATATTTATCATAATCTGAACTACAGCTTGTAAGAAAAATTTGAAAATTGATATTCAATGGATTTGAAAATGGGGATATCATCATTAAACACAGAGTGTTATCCAAAATTCTTTCATTACACACATATGTATGCACAGGCACAAACATACATAAGGCACAAAATGAATCCTGTGATGTGAAAATCTCAGTGCAATGCTTTATTTTTTTCCACTCTTACAGTCACTTTTTGAGGAATTACTATTAACATTTGGAGTTGCCATCCATAGACATATACTACATTTATTTTTCTGCATCAAGAAAATATAAAATCACTTAACTGCTATCATAAGCTGAAATCCTTATAGCTTTTAAAACTTTTGCTTCTAAAATGATTCACATTATTTAGGTAAAAATATCGGATTTATTACTCAATATATATTTTTTATTCTAACCTATTTTATTCTTCTATAGATCATTTGATAATCCATGAGTATCTTGAAAAGCAAAGCAACTTTATTCAAAGCAAGTGAGGGGAAGATTTGATTCTGAATGTATTGAAGCAAAAATATGAACTGAGACATGATGGTATTCACATTAATGGCTTAAAAGAGACAGAAATGTTGCTTGCATTTATGTGACTTTACTGTTTCATTTTATATGATCCATTAGCTTTTCTTTTCTTGCTTCAGGCTGTATCTGATGAAGACAATACAGTCAGATGGCCCATCTGTCTGCGCATTTTGAATCATTGAATCATTTCTTTGAGTAAGAAAATTATGACAGTTTCATAAACATAAGAACCATTCCATGTCACAAAAACCTTTGCTGTGACCTACTGAGCTACTTGGAATTTCTATTGCCTTTGAAGACATCAAGAAATTAATGAAACCATACAGGTATAGTTCTTTGGGGCATGGTAATAAAATAGTACAAAAAGTGTGGAATTAACCAGGAATTACTGAGTAGTTGATAAAAGGATTTAGGAATAATGAGAAAAAACAATTATTTCAGCTTGGTGTTTTGCATAAATTAGCAGAGTGAAACCAGTGAAAGAAAGAACACTGTAATTTTTAAAACTCATGTCGTGTCATGTGCATTAATTTTGCCTCTACACCATACTCACCACTGTCCCAGCTAAAGATGCCTTGGGCAGTCGACATCTGGGCACCCAAAAAATGTGCAGGCTGGACAAACAGACAGCAGACTATGGATCCAGGAGCAGTGATGACCATTCCAAAGACAGAGTACAGCATTGTTTCTGCATTTACCTTTGCATTTTCCAACACCTGACATTGCCCTGGGTGACACATCATTACCATTACCTTTAAGTCTTTGCACCAGGGACACCTAAAATACTGACTGTCAGGAAAAAGCTGGTGGTCTGTAATCAAGAGGCAGGATACCTGAGCTGCCACACTCATTCCTGGCTGACCAGCAGACCTAGTGTAGCTTGTGTCCTACACCACAGGCTTTCTCCTCACACTGCATTTCATTTGTGCATCTTATTCTGCTTTCCTTCTCTTTGTTCTACAAACCTCATCACAGTGCCTCTGTCTCCTGTTTTGCTTTCCATGTAATTTATTGCTCTGTAACAAAAGCTGCCTTATCCTCAAAACAGAGCTAGTAAATCAAAATAGAATTATAGAACATGTCCTCACTCCTTTCACTCTTCCTGTCTTGTATCTCTTTCCTTGTGCTTTTTTTTTAATTATTTTTGAAGCTGCAAGTTTAAGTTTGTTTACCTTACTTTCCCAGATCAAAGCCAAATAGGACTCTAGGTTCTCATGTTTTCTGAATTCACTGCAGGAAAGAGAAGTAATTTATCTGATTCATAAGGTATTATTAGTTACCTGCTTTTATTGGAACATGTGTTTTCCAGTTGTAAAATAGTTCTTGAATTCTAAGATGTTATTAAATCTAATGTGGGTTTTTTTAATTTAAAAAAGTGTGTTATTTCTTATTCATTCCTCTTTTTATTTTTTCCTTGTTTTCAACATTTGTCACCAAATCATGTCTTAAAAAATGTGTGAGAAACCAGCATAATAAAATGTACACAGACGAGTAAATATGGCTTGATCCCAATTCCAGTGTACAATAAGTTCCTTTAATATCAGTATGTGCAGACTGGTTTTGTAGTACAGCCTCTGAGAAGCCGTTAGCAAATGATTCAGAGCTTGGAAATTACTTAAAAATGCATTTATTTGGCAAAGTCTTATGAATAATAAACATAACAGAGTTATTGAGTATCACAGCCAATTGTAAGCTATTTTCTAACAAAACAAGAGAAGGCACTTGCAATAAAGACTATTCACAGAAATCTGGTTTTACTTACTGCAGCACCGAATTGTTCTCATTGCCAGAGAAACGCCACTCCACGGGCATATGATAATGGGTTTTCTAACCCTCCATTTTCAAGGTGTTAAGCCCTGTTGTAGAAGTTTTCTGCTACAAATCTGGATTGTATCAAAAGCCTAATGGAATCCAATCTCAAGAAATCTTTCCCATTAAAGCAATTGTAAGTAAATCTCTGGATTTTTCCCAATATAATAATAACAAATAAAGTAGAGAGTACTAGAATGAGTCTGGAAGTTACACATCTTTTTACCAGATTTCTTTGCTATATTCTGGATGCTTGTCTTTTCTAAAGGCTTAGCTTTACATCTTAGGAGAAGATATAGAGAGGAGGAGGGAGATGGAGGAAGAGAAGTTACACACACCAAAAGATTGAATTAGGAAGCTGTATCTTCTCTCCTGATGGATTTCCTGTGCTTGACATGCATCCTCTAAAGAAGATCCTGGTGAGGGGTTGGGAAAGGCTGGGCCAAGAAGAAAAAGAATGAATTTAAATTACATTCATCAGTTGCAAGTTGTGTTATACCAGATGGTTGGTAAATATGAGCTTATAGAAGGTCTGATGAATATGAGCTTTAAGAGCTAATATAGGTAAACTGTCTACAAGTCAAAAGCAGGCATGTTTCTCTAGATGTATTTCCTTTAATTATAATGAAGCTTCAACTCCTGAACATCCCTAAAAACCTACAAGTCCTTACAATCTTCCAGATTTTTTACTTATGAGTCTTTTCATTCTTTTAAATAATTAAATATTTGTGTTTCCAGAGGAGTTTCTTTCCTTTATTCAATATCTGTTTTGTGATTTTTGAAATTAACAGAAAGACTTTAAAAGGTACGTATTCTCAATTGACTCCATATGTTCAGCTGTTTTTGGACTGAATAATACTACCACTATAACTATTACAGCTGTGTTCATCTCCTTCTACCACAGTTTCCCATAGTAAGGATACAGTGAAAAAAAAATGCAACGTAAATCCAATCCCAGCTTATACAGTTTTGAGTTTTGCCATGGTGACTGCCATTAGGTGGCAAACCACCATAAATAATTGATCTTTTGCTCATGTTTTTAACTACCCAGCTGTTTCTCAGCACTTGTTGAAGATACTGATATATTTTTACTAGTCTCAACATAAAAGGTCAAAGAAACATTTTCACCAAAGTGTAAAGTCTATGATGAAGTACACTTTTTCCTTCACTTTGTATTTACTGCATACATAATGTAGCACACACTTCATAAGAAATTGAAATATTGACTTTTTGTGTTTTCACAGGAACAGATTTTAACATAGTATTTATTTTCTCTTTGAAGTCCATATCTTAGGGAGACACTCTTCTGAGATTGTGATGTCCAGTTTTGTTATCTGACAACCTCTTACCAATGCTTGAATCTGAGCGTTTGTGTCTGGCTATTTTATTTTAAGAATCCTTTCTTATCTAATGTCTTTACTGTATCTTGTGACTAGTGCCCTCCTGTGCCACTATAAATAAAGTCTCAAAATGAGATTCATATTACCTGACTTGAAATGTCTACAAATATAGATATCTACATATGAGGTAGGCATTTAAATTTTCTTTGTATTCATTGGGATGACATAGCCACTACTTGAGTGCAATTCATCTGGCCTAATTTAGATGTCTTCATTAGGATGAAAGGAATCGTGTCCTAGAAAAGTCCATTTCTTTCCGCTGGTTGTAAATGGAGTGACTGGAACTAGATTAAATGCAGAAATACTTGTTGTAGATATCTCCAAGTGACTCTCAGCAGAAATGTACTGCTCATTTTCTTTCACAACTGGATCCAAGATCCAGTCAATTCAGTTTTATCTTGGTTTTATTTTTTTTTTAAATTATATTTATAGCAATTCTACACTTGTGTTTCTCGGCTTCATTGATTGCACTCAGCTCTTTTGCCTCCAGCCTTACAATAAACACAGGAAGTCATACTTTTTATTATCTTATAGGCTGTTAACTTCCTCCTCATCCTTCTGGCAGGTTCTTGATTTAAGCTTCAAAAATATTCACATAGTAGTTCAAAGAATCAACCTCTACATCATTATAGCCCTTCAACTTCAAGTCATATATAACAAAACAGTTGTGCAATTGCTCCTCTCCCCTTCTTGAATCATTAAATACCCTTTTCTTTGATGAAGTGCAGCTGAAACAAGAACATAACAAATTGCAGAAGTGACAAGCAGTCACTTTGGTAAATCTGACATTGTGCTTTTAACTTATTTCAGATTTTACCATTATTTTTCTGGTGCAGTATGTGCTTCCCCTTATTAATTTGTCTTCATTTCTCCAACAAAAGGTGAACTTTTATCACTTCAGACAGAGACCTGTTATGCTGTAAAACCATTGTTCAAGATTTTTTAAAATCTCATGTTCTTTAAACATTTTGATCTCCATCAGCTTCCCCAAAGCATTCCTTCAACATCCTTTCTTCCTCCCAAGAAAATATATAATTAGTCTCAACAGTTGTCCAGTTTTTTACTAATGTTTCCAGCTATGACTGCAGGTCATAGCCAAGGCAAATTACACATCTTAAACATTTAACATCAGACATTTTCTCTTTTATTTTCAATTTAATAAGCAAGGTCTTTACTTCCATTCTCCAGTTAGTGGCATCTTTCACAAGCATTTCTTATATATTCTGGTTTGTGAATGTGTGTTGCAAGCACTCTAGTAGATACTGTGAATTCCACCCATTCCAGGCCCTTTTCAATTTAGAGTTGTACACAAACCCCTTGCAAGTCTTTGTATGGAATCTGTGCTTCTTATTAATTAACAATGATTAGAATAGTCCCAAAGGGCTTCAATGAGATTGATTGCCCTCTTTGTTAGCACTTCATGTACCACAAATAGTGCTGGCCCCATACAGTCTACTATATAAAAGTTGATTTTAAAGGCCATCTGTTAAAGGTAACAGTTGTAAGTCCTGCCAGACTGAGCCACATAAGATTAGAAATACATCAAAATTAATAAAAATAATCCTACAAGTTTGGCTGATTTTAGGATCATGGGCTCAAGTGTGTCTAAGCAAATATATACACATTTGTGTGTATCTAATGTTTAGTTAAAACCCAAGATGAGATATTTAGTTGGAAAAGTCTTTATATCCTCTTTTCAAAAATGGAAAATTGAGTTGTTTCTGAAGTGGTTAGTGATGTTCTAAAGGCCTCCTGCTTGAATATGGCTATAATGACATTGCTTTCTGACTGAGATTTTATTGACTGACAAAATTATTAAAACTTTGCAGCATTGTTTTAAAAGATGTAAATCAGATGAAGTGTAGCATAAAACAGTATCAGCAGGTTTCTTCATTGAGGTAAATTGATGGCTGCACTTTCTGACCTGAACTAGTCAATTCTCAGAGCAGAATGAACATGGGAAGACACACAGACATGGCTGATAAAGTTACTCTTTTCACATTGTTCTCTTTGACTTGTCCATGTTTCTGTTCCTCTTTTAACCACATTGTCTATGTGATGTTTGCATAGTATCTCTGTGCAGAACTTGATAATACCCAGATGCACCAAATTCAGGTGTGATAATTGAAGAGAACTCTAATGTTCATAATTTTTTTTTAAATTTAGATAACTCTTTTCTGCTCTGCCCAAGCTTTGTCTGCCTCTGTCAAGACTGACTGTACATCCATCTCTCACTGGGGGCTGATGCAAAACTTTGTCCCAGCTGTAAACACATCCATAATCAGTCTCACCCTTGTAGGAGTTTGTCAAGAGATTCTTCTATTCTGCAAGGGAGCAGGTACAATGCTGTGTGTGTGGCAAGCAGTTTGGCAAATGAAGAGGGTTGGAGTCTTGTGTGAGATGCTTTTAGAGATGCATTCTTCTTGAGGAAGTTGGAGCATCTGGTAAGAGCACCACAAGCATTACTTGGAGAGGCTTTCTGTGAAATTTGTAAGTGATCTCAGTGCACCCCCAGAACTGTACTCCAGGTTTTTATGTGGTGCCATAAGGATCTCTGCAAGGGACTCACCGTATCTGTCCTCTCAGACATGCACATGCCTTGTTGCAGCAGAAAGGTGTTAGGCATGGCCACTGACTCTCAATGTAAGTCCTAGAGAGGTGTGAAAACACACGCTGAAGGGTCGATAGAACCAGTGACAAAAATAGAGATGGCTAACACAAGAAAAGTTTTGGAGTTCTGTCACAGCCTAAGGTATTTTGAAGTCTTTATATTACACTAGAGCAGTTAAACATACATTTAATTTCTCCACTATCTGCTCAAGCAGTAATGGAGAAAGAAATTATATCATATTCTACTTTCTTTGAGAACTGTCTCCAAGGTAAAGCGTAGTACAATGGTTGCTCTTTCTGAGATGAACTGTGAATGACGAAAGATTTTAATCTTTTAAGCTTTTGTTCATAACTTGAAAAGTAATTACTTTTATAGTTAAGGGAGCATTCACTTTCTTAAAATCTTTGTTCTGCTGAAAACTGAGTATTCACCTGTAGGATCATGGCTAAAAAGCTGAGTTTCCTGTAGCAGTTTCCATACTCCTTCATTCAGGGAGATCTTGTGTTTTAAAGAAAGATTTAGATAGGCTATATCCCCAAGGAATTCACTAAACTTTATATTCTGTGAGTTCCTCTGAGGATAATGTAGAATTTAACACATGCCACAGTGCAAACCCATTATTTGTCCATGTCATCTTACTGGATGTTTGATAGCCTTTGGGGAAAGCAACAGAAGTTGTATCCCTTGCTTATGGCAAGTTCAGAACTCAGAAACTGTGCTTCACAGTGTTTAATGTGCAGCCAACCAAAAGTCTATGATTCTGCCTCATCAAATAGACAATATGACAATGGCTAAATGACTGGGAGGAAGAGATTTCCCTTCAAAAGTTAACATAAGAAGCATAATAATTCTTGACCTATATGCTTGAATAAAAGAAAGTCTAAAAAATGTAGCTGGAAATCATATAATCATAGAATAGTTTGGGTTGGAAGGGACCTTAAAGATTATTCAGTTTCAACCCCTTGCCATGGTCGAGGTCACCTTCCACTAGATCAGATTTCTCCAAGACTTGTCCAACCTGGCTTTGGACACTTACAGGGATGGGGTATCCACAACTTCCCTGGGCAACCTCTTCCAATGTCTCTCCACTCTTCATAATTTCAATTTAAGGAAGAAGTCTGGAATTAATCATAACTTAGAAATGTACATTTGCCATACTGAGTATAAACAGAAACTAGTGTGAAATACTGAGATATATGTATTTACTCCTCGGATAGAAAAGATTAATGAAGGCAGGCTACAAACATCCTCCTTGTGCAAATTGCAGAGCTAGACCGATGAGTAAGCCTCCTTCACCAATTCCAGAATCTGTTTGTCTTTGCTCCCTTTTTATGTTCTTGATATGTCCTCGTGTGCTCTCTTAGGCATAAAACCTCATTGTCCACCTTCAATTGCCTCCTTAAAGCTCACTTCCCCATTAATCCTTATAAAACACTGAGCAAAGGCTTAGCTGTTGGTGTGCTGGGATTGCTGAGACTAATCCTTATTATAATACTATTTTCTGATGTTTCCCCTTTTAAGTTACTGCTTCTTCCATGTAGATGGTGAGATTCCTTTTTTGAGCAGAAGCATACTTCTCTTTATGTATATAAAGAGCAGTAAGATCCAGTTGCTGACTTAAGCTTTTAGCTTCTACCAGTACAAAATCAACTTCATCAACAATAATTATATATAACAAAGTTACATAAATTTGCTACTGCCTCAAAATTCTAGTTTCTTTTACAACACCAAATGTAGTATTTCACAGACTTTGTGTACTGAAATTGCTGTTTTCCGTTTGGACTGAAATGTCTGCTATTTGTTTTAAAACCAGTGCTCTACAGAGACACTCAATTTAACTACAAACAAAATAGCTCTTGATGTAGAAATGCAGCAGTTGTGTCAGTATAATGTTGTTCCTGAACTAATAATCCTGCTTCAGTGAGGACAGCCTTGTTCTGCTCCCAGAACATGAGCTGAGATCCGTGCACAGAACTGAACTGTTTGGGTCTGGGGACTTGCCTTAGCTCAGAAAGCTTCTACCTTCAACTCAGAGCTGCAGAGCCCAGTGTAGAGAATTATGACATATTTGTTGGAAGGAACCTGTAGAGACCTTCAGCCTTTGGATCAAAGTAGGACTATGGGCAACCATGAACCATATAACTGGTATAACATTACCTAGCCAAATCTAAAAAATTTATGAGTGGAGATTCCAATCTCTTTGAATAATCTCTTCCTGTGCTTCATGATCCTTCTGTTGGAAAGAATTCTTCCTGATACATGACCTGAACCTCATGAATGCTTTTACTCAAGATGAGTGTGTACCTTTGACTCATATTCAATCCATGGTAATTCTCAGGCCCTTTCCAGCAGTGAGTTCCTGGGCTTTGTAGAGTTCTGTGAAAGATTTTGGAGCATTTCCCAGTCCATGTGCAGAACTTCAGTTCTTCCTTGGTGAGTTGTCCCCTGACTCAGTCCTCTAGACTATCAAATGTGGTTGGTCTGAAATTCCACCTTTTGGTATCTCAACCTCTTCCCATAAATTAGTATAATTGCAAATTTGCTGAATTTTCACTCTGTCCCATCATCTAGACTGTGACTAGATTGAACAATGTGGACAACTTTTTTATTCATGACTACTGCCACTGCTAAATGAATCCCACTTTCCTTAAAGCCACCTAAATTGTCTCATGGATTAGTTAAATCATAAACTCTGACATCTCCCATTATATTCTTACCTTTTGGGGCATTATGTTATTTTGGGTTATGGCCATTGTTAGTTTTACCCAGCTATGTTTTTCAGCACAAATCTCCACATATGTATATAATTCATAGCCCGAAATTAGCCCTGCTCGGATCTCAACAGAAAGGCTCTCGAACCATGGCCAAGTTATGATTCCATTGATGTTATTCTGGTCCCCTAACAATGTTTAGAAAATGAAGCAATGGCTGAACATTTGTTATTTAGATGCATAACTGTGTATTAGGCACCAAGCAAAGGTGGTTTGTGTGGATGTAACAGCATTCGGCTCAGTAATGTCAATATGGACAGCTCTTAAGCAGTTCAGCATCAGGTAAATTGATATGTAAGCCATGCAAATTCACACAGCTGCTCTCCCACTTGTACTCTCTTATTACTCCCTCTATTGCTGACTCATATTCAATTTATATCTCCTTGCAATTATTAACATCCCTCTGTGTTTAAGGCAGATCTTATCAACCTATAATGAAGACGTGCAAAACATCATCTTATATGTAAGGATAATTTTTGCCACTCATTTTTTTCATTCAATTTCTTCAATGTAAATTCTTTGATTTATTGGTATTATTAACTACATACACAATATAGGTAAAAAAATATTGCTGTTGCCTCTCCACAGGTAAGATTTTTCTGTTGTATTACTCAGTTTTTAATTATGAAAAAAAAATACCTTAAGTAATGTCTATTACTGGCTACAGTTTAATGAGTACTTTTATGAATACTGTGGAACAAATTACCTGTCATAGGTGTTATTGATCCCAGAAACCTAAACTAAGAAAAGAATGCATAGAACATCTAGTATGGGATTAATTTCATATTAAAAAAAAAAAAAGAAGTTATTCAAAATATCAGTTGAACCAAGGTTTTTTCCTCATTCAAGACAGCATTAAGATCACCGCAGACATTCTGCATTTTATGCAACCTAAGTGCCAAGCTTCTAGATATCTGCTATGGGAGTCTTCTCACTTAATGCTGGATGTAGACATTTGTATGTGAAGTGCTTGCCTCAGGCTCTCTTTATAGCTGTCTTATGCCCTGCATAAGTGTATGATCTGAGAGCCAACCTAGCCATTACTAGTAAGCTGTATCCAAATGCAATACAGTTATTTTTGAGGCTTGGTGTACACATGTCTTCCCATAGCACACAGCCCTAGTGGTTTTACAATTCCAAACTCCAGAGAGAAGTGCACTGCATCGACACAGGTAGTAGCAACCCCCCACAGGGGGAAAAGATACAGGCAGATCTGAGTGACCTTAAAATGGTGCAGCTCTTTACATGTCAGGATGGTACCAAGGAAACTGAGCATGATTATATTCAGTCACAGTTTGGACAGACAGACTAGGTGGGAAACAGAGTTTAAAATTGGCAGTGTTGAATTGCCAGCACTCCTGCTAGTACCAAAAAAGTGTACTTTTCACACTCACATGGACAGTCCTCCTGGGCTGCATCATTTCTAAGAGCTCACACTTTGGTAATGCTTAACTCCCCATTGGGAAGTTAATGGACCCTTCCAGTTTACACCAGCTGAGTGCCAGTGTGATGTGACATCCTGGGCATTGAAACACAGCTTGCAAAGAACATGTTGTTCTCGATAAAATTCAGCCCCTGAAGGTAGATATCGAAATGTGTTTTCAAACCCTTTAATCAGTGGTATGATTTTGTCTATGTGTATTATTCTCCATGGGGCAGAGGTACTGCAACAGTTCCAAAGATACAATGGAGCGGTGAGAGCTCAGGGCACACAGAAGTGACTAAGCATGTACATCAAAAAGTGCTGGTTGCCTGCCTTCTGCCTAATCTATCCTGTTATCAAAAATACATAATAAAATTCAGCCATTCACAGATGTTATAAATATAAAGCAGGTTTTGTTACAACAGAGTAGGTGCAGATCACCATTAAAAGCCAGAAACTCTTTAAATTAAAAATGCTTGCTATGATTTGAAGTCAGTTGTAGGCACATGAACAAAAATAACAGTATTAAATTCTGATTCAAACTTCTTCAAATAAACTTGGATTATTGGCAAATTAGAAATATTAAACTTTGCTAATGTGCATAGTTTGGTAAAGTAGTGTAAGACCAAGACAGCCAATGTTAGATACTGGCAGTGCCCATATTGATACTTCAGTAGCTGCAGGTAAAATAAAATAAATAGATAAATAAGACACTATACCTGAAATTGAGCAGCATCACAGAAGTCAACATACATCTGTCTTTGTTACAAGTTAAATGAGGACACTGGAAAGAAAGGAGCTAATGGGTAAAAAATCCCAAGAAATTTGGCATTTCTGAGAGCATGAAGAGAAATGCAAGGAGAGTAAAGGGGAGTGTGAGATAAAGAAAATTGGCTACTATATTGATTAAAGGAGTAAGTTGTTTACTTTTGCCTCTGACTCCTGTAGTGATAAATGTAGGACTCTGAAAAGTGGCAGAACACCACCATTTGCTTAAATGTAGCATGGGTAAGGAGTTAAATGGAATGACCTCTCCACTGACAGTAAGGAATGGCAATGAAAGTCCAGGAACGTGACTTCAGGATATTCGCACACACAGCATAACGCAGGGAGATATAATTCACAGTTACAATGCATATTTAGTAAGCAAGAGACCCTGTTTTCACACAGAAAGCTCATTTGGGGATTCAAAAGGTGGGGACTAAGTTGTCAGCTCTGCCACTGATGTGTTACTTTCTGTCTTCCTGATTTAGCTCTCCTGAAGAGGGAGATAACACCACTTTTACATCCATCCCCAGAATTTCTGTGGTGACACGTATAACCTTTCATGTAAGTCAAGACCTGACTTTAAGAACTTTTAAAATATGGATTTAAAGCAGACTTTAATCTCAATAGGAGATTGAAAGCAAGAAAGGGCATATCAGAAAACACAGGGAAATATTAGTGGTTAATTGTTCTGCAAGGGAGGCAGGACTTCTCAAACATCTGAACTTCTACTCAGAGTTCTGAGAAGCATCAAAACAAGGGTAAGTCTCAAGGATGGTTTAGTGGTGTTTTCCTAGCATGTGGAAAGCAGTATCTTCCCATGGAAAAAGCATGAGCATACCTATCTGCAGACTGAGTAGGCTGGAAATAGATGTTTGTGCAACAGGCTGGATGAAAGTGGAAACAAATTTCTGAATACCTAATAACAGAGAGCAGCAGAATGGTGATAGTGAAAGGATTTGAGGTAAAGGACTGATCTGATGCACCAGAGACACATGGAGAAATGTATATAGAATACTGTGCAAAGGCCAAAAGAAAAGGTGAGAGCTGAATCAAATGAGACTGAAGTTGTCAAGGTCAGAGAAAATAGATAATGGAGATGCAACAGCTTGGGAGGTTGGAGAAGAGTTTTCTTATCTGCTATTTCTCTATAGGTTGTAAAACATCTCATGCAAGACCTCTCCCTGGTTTTGAAAGGCTTTTTACTTTTAGATTAAAAGCTGGTGGTTTTTTTGTTTGTTTTCCTTTTTTTCCTGCAAAGACTTGGATTTGAACTTTTTACTTGTCATATTTATTTTTTTTTCCTTAATAAAGGTCAGAGAAGCACTGTCTTTTTGGATGGAAGCACTGGGCACATAAAACAGAAAATCTGCATCCTGAGTCCAGCTGCAATACAGAAATGAAGCCGGACACTCTGGATGTTCATATCCTTGAGTTCACTGCTTTTTTTTTCCCTTTCTCTACTGCATTTTTTTTTTCTACAATAGAACCTTATAAAATTGAGCCCAGCGAGGCATAGATGTCACAGGAGTCCTTCCTATCCTATACCTCTCTTCCCATTTCATTTTCTTCAGCCATGCTCCTCACAAGGGACGAGCACAGAACTGTGCCTGACACTATCAACATCTATAGGCTGAGGATGTGTAGGTGGGCATAGCAGTGTATTTTGAACTGTAACACTGAGACTGAGATTCTCATGATGCTAAAATATATTCCCAAATATGTTCATACTGACTTAACTTTACACCTCTGGGCAGTAAGAAGCAGTTAGAGAACTCAGAAAAAGGAAAAAAAAAAAGAGAGAGAGGGAAATTAAATAGCAACTGCATTTTAAACTCAGGGAAAATTTAGGAATAACATAGGCATCCTAGGTTGTGGCTTATAGGCAGTGTGGAGGTCAGGAGGAAGATAATTTAATATTTAATGTAAGACATTTGGTATATTGTAAGGACTGTCAAACAGTATGTGCACCACTTTATGTGTATGTTCAAAATGTATCAATGGACATAACTGTATTTTGATACTTTAATTTTTTATTTCTGTCATCTATCATTACATCTGAGAGTAGAGATGGAAAGTCTTCCTTCCCCAGTTGTATCAGTTCTGAATACAGATACAGTCAGAATTTAAACTGCAGTCAAGTAGAAGATATCCTACTACTATCTACAGTCCCAGCATCTGTGCCAAGCTATATCTTTTTTCTATATATATAGGAACACCTATTTTCAATGTTAATTTTTATCTTGTCTGCAGAAGGCTCTAAGGACAAAAAGAAAACGAAGCAGAAATAATGTAAGAAAAAATGTGGGGAGAGGAAGAGAGATTAAGACAGGAGGGAGGCAAAGGACAAGAGAGAGCGCACAAGCAGCAGCAGAGCTGAAGATTTGTAGGAGAGAAAAAGTGACTCCAATAATGAGCAAAAGCCTGCCCTGGATTGTCTGTTACTCAGAGCAGCTCCAGGAATTTGGAATCCCAAAATGGGCTACTTTGTATTCTTCCTGGTACACTAATACCAAGATTGTACTTCCAGCTCCCAGCTGCTCCACAGCAGTGCTGGTGATTCAATTCTGGGAGAAGAACCAAAATATTTGCCTGTGTTTGTATGTGCAGTGCTCTGTTAGTCTCTTTCTTATCTCCGTGAAGGACTGTAAGATGGGGGAAAAATCTAGACAATTAAAGCTATCAATAAACTGTCTCACTGAACTTCTGTAAGCTTTTTTCATGCTGGGGGGGAAAGAAGGTGAAAGATTCTTTCTGCAGAAATAGATCACAGCAAGGTGTTATATATCAAGTTGTGCAATGTCTTGTCTGCTAAATCTGACTATAACAAAGTAATAAAAATGATAACATATGTACATGTTACTGGCTAGACCTGCTTGTCTAGTGCTGGAAAATGAACTCATGGCAACTAACTAGTGTAAGTAGACTAACAGGATTTAAGATGGAAAGCAAAAATACCATCCATCTGTTTGACCTTTGATTTGTATATTCTACTCTACTAACATTTTCAAGCTTTCTGCTGCACCTGAGGGACAGAAAATTAGTCTTTATTTCAAATGAAAGCTGAGATTCTTCTTTAGTTTGTTGGTTTCATGTTCAGTTTTCTTCAATACCTGGAACTTTTAAGGAAACCAAATCCAGGGAATCACAAGAAAATTGCATGAGTTGGCAGAAGGAGACATTTTCAGCATGTATGCCCAGCATTTTCTTGTCACCAAGATTTACACACCCCCTGCATATTTTTCAGCACAGATAAAGTACCCCTTGTAGCAAATTTAAGACTATGAATAACATATTTTTCTGATTTACCTCTAGCACATTCCTAGGTAAAGACCCACAGACCTACAGAGAGTAGACTCAGTACAAGATTTTGGTAAAAAAACCCACAAAAGACGAAGACTTTCCAAGTGTAATTCTTCACTGAACAATGTATCTTTTCTTTCCAATCTATACTTAGATTTACATTTCATATACATGTGTTTCTACATTTATTACTTCAGTTTTCCAGCTTCAAGTTGAACAAAGACCATTGCTAGAGGATTCAAGAAAGTTGTTCCAATGATTAATTACTTTTACTCCAAAGAAACGTGTCCTGTGTTGTTGGAAAAAATAGTTGCTGTATCCCTTGTTGTGACTATTTTTGCTGGAGAAAGTGTCTCATTACCAAAGTATTGTTTCCTTTTACACATACAACCTTTTACAAATCTTGTGAGTGATGCCCTGTTTGAACACCAGAACAGTGGAAGAGAATCACATTGTTCACAGCAGGAGGGAGAATAAGAGAACTTCCTGTCTTTTGAGTTTTTTTGTTAGTTCTTTTTCTCCCTTTCTGATACCAGGAGCTGCAGAACTGTAGGATGTTCATGTAAAGAAGCATGTCAGTGTGGCAGCTTGTAAAGAAGAGTACAGGGTGTTTGAAGAAACTGTTGAAAGAAAATCAGTGGTATGAGGGAAACATAAACAAAACCCATATAGCAACAAAATCATCACAGATTAGAAAGAAAAATAAGAGACACAAGTCACAGCAAAGCCAATCTTTGCCTCTTGGAGGTATGACAGACAGAAACATCCATCAGAATAACCAAACTGATGCATTCATCAATGCCCTGTTCTGTTTTCAGGTCCTGTGCAATTCATGGTGGTGTTCACTTTGCAGTGCACTGGATCACGCAGAGGATTCATCCTTCCCTTTAAGAAAATAACTTGGTATTTTTTGTTGTTTGGAGTGCAAGTCATTTATTTTGTCCTTGTACAGGGCCAGATTACATGTTGGTTCAAAGTGGTCTAAACTGGTGTTGCTCAGATAAAGTCAGTGCTAATTTACACCAGCAGAGTTTTTTCCCTTAATATCCGGGGAAGCTGAATGAATCACACACTCTTGGTTTTGATCTCTAGGTACTCTCTTATTAGTTAGTTAAAAAGTTTATCTATCATGAGTTCTTTTGCAAACATTAATAACACCAAAAGCCATCAAAGATTATCATCTTAGACAGTCAAGATAACTGGAGAGAGCACAGATGGGATTTCAAGAAGTTTCTGGTTCCTAGACTGAATGATGACTATTTTACTATGATTATAAAGTAAAAAACTATGTTTTCACATGCAAACCATATTATTATACTTTCATTAACACACTAAAACCTAATAAACATAAAGAAGAAATTTCTCTGATTTGCTTTACCAGACGATGTGAAAGATGATCCAGAGGCAGGAGCTTATGCCCTAAACCTTCCAAAGAAACATAAAATTTTTAAAGCAAACACCAAGAATACAGCAACTAAATTGAAACATCCTTTATATGTCCATGGTATGTGGACAACAAAAACATCAGCACCAAAGACTTAGCAAATGCCTAAGAAAGATCATCTCATCCATTATTTATTTTTTTTCACACTACAACACAAGAAAGACAAACTTTGGATTATGCAGCTGCATTCAAGGCAAAGTCTGCACTTGGCTAAAAACAGGTGCATGTTTGCTTTGCAGGACACTGAAGTAAAAACAGGAGGGCTCTACCTCGTAACTATGGAGCAATGTCTACAGTTCTGGAAAAACAACCAGAAATGGTTCATCCCCCAAATGAGGAAGGGAATACAGTGACTGAAACATACCCAAGTAAAAGGATGTCTTACCAGTGATGTAATTTTGTAAGATTGCATGAAGGTCTTTGGATTTGGGGTTTAATCAAACAGAACACATGCTTTTAATGTTTTCTTTGAATGTTAATGAGGAATGCTTAGTTATGCTTCTTATTTACAGGAAGATAGGAGAGAAATGATCATCACTGACTTAAAAACAGGTTTCTTTTTTATCTGTGATGTAAGAAGACTACATGTTTCTTTTTGTGGAGCAAATCAGGAGAAATCTTTGGGCTTGGGGGCTTTCCTGCCTCCCAGTAGATGTCATAAGCCATGTAGATCTCTCTCACACCAGCTCTAAGTTTTATATCATTTGAGGTTTGGAAAAATTCTCTGCTTACTCCTATGCAAGGCATATAATAGCTATTGTGCAGCTCCACATGCTTTTTCCCCAGTTGTGATATTTACTTCTTGCTTTTTCTCCCCTCCACTTACAGATGTTTGAAATGTCTGTAGAATGTGTCAGGAAATACAAATCTTTTGTTTTTGCTGTTTTGTTTTTGATTTGTTTGGTTTTTTCTCCAATTCTGGCTTCAGATGAAAATTGAATTATCACATTAAATATTTTCAGAAAAAGAAAAGGTTTGCTATGTTTGTTTCCCCAGAAATCTACATTAAAATCACCACCCCAGACATTTTATGTGTCAAGCCTGGTGGATGGTAATTTCCTCTGAGAAATAATTGAAAAAATACACTGCAAATGAGAAAATGTCAAGCTGTGTTTCTTACTTGAATGTAGAACAATTAAATATATCTTTTAACTTTGCTAGATGATGAAAGTATTTGAAATGCCTGATTACTACTCTTTGTGAGTTACCATTTTCCTACTTTGCTAAAACACTCAAGACTGTGTCTAAATCCCACTGCCTTTGAGAGAACTTGGCATAACTTACACAGTTTGCTGAATATTTCCAGCCTGGAACAGACTGCACATTCACTTCAGATTATTTTTTTTTAATGTGGTATGTTTCATTTTAAAACTTTCTCAAGCAGATTGTAGAGACACCACGGAACAGAGGTGAGAATAACAATTTGAATTGTTCTGCAAATTTGCTTTTAAGTCTTCACACGTTTTGAGCATCTCAGGTCTCCACTCAGCCCCTCTGCAAAACCAGGTGCCAAACTCTTCCTCCATCATCCTGAATTCCCACCAGAGGGATACCCTGGGTTGCAGAGCTGGCACCACTGGCTCCAGCCTCTTGATCTCCACCCTCTTGATCTCCAGCAATGCTGCTCTGGGGATCAAACAGCCCCAGGTGTTTCCATGTGGGAAATTTGCTCCACAAGGTAAAGCCTCCACCCACTTGTTCTCACCCTGTCCTGGGTACTGGTGAGGCCACACCTCAAGTGCTGGGCCCAGTTCAGGGTCCCTCAGTTCAGGAAGGATGTTGAGGTGTTGGAGTGGGTCCAAAGACAGACAACAGAGCTGGAGAGGGGCCTGGAGTGCATGTCCTGTGAGGAGCAGCTCAGGCAGCTGAGGGTGTTTATTCTGGAGAAAAGGAGGTTCAGGGGAGAACTTATTGCTCTCTACCACTCCCTGAGAGGAGGAGGGAGCCAGGTGGGAATCAGACTCTGCTCCCAGGCAACCAGCAGTAGGATGAGAGGACAGTCCTAAGCTGCACCAGCAAAGGTTCAGGTTGGACATCAGGAGGAATTTCTTCACAGAAATTAGACCTGATGATTAGACCAGGGTGATTAGACCTTGGAAAGGGCAGCCTAGGGAGGTGTGGAGTCACATTCCCAAAGGTGTTCAGGGAAAGCTGGATGTGGCACTCTAGTCTGGTTGACAAGGTGGTATTTGGTCATAGGTTTGACTTGATGACCTCAGAGGTGTTTTCCAAACTAATTGATTCTGTGATTCTGTAATTATAATGGAATTCTTCAGGACAATGGGAGTGAGGCACCTCCATTTTCTGTTTGTGGTGTTTTGCTTTTTGGTTTTGTTTTTTTTTCTTTCCTTCTTATTTTGTTTGAAGTTTTCCAAGCAACGCCTCAGGATTTTGCCTTACACTCGTATCACTACATTTGACTGCAAAACTTTCTCGTCTACATGAATCAAATTGCTTTTAGGCAGAGGATAATGAGTTTCTTTCTTGTGTTGGCAACAGGGCTTGGAGTTGTTTTCTGATGCAACTTGCTCATGTCATGAGAGAATAATATCAGTTTGTAAACTGTACAAGAATAGGCATAGTTTTTATTATTTTATTTTATTTTATTTTATTTTATTTTTATTTTATTTTTATTTTATTTTTATTTTATTTTTATTTTATTTTATTTTATTTTATTTTTATTTTATTTTTATTTTATTTTTATTTTATTTTTATTTTATTTTTATTTTATTTTTATTTTATTTTATTTTTATTTTATTTTTCCCTGCTTGGTTTCTTACTGGTTTAGGAACTACAACAGGTAGATCTGGTCCTGGTCCAAACCAGTCACAGAAACGATGACCCTTAAGAACAGCAGTGAGGTAAGAGTCAGTAGGACTGGAAAGGAAGTAGCTTATCCATGACTGTTTCATTTGATCTCAAAGTACTTTTTTAAAAGTGTCAGTCAGTTAAAAATTTGCTAAATTTCCAAATTTTCATGTTATACACAGAAAATAAATTTTACAAAACAGAAGAAAACAAGAATTTAATTGCAAAGTAGGGGCTTCAACAGTATGATCTTCAAGTAAAAACTGAAAGAACTACAAAAGCCATTTTTTCTCAAAGTATATCCAGATTTTAGAAAGCAGCATTTCTGCCGGGAACCTTTTCAAACAGTCTCATAGAATGGAAACAATGACAAAATTGCCAAAGGTAGTTGTGAGAATTAAGCCCACAGTCCCTGCATTTATTTTGTGATCAATGTGTTTCATGGTGTCAAAACCATTTTCAACACCATTTTAAGTAACTTGCCTTCTTTAATATGACACAATAGGGACCTATCTACGACTTTGCCATCTGACATCATATTTAAGATATTTTGCAGCACTTAAAAGAGAAGCCTCTCCTTATTTTCCATACCATTTTGGCGACATTCCCTATTCCAGCTAGTTACCAGTTTCAGAACCTTATACAAAAACTTTCTCACAGACATAACTTGATCAAAGCTTCAGCATTGTAGAACCAGAACCTTGCATGACCAGGGTGGCAAAACTGAATTCCCTTTTATATATTTAAAACAGTGCTACCCTAAGCATACTTAACTTTTGGATACAATTGTCAAATATGTTTGCAAATAACTAGTAAATATCCAGACTCATCCCTTCATAAGATAAAAATAAAGCTTTGACATTGAGCTTATTGGAGCTGGAAAGATGTTGTAAGTTAAGTCTCAGTAGAGGACCAAAGCTTCCTCATAAATTAAGAAACTATGATATGCTCTAGTAAGTAGCTATCCATGTCTGGATTTTTATTTTTTACACACCATTTGCTAGGTAACAGTTCCTGGCAGAGCATAGCACTTGTCCTAAAATTCATGAAAACTTAATGGAGCTTGATTTCAAAAGCACAGAGATAAAAATAGGTGCTGGAAGAATATCTTAACATGGAATGTTTTGTTAAAACCTCCTGTGTCTCATAAGATAATATCTTACAACATTAATTCTGTCCTTGTGTTCTGTTTGCTCTATCCTGCCACATTATCTTTTAATCAATCTCTTCCATTTTGCTGACCTGATTAGTGACAAATCCATTTTCCAGTTTCAGGGGATCAAGTAGAAACACCCTGTAGATGACATCCAGGTTTCCAGATAACATCCAGTCAAGAGGCCTCTCTTCTTTTTAAATCTTTCCAAATGAACATGGTGTTCCTTTGCTGCCATTCTGAATAACCCCAGAAAATCATGGGTGATGTAGAACTGGATGAGCATGACTAAATGCTTCATCTGTCAGTGAACTGAAAGGAACCAGTTGTTGGATCAAGCAAAAATGGATAAAAGAGAGAAAATAAAGAGAAATATCCATTGTCACAAAACTGTTCACTGAGAGTAGTGATGGGTCAGAACTGTTATTCATCTCCCCTCCTTTTCTGTTTTTATCTCTGACATCCTTCCCCAGAATTTATGCAAATTTATGTAGAGACTGACAGAGGTTTTCCTCCTAGGATGGGAAGCATTTTCAGATTTACCATCCATGCTTTAATATCATACCATGATAACAGCCCAATAATCCAAATTTCATTTACTGTGTACACTGTGGCCTGGAGTGCTGTGGGCTGAAAGATAATTCTCATTGCTAAAAGAAAGTACCACACTTTTTTTACAGTGCGGGTGTCCTAATACTAAAAAGCTCATATTGGCATACTTAACCAGAATAGTTAAATACACTGTTTAATTAAACCTTTAAGCTTATATATTATTTGTAAACTTTTTAAACCAAAACCATTTGTGGCATATTTAGTCTTTACAAGATTAAGGCATTTCTACTTGTATGTAAAATAGAAAATCACTCAGAACATATAGAGGTTAAAAATTTCTAGGGGTTTTAGATGAAAGATGTTTTAAAGTTCATCACCTAGACCTAGTCCTATTTTGTATCAGCCTTAGAATTTGGGTTTGTCACTTTCCTGGTACTTCAGGAGAAAGCAAGTTCTATTCCTATGCCATTTCCTACCTATATTACCAGAATATAGACTTAAATTTGCCTAGGTATGAGCTTTAGAGGGTCATATCAAGAAAAGATTATCTGATATTCAGGAAGAAAAAAAAATTCCACAACAAAAGCCAGCAGAAAGCTGTTCAAACTGGGCTAATATTTAGCCACCTTAGCTTAAGGAGAGTTTGGCATATATTCCTCAGATGTCATGGTAACATTTCATTTTATCTTTATATTAAGTGACAACCTCATGGATGTTGCCAGTGCATCCAGGCTAAAACACCAGTTCACAGCAAATGCTCTAGAGAATCAGCTGGTGGTGAATTCATTTAGTAATGCATTTATAAGCAGAATTTGGATAATTCATAGAGATTAATAGATGAGAGTGAAGAAAGTTGTTTTCCACTGGCTTGGTACAGGAACCTCCTCATAGCACCTGGCTGCTTTTTTACAGGTCCCCACCTATAAAACACAAATGACACATGTTTTCCCACGGAATATCAATTAGTGCTTTTACTCTATCAGACACTTCATTAGCTTTAAGTCCCTCAGTCTCAGCTCTGGGTAGAAAATAAACACTGCCATGGACTCTTGAAGGCATGGGAGATGTCAGGCTGCCAATCTCTATAAGCTGGAATTGTATTCTCATTTCCTTTTCCACAGTTGTTTTGCCCTAAATGGCAAAAATTAGTTTATTACCAAGGAAAACAAACAGATATTTAATTAGTCAAATGTTTTATTTCTCATGCCAAAGATTTGCTGCCACCTGTATCTATGTTCCATATTTTTGGTTTCTTGTAAGAGAAAGAGAGAGAGAAAAAGAAAGGGATTGAAATAAGCCTGATGGATTTTTCTCTTTAATATCCATGCCTGACAAGGTTACTTAACAGGATTTTTTCTGTAATGCTCTTCCACCAAAAACCAGCTAAAAGCCCATCTTCAATTTATTAGCTTGTAAAAAATTCTTTTTTGTTACCCTGTTTTTTTCTCTTCCAAGAATTTATAAATGGCAAGAGCAGAGCACTGAATTCAATAACTTTTGAGCAAAGCAGGGGTGTCTGGGAGGATCTCAGAGTATAAATGTATCCTGCTTTAATTTTCATTTTTTATACATGGCAATAAATGTGAAGGCTGTACAGACATGTGGTACTGGGCTTTATACCTGAGACTGGATCATGTGATGATTAAATAAAGACTAAATCTTCCCAAAGTAGCTGGATAACTGCACGTACATACAGCCCTGCTCTGCCACAAATCAACACCACATTTTGTATTCAGAGTGTTTATGCTGATCACAGCTTTCAGTCAGGTCAACCTCCTCTGCTTTGTTTACTAAACACCACATGTATCACACCATGCCAGTTTTTATTGATTTGAATTTTATGCAATTCTATTGAATGCTACAAAATGCTGTGGCTGAGTCTAGCACTTGAGACTAAAGCTGCCAAGAGCTGCATATAAACAACTATATTTTTAATTAGAAAAAAAAGTATTTAAGTACTACTGTGAAGAGGCTGAATGGTCAATGCAGAGCAAGCTCTTGTTCCTAACTGATGCTCTGTGTTATATGCTGTATCACCAAATTGGACCTGGACAAAATATAAAAATCATTATCTAATTATCTAAACTCAGTCCAACATCTTGTAATGCAGTCCTGCATTCTGCTGGCAGCTAAACTGCAAGTTTTTTAGTAGGTCAGCTGCAGAGAGGGAGAATAAAAAACAAAACCAAAACTTGAGGCTGTTTATCAAAGTAGATGCAAAGGGATTCACCTGCAAAGGACCCCCAGCTCAAAGTCAAAGTGGTCAAAGTGGTCACCACACCAGGGATGTGGCAATCAACTGCTTAAAGGTAACAAAAGCTTTTCATAAAAGTGAGCTAATCTGAGCTGTTGAAATTCTGTACCTCTCTAGATCTTACACAGATCCTTGGTCAGAATAATAGACCTTATACAATGGGAGAAGTTCAGTATTTAAAAATAGAAGAGAGGTTTGTGAGAATTATTGTGAAAGCCAAGCCTGTTGAAAGAGAAAAATACTCAGGTTACTTCCTTGTTAGAGTTGTAATTTCTATAGGAAAAACAAAAACAAAAATACCCCAAGTTGTGTATATTCAAACTCAAAATATATGACTGTGCTTACAAACAAACAGTTAGGAACCAAAAGTTCATTTTTAAGTGAGCATGAGTTAAATCCTTTCCAATTATTGCCTGGACTGCAGTCAGACATTCCTTTCTGAAATCATGCTGAATTTTAGGGAGTGCTGGCACCCAAAGGCCCAGGTGAGCTGCAGTGCTGGGTAGTTAGCTCCCCAAAAGCCAGAGATCACACTGCTTTGTGCTCGAATGTCATTGCCTGAGCTGACTTGGCCAAAATCCCTCCATATGAACAGTTCCACAATTCAACCTATATCGTCATCATAAAACTCTAGGGATGTCTGTTATGAAGTTCTTCCCAGCTGGGTAGCCTAAACTGTGTTATATTTGGAAAACAGAGCAACAAATTTACCTTAAATTCATTTAGTCTATCTGAATTCAAGGGAATTCTGAACTGGGTACTTGTGGTGCCAAGTTTAAGGTTTAAATCAGAGGAAAACAGGCAGCTCTGAAAGTAAAACGTTAAGGAGCTTCCATTGCACCACTTGGGCAAAGAAGATCAATCTGATTTTTTTAGAGAAGCAGGGTATTGCCAGTCATCAGCTGTGTACCTTAATACCTGTTATTAGCACCAGCATGCAGTCTGGAAAGGAAGAATCAGAAGCACAACCCCTGAGTGATCTGAAATGCTCTGTAGAATTTAATCTACTTAGAAGGGCACAGAACAACCCTGTGAGTATCCAGCCCCCTCCTGCAGTGTACACTCTTCCCCTCTGGAACGTGGATCAGAAATTATGTCTGAAAACACTGGATAATCACTACCTTGGTGTTTTGTATTCCATTTTATTTAAACCTCACAACCACTTTGACCAACCCGCATGAAAATCCTTATGTTTCAAATTGGAAAGATGATGGCTAAACAAAACCCCACATCTCCCCAACAGAGCCAAAAAAATCATTTAATTTCTACAGCTAAAGACAGTAGTCACTGAGATGCATTCACCATTGGGCCCTTAGGTAGCATAATCACTGCTCTGAGATTTTCTAGATGCTCTTTTACCTATACTAACCTGCAAAATAGGTCTAATTTTAGGATTATTAGACAATTCACCAGCCTATTTCCTTGTCTCATTCACACCTGCTCTCCTGCATTGTGTTGAGCTACAGAACTCAGAGCATGGCTTTGCCGAAGTAAGAATGAAATACCGAACACAGGGAAGGGAATTTTTTGGTTTTTGTTTGGTGGAGACAGAGAATAGTGAAATGGGTTTGCTTACAACAAGCATCCCTCAGTTAATTAAGGATAAACTCAAAATTGCTTTTCACCCTAAAATGAAATATTTATTTTCAAATTCTCTATTGTATTAATCTTTCCATCTACTGTATATTTTTTAAAAAACCCTGAATTTTTAAAATAATTTTTTACAACACTAACATAAAAAAACCCCATGGAATTTTTAATATTCAATTTCCAAAATTTCCTCCCTACTTCTTCACAAGTATTTCGAATAATTTATCCTCTTCAGAGAAATTAACTTCTGAAAATGTTTACACATCTCTATGTAACTAAAATTGGTACTTTGCTCAAACTCAACACAGCTGAGTAAGAGAAAAATAGTATTACCCCTCTTTGGCACCTAAAGATCTGAAGTGTTATTTGGATTATGTACATAGAAAAAAAACTTATAGCAAACAAAATAATCTTTATTGACATTGTCCACGCACAATGACTGTATGAGAGCCCCCTAGAAGTACATTGTGCCTCGGCTAAGACGTGGTTTAGCTTTGAATTTTTGCTGATTACCACAAATTAGAAGATATTTGCTCATTCCCAAGAATGGTTTAGAGATCAAATCATGCTGGAAAAAAACAAGGGTGTATTCTCAGTCTCTCACCAGGAAAAACTAAATTTGAAACAAAAAGTGGCTGGAGGAGCAGAACTGGATATGGACACAGTCATGATAGAAGGGGACAAGGTAAAGGACGCAAGTAGCTGAGAATCAGTTATGGTTTTGTTTGGCAGTGATCTGAGCTGCCAGTTATGTGATCCTAGCTTAGGAGATGTCTTTACAGAGATTTTCTGACTATTACCTATTTTTCATTCTTAAATGACTTTACAGCATGCTACTAGCAAGGAAAATATATAGAAAATATCTGATTAGAATGGTGCTTTGATCTGAAGATAATGACATGATCATGCAAATATTATTATCCTAAAAGTTATGCTGATATTCCAAACGTAGGGGAAAAAAAGCCCCACAAACAAACCAAATCAAACCCGAAACCCCACATAAAACACTCCAACAAAACTAAATAATGTAGTTTTCTGTATATTTGTCTATATTTCAACAGATAGTGATTTTGATTTCAAGATAAGATCTTGTAACTATAGTGAAGATACTTTTTCCCTCCTCATTGGACTTGAAGGTTAATTCCCAAGAGAAGAATGTTCACAGTCACACTAAATCATCTTTTGGCATCCTGAAGACTTTAAAGATTATATGACTTTTTAGCCACTGATTTCTTTTTCAGAAATACCCCGACAGTCATTTCAAGAGGCAATTGTGTCAATCTGGGAGCCAGCAAAGCACTTAAGTGGCTGTACTTAATAAAATGCAACTTCCATTGAAATCACTGTGCCAGCCTGCAAGCTTAAACATAAGAATGTGCTTAACTGCTCTGACGAGTTACAGCAGATCAGCAGTTTTATTATCACTGGAGTCAGGAGAGCTCCTCAAGTTTTCCATTTCTTTCTCTTAGCACATTGTTAAACTGAAGATTTATAATTGGAATGTTTTGGACTATGGTTCAAAGCCAATGACAATCCATCACTGGAAGGATGTGGATGGAACATGCAATTGTTTGAGAGAGTCACTTAGTTTTAAGCAACACAATAGATTTTTGCAAACAATTCTCACTGTGGCTGCCTGTAGTTACTTTCATAGAGTCACCAGTTGCTCTTTTTCTCAGCAGGTCAGAAATAGGTGATGTGTACTGCCTTGAACTCAGCACCTACCACCAAACTTCAAATCTGTAGGGTTGGGCTCTGTTGAGGTGATGAGTGTAGAGTAATTCTTTATCTTTGGGATATTACTTGTTTTGTAGTAGTGCCTTAACACCTTGCACAGTATGTTAAAAGTTTTGTGCGTGTTCAGCTGCCCTTTTCTCCTCAGTGCTCCCAGGATGAGTGGTTTCAAACTCTTGAGCAGAGCAAAGCACCTAGAGACTCTTGGCTGTCCCAGAGTGCCATGAGACCATGTGAGCATCAGCTAAAGCACAACTTGATGATGTTCAGACCCTCTTTCATAAAATCATAACATCATCCAACCTGGCCTTGAACACTTCCAGGGATGGGGAAGCCAGAGCTTCCCTGGGCAACCTGTGCCACCACTCTCACAGGGACAAATTTCTCCCTAATATCTAATCTAAAGCTACTTTCACATAGATTTAATTGAACTACCTTAGTGCTGTATAACACTTGAGCAATTCTAATGACATCAAGATCATTGAAGATGTAATTCTCTATGAAGCTGGTTATCCAGAAGAGGACTTCTCTTAATCTCAGTCACCTAGGAGTGAAACAGAACTGCCTTTACCTGATTATCTAAAGCCAAAAGAGAAGAACAGGATAAATCACCTCCCGGAGTTATGTCTCTCCAGTGTCTAACAAAAGAGTTTAAGAGAAACACGTATGTCCAGAGGTAGCAGTGGCAAAATTATTTAGCTGAGGGGCCAAGGCATAAAGAATGGTTAGATATTCAGCTCCTATCAACAAGTTATACTACCAGGAATATAATTATTTGCATTTAAAGGCACTTTTTGAAATCTTTTGCATGGTAACTAATAAGACTAAAGGTAGAGATGACTGCAGAGAGAGAGATTTGGGTGTTTTTTACCTTTTTTCATTAAATTGCATACATTGCTCAGTGTCTTTTATTCTATTACTCTTTTTTTATGGTTGAACATTGAATGCAACTGCTCTAGAGAGATTCTTGCCTTACAATAGATTGAAATTGAAAAACATTAAAGTTTATAGCAATAATTCTTCAAATTATAATTGCCTTTCCATACCAGAGATTTGTTTTTTTCATGTAAAGCTATCAAATATTTAATAGCAGACCTTTACATAAAAGAAATTTTATTAAACAAAGTATAAAAATGCAGCTGCTTAAATTATGGGCATCAATCCCTTGGAAGTTGGCTGGTAGTGCAATTACTGCTTATTTCTAAGAGAGAAGAATAGAATAACTTTAGGAAATATATTATTTGGTATTTTTCATATCATATAAATGCAAATGTAAACAAATCATTCCTGAAAAATGACAGCATGTAAAGAACAAAATAATAGTTTCTAGTTTATGGCTGCAATATTCTCACCTGCTGCATTTGTTCAACCATTCCAGCAGTGGTTGATCACTGCGTAAGAGAGACTGACGGGGAGTTCTGGAAGACCTTTAAGTAAACTGTCTCAGGGAAAAATGCTCTGCATCAACTCATCTCTTTTCTCCTGAGTGACAGCAGGCCTACATCTTGAAGAAGGAAGCCTCAACATCTGGCAATAAACTCTCTGCTGTGTAAATCTGCAGGTCAAAACTTTGGTGTGTGTTTTTCCAGTGGGTGATTGGCAATTCTCAGCAGAGGTGCAGAAGTCTTGTAGAGTCAATGATCAGTCATTAAATTTTCCTTCTGCTTTAAAAAAATAGCCTGAGGACTTTTTTGTACTTCATGTTTTGCATGAGGAAAGAAAAATCGGTTGCCAAGTTTGCAGTATTCAAGAGTTTTATATGTGAGCCTTGAGTTCACATGCCAGCCTCAAGTTCATATCCATGTATTCAGAAAGAAAAAAAAACAAACAAAAAAACCCCCAAAACAACAACAAAAAGGTTGATAATGTTACAAACAGTAAAGTTAGTCCTTTAATAGAAATTTGTGACTAAATCATAGGCTATCAATACCTGCCAAGAAGCAGATACTTCATGCTGGATGTACTGTAGGAAAAATGCTGTAAAGTATATAATTGCATCTTTCATTCTGTTTATTCACTGACCTTCTTAGCAGACATTTCTCTTTGAATTTTGAGGGTTTGATTTTCCTTCTAAGCCAAGAGAATCACAGATCAGGAAATACCTTCTAAGAAACTTGGAAATGGCTGCTTAGAATGCTGGACTTTTGGAATGCCAGTATCTGGTGAGAGATGCTTTTCATAGGAAGGGCAAGATGAACACATGGAAGGTTACATAACATCAAGGTTAGTAAGGCACAGAATAGATCATGTGCATGTGTCTGCAGAAAAGTACCAGTGCCAGCCCTTGGACTGATTACCAGGCTGCTCTCAATCTCTTGTCTCATCAGGAATAAGCTGTTTTGCTTTTCTTAACTTATTGATATTTTCAGGGCTGTGAGTAGAATGTTCAGCACTGTCTTGAGGTTAAAGAAACTAAGGTGGAAGTGGAAAACTACTGGACATGATACAAGAAATTGCTGTATGTGACATACAGAATTATCTTGTGATAATACAAGATGCTGACTAAAGTTGCAGAAGAGCCTGTGAAGGGTGATGGAATTTCATAGATGTTTAGTGGGAAGTTCTGTCAAAAAATGGGCAAACTCCATGGATAATGAGAGGAGAGTATTTTGGAACTTTTGAGGAATAAAACCTTATACAAAAATCTAGGTGATCATATTAGTAATATTATGCAACATCATCTTGCCTAGGTAACCGTATCAGAAATACCAAATTTGGATATGGAAGTAGCAAAACTGAAAGCAATGTGCACAAGAATTAATTAGGACAGGTTGTTTCATAGAATCATAGAACAGTTTGGATTGGAAGGAACCTTACAGACCCAATTCTGCTGCCATGGGTGCCCCAAGCCTGGCAATGTCCCAGGCCAGGTTGGGTGAGTCCTCGAGCAATGTGGTCTAGTGGGAGGTGTTCCTGCCCATGGTAGAGGGGATTGTGACTAGACGGTCTCTAAGGTGCCTTCCAGCCCCTTAACATTCTCTGATTGTATGGGCAAGCACACCAGACCAGGTTGCTCAGAGCTTCATCCAGCCTGGCCTTGAACACCTCCAGGGATGTGGCATCCACAGCTCAGGGCAATCTTTTCCAGTGACTCACCACTCTCAGAGCAAAGAACTTCGTACAGTTTATTTGGGAAGAGACTGGGGTGAGAAAGGAAGGTACAAAGGTGGAGGAAAGGAAGCTCAAGAAACATGAGAAAAGGAATAACAAGATATGAAATAGCATTAATGAGGTCATCGAGGAGTAAATACAAACTGCTTTTCTGATCAGGAGAGCAGGGCAGAATCCTGGCTAACAGAGTGTCTGGACAGAGGGAAGGAGCATCCTGGCATCACTGGGTACATGATGCCACCATCTTCTAGCACGTGCAGGGCATGGTGCCTGTGTTAAGACAGCTGCCCTCTGAATCAGAGGACTGTTCTGAGCTCTGCATCTCATAATGCTTCAACCATTCGAGCATTCAGAACCAAGTTTGCTGCATGATAGAAGGAACCACAGCTGGGGTAGCTACTAGGCTTTGTGTATTGATAAGTTTCTTTCTCTTCTAGGTATTTATTATTCCAGTGCTTCCTGTTGTATCGTATGGTAGCACTTCAATATTTATAAGCTGTATTGATTGCTTGTATTTTTTCCTGCCATACATCAGAACTCTCCACAGCTAGAACATTAATTTGTACTGTCAAAACAAATGCACACATAGAAAAATGAGATATTAATGAAACCAGCACCTCAGGCTATATGTGCCTATACTCAATGTTGTAAAACTCATTGTCTAAGTTGCCTGCAATTCTAGTTTTTTTCTTGTCTGCAAGTTTATACCTTTTCCTTTTCTTTTCTTTTCTTTTTTTTTTTTTTGTTATAAAGCAATAGTAATAAGGATTCCTCCTGAGCTTTTCATAGCTCAATGTATTGTGTATATACATTATATTTTGAAATTAATAATATGGAGAACTGAATATACTGTGGGGCAGAGAGGGATAACTAAACTCATCCTATTTTAAATTAATTTCAAATATTAAAGCTTCTTGCCTTTTTGTTTCTTTTGTTAAACAGTCTCAAAAATAGTAAGGTCGTTAGGAAAACAACAGCAAAATGAAGTCTTAAAATCAAAAGAGGTGTTAAAAAGACCAAAACATGTGTTGATGAGGTTCTGCAATATGCAGAGTATACCTGATTGTCTGACTTCTGGTCTGTATTCAGGGCAGATATTTTAAAATAAATAAAAAATATTTCCAGGTTTTTTTGAAAGATACAGGATATGATTCCAGACTGAGATGTTTGTGTCAGTGCCTGATCTTAGCAAATCCCCAACAAAACAATAGAGGAATGGCTCTAGAGAAGTCAAGGGAGATGTAGCTTCTACCTTGCTCCTTTAATCATTCCACTGGCGTAACCAGAAGACAGACTGAATCCTCTTGGGATGTCTGCTCCTCTTCCCTATACCCTCACCTTCTCTTCTCACTCTTCTGCTTGCGTTAGCAGCACTGTGCCCTGACACTTACAGCTTTGCCTTCATTGTATTCTCACAGCTGAGGTTCATTGTAGCAGTTTCAAGTCTGCAGCTGGAAGTTTACCTCAACATCACCTTCCTGAACAGCTTCCTATTATTGAGTCAAACTCTTTCTTTAGTCTAATGACCTGTCAGATCCACTGAAAGCTGTTATTGCTTCTGAGGTCCTGCAAGCAGAATACATGAGGTGGGCTGCATTTGGTCAATGCAAGTTTGTAATTAACTCTAAAGAGCAGAATAGTGGAGTTCACTGGCACTGAGAAACAAATATTTACACACCATCCTGTTATGCATTCTGAATAGAAAAGCTTTACAAATGCTTTCTAGATAACATATTTGAAATGAGATTTGAATAGCCACACTTCTACCATTGAAATATCTCTCATAAGCCTTGACTTAAAAAGCAAAGTTTCTTAATTCACTGTTGATTTGTCAGGACATAATATGCCTTTTGATCTGGCAAATGAGCTTCTTGATTTTAGACATGTGGGTGTGTATTTTAAAGGTATAAAGTGACACTAAAAATAAGTGTAGAGAGCTGACAACCTTTTCAATCCTGGAATATTATCTTTCTTGAAATTTTGCTCTGAAGCACATATCTTGGCAAGGCCAACCTGGATGAGACCCTGAGCAACCTGATCTAGTGGGTGTCATCCCTGCCCTGCAGTTTTTGAAAGAAAGGGTACCTTTTGCTTTTAATATATACCTTTTATTTATCCTTAGACACTCCCACAGCAAATATGAAACAAAAAGAGGTACATACACATTTACAGAACAGAGTATTACACCTAAATCCCAATGCTTTCAGACATCAATTTCCTGATTTCAGAGTTGGCATTAGGTAGTCTTTTTCCATCTAGCATGCTGGGAACATCACATCCTATTCCACAGCACCCAATTGTGCCTGCATGGCCCAAATCTAACAGTTCAGGGATCTCCAGCATCTGGCTTGATAGACTGCAATCCACATCCAAACTGAGACTTCAGCTGACTCCCTGGAATTCACCACCCTGCTACAGAGCACAGCAAGTCAAGAGGAGGCAAAGGCAGCCAGAATCTTCTCTCCACCAGAAACATGTTGATGTGAATTAATCCTTCCCAACTCAGAGGTGGTTTGTGCTTGAGTTTAGTCTGTCTCAGGCTACCAGTACAAAAGTGACTTTCTAAGGCCATTATTGTCACACACAGTACATCAAGTCCTAACTGTCACACTTTTTTTAGCCAGCTGGAGACACAGCATAATCTTTCTAGCCAAAGAGCTAAAGGAGTGGGGACAAAAGACTAACCTCTTTGCTGAAGAACTCCCTTTTTGCCAGACCTACAGAGAATTTTCTTTACTCTTCCTGCCCTCAATCAGGAGGTCAACATTACCATGACCCTAAGCATGCTGAGCTGTTCTCCTGCAGATTTAAATAAAACACCCCAAAGAAAATTCTGAAGTGGAATCACAGACCACAGGTGATTCTTTCTTTTTTAAGTTAGTATTTAGGTAAGTACTGCAACCTTTAATTGTAGGAAGGTGAAGGTATTATTGGGAGGTTTTGACATGAAACAGTGTCTATGGATTTAGGTTAATTTCAGTGACATACCAACTAAGGGTTGAATATGCTAAAAATAGTAAAGAAAAACCCATTTTATGGAAGAATAATAAAAGGAGAATAAATTTTGATGCAATACTGAACTTGAATTTGGAATATGGTTCATTTTTTAAAAATCTGTGCAAAGGTGATAGAGCTGCTGTAGAACAGAAGTCTGCCCTTTTGGAAATGCAATTAAGTCATCTTATTCTGCCTTCTCAGACGTAAAATTTCCATTTAAGTAAAACACATACAGGCAGCACACACACAGAAATAAAAGTCCATAAGGAATAAGTCTGGGTAGGAACACTGAATGTCTGCTGGATGTTTCGAAAGATGGATTTTGTCCATAAATTGGGAAAATTAATACAAAATTAGCTCCTGTTTTCAGAGAGAGTTCTATTAAATTATATTGCTAAACTTGACCCTGTGTGATAGCACATTAATGATGGCTTTGGACTCAGGGGCTTGTTTTTTTCATTCACAGTCATCAGAATAAAAATCCAGTAGTGGAGACCAGAGTCCATGAAGCTGTTTAGTTAAAATATAGTCTATTGATTTAGTTAAAATATATGCTATTAACTTCTTGTTATTAATAATCATATTGGAAGCAAAGGTTCTACTATAAACACTCAGCACTGTGTAAACCAGAAGAGATTATTTTTATTGGATGGACTGATAGCAGTAATGAAGGTATCAGAATTATTTGATGAGGCTGTTAGCTGAACCTTTTAGAAAATGCCTTATTTATCTTTTGTTAAAGAGCTTAGTTAGGAAAGGTTTTTCCCTCCAGGAACACAAGGTTAAAATTCACATAATTATCTTTTTTTCTCAGAGTTGTAATTTTTAATCTTTTATACCTCAGTCATGATAAACAAGAAAAATATGTACAGCTGTTTGTAACAGAGTGTTGAACTATGTCCACTACAGAGAATAGTGTTTGGTATTATATTTGATTATGTGAACCCTGTAGGACCCTAGAGTGGTTACGTACAGCTGAATCAACTAACATGCTATAAAGCATGATAAAAAAAGTTCCTTTCCAAAAGAAGTTCAATGATATTCATCACTGCAATTTCTGCCCAGCATGGATTTCTTTCCGGTACACAGTAGCAATGCTTTTGAAAGGGCAGGGTTTGAAAGTAAAACAAAAGTCCAACAATTATTTTCTTAATTGTAGCAGAACCAACTAATTAATTATAGTAGGAGAGTAAAACTTGCTGGAAAAATGGTTTATGAGACACAGAAAAAAGGCCAGAACAAGCAAGCAGTAGATAAAGAGTTTATTATAAACATGAGGAAATGGACTATGGAAAAAACAGTGGTTTAATATGCATCTTGGAGGCAGGGACAGGAACACGAAATCTTCAAAATACCAGATGTAAAACATGACCACAGACACACTGTCTGTCCACTGTTAACTAAGGAACATCTTCTGCTTGCAATGTGCCATTTTAACATAATTCACAGAGATTTTTTTCTACAGTTAATAGATTCCTACAGATTTACTTCTCCTGGTAATTTACACTCTTTCCCTCTCAAAACAACTAAACTGTGAATCTCTAGATTGATTGACTCCATTCTGTTCTAATATGGGCACTACAAAAGCCCAAATGAGTATTTTACAGTTCATAGCCCAAAGTCAGTATAAATTCTTTCTTCCTATTTAAGAAGCTGTGCAGTTTTTACAACTCTTTAATTCTATGTTTGAATCAGAAATCCTTCATTAAGCACTATTAAAAAAAAACCAACAAATTTATCTGCAGCTGAATGAACTGAACCACAAAAATTCAGGAGCAAAAATGACATAGGGTCTGCAGTAAATTAATAGGAACTTAAGCCAGAAATGACTGCTTAGAAAGCCCTGTGGTAGAAAACCTTAGTAACCTTTCACGTCATGTGAAATGTATAGATATAATGAAAGCTTTCAAGACATCTACAGTTCTTGAGCTATGAGTTGTCCATCCCAAAACAATCATTACTAGGATAAGTCAGGCTGCAGTGTGCTGCTGCTGTTAAACTAGGGAAGTGAGAAGAGTTTGTTGGAAACCAGGAAATAATCATTTGCTTTTTCAAGCAATCTTCTCATTCTCTGCATAGGGCAGACAAGACTTGGTTAATAAAAAGGGAATTTACAGACGTACCTTGTTTGTATTTTCAGCTACTCAGCTCCCCATGAGGTTATGTTGGTTAGGTTGCGTTTTCATAACTCTTAGTTCAGCCAGCTGACTGTTCTGAATCTAAAAAGAATCACCTACATGGATGGTAACTGATGGCAAATAAAGCACTGCACAGATTCTTAAACCAAGAGGCTTAACTGGGTCCAGGTCAGAAAAGTCACACTGCTACCTTCATAGAATCAGAGTGGTTTGAGTTACTTCTTCTGCAAAGGGCTTTGCTAGCTTAGAATTCATTATCAGCTTCTGGTACTACCCTAATTTCTCTATATAATGTCATTAATCTGTCCCAAGTTAGGACAGATATTTGTGCTCCAGAACACATTTTGTAGCCTGCACATGCACAATCTTCTAAAACACTGTATGAAAAACCTATATGCCTAATAAAGCATTCTGGGTTTCATTGTGAGGAGCAGGCACTCAGAAGTTTGAAGCTCCAGTGTACAGGTTTCAGGAACCAAAGTCTTTACTGGATTCAGACCTCAGTAATTAAACGCACCCAAAGTTTAATATTAAACTAGTTTTTTAGCTATTGTATATACTCTTTATTCAAGTTCAAACCTTTACCTTCACTGTACCTATTTTAAAAAAGCAGAGAAAATATTCAAGCTTTAAGCAAAAATGTAAATTCAAGAACACTATTAAGAGTTGTTACCAGCTTTAGGACTTATTTGTTGCATGATGAACCACTACTTCAAATACAGTATTTCATTTAGAAAACACTGTAACCACATTTTCTTATTTACAACTATAATATTTTTCATTTAAAATATAAGCCAAAACAAGAAGAGACCTGACCAGAGTCCTGTAGAAATGCCAGGCAAGAATGTTAAAACATATTTTAAATGAATGTTTGAGGATCTTGGGTTTCTTCTTCTAACTTAGTTGGTATCTAAGCACCAGTTTCACCATGAGCATGATATAGCTATATGTTTGGCTGTGGTCTGGATAAAGCCTCTTACCTAAATTCAGGCTGGCATATGAAATGGCATTCTTGGGAGTCTGCAGGATGAGTTTTCTTTCAAGGAGTCCATTAACATCAGGTTGGACATAAAATGCTTATGTAGAGAAATGCTAGTGGTTCATTCAACTACCTTAAAGTAAGCATTTTCCCCTGAAAATTTCATATTGCCACCAGAGAAATCCAACAGCAGCTTGTAATTGGTGTTTTCACAGCACACTACTACGTGACCAATGTGTCTGTTCTTGAACAGGCAGGGGTCACCAGTATCGAGGCCATGCTGCTGAGAACGCAGCTGCG
>JAWWLZ010000139.1:69253277-69274805 GCA_035041345.1 Poliocrania exsul
GCACGCTTGCAGCAAGCGTGGGTAGTGCCCTTCCCAAATCTTCGTTCGCGAAGCCTAGCCATGATGATGATGACTCTAGACATGGTGTATCCAGGGAGATCAATCCATGGAGAGATGCCAACTTGTGAAGGAAACCAGAAACTTGAGAAACTTTATTCTAAGATTCTAATTTAGCATTTTGGAAAGTAAAGTGCAGCTCGGTATTTTAACTTGTTAAGTTTCAATAGAATCTCATTTCATTTTCTAATTTCATGAATCAAGTCACTTTATTCTCTTCTCCTGACCCTTCTTTCCCTTCTTATCCCATTAAATATACCCTTATATTTTGTCCCTGGGGGAAGAAATTGTACATATGTAAAATAGAATTGATAGTTTCTTTTAAAATAAGCAAGTCTGGTTACAGACAACAAGGTCTATTCACTACAGGATAAAACTATTTAAAATCTAGGATACATAAATCCCTCTTAAAATTCATGAGGGTAAAGGTCTCATCCAAAAAGTCTGAAGTAATAGTGTCTTTTTCCCTGTAGACACCAATAAACATTGCCCTGGATTTCAATAAAGATATTTGAGGTAGCATGTCTTGTACCAAGCCCTATGAGACTCCCTGAGACCCACGAGAGGCCATAGTTCCAGTCTAATAAAATGAGCAAACAGGCAGGACAAAAAGCGTGATTGGAAACTGCTTCCCAGCTGATTTATATACATGTTTATTTGTTTTTTATCCTAGTGCAGGATGGAGAAATTAATGCCACTCTCACAGTAGACATGCTTAGAGGGGCTCTTTCAGGGGGACTGAGGGTATGCTCCCCCAGCTTATAAAGGGTGTGATGGGATTTCTTCATCACAAAAATTGGGATTTCCTGCTTGCTCCCAGGAAACAGAGTAATTAGAGACATCAGAAGTAGTTGCTGTGACTGCCTTGTTGTTTTAGCATTGATTGGATGATCCTGGAAGAAAATTGCAAACAAACTCTTAAGTATTGGTAATTCAACTTATAGAATTTATAAGCAGCTCCATAAAACAGGATATCTAAATGGAGAAAATAAGAATTTTAAATATGTCATGCCAACTAGAAAAGAAACTAACTGAAAAGACTGTTTAAAGAGGAAAAGAATAAACAGTACATTCATATTCTCAGTCATGGTTAAGGGAGAATAGCGAGATATCACCAAAATACAATTTTCAGCCTACTTGTAACACCTCTTGTTTGAGAGTTCATGATCTGAAAACCACAAGTTCAAAAGGTGTCCCAAAGAATTAAGAATTGGTGGGTCTCATTTTTACATGACTTGGAAGACATCTAAAGAAAAGGAAGAGCTTTATCAGTCAGGGGCATCCTATCTCTCATCTTTTCTATTGTTGTAGTCTTGGATATAACTACAAGAACCCTTTAGAAAAAAAGAAGGTTTTCTGCCCTTCTCACCTCTTCTTTCTTCAAACCGTTGTGTAGATCTTAAAATATGAATAAAAACCCATGGGACCAATTTTTCAAAACGAAGAGGCTGACTTCCACCTCTTGACTTTGTTAAGTCAGAGTTCAACGAGATCCTTCTGAAGGCGAGTGAATCCTGCGCTCACCTGCGGATCACGTGTCCTGCCATGACCACAGGCTTGTGCTCAGGGAACATCTTCCAAGAGGTGCTTTGTTCTGGCTCTTTCACAACTGCATGAAGGCCAACGCCTACCTCATTTAAAGTATCACAATACTTAGTTTCAACTCAGGAGCCACATCTTGCTCTGGCTGATCTGTGCAATAGCCTTTCCCTTAACTATTTTTTGATTTGTGTATAAATAAATCTCATTAATGCCACTGATTTTACACCAGCACTTGAGAGCAAGATGTATCTTCTAGATAAATTCTTCTGCACAATCTCTTATAGTGAGATTAAGTCCATATTCATTCTGATGAAGTTATTACTGGGGTTCCACAAACCTTAGACCTTTCGTATACTTAAAATTGGCCACCTGAGCCAGAACTCCATCAGATTGCCATAGCTCAAAGCACTTCAGCCAGATTGCATTCTCATTATTCCAATAAATTGTCATTTTAACCAGATACTGGTTTTGTGATACTTCAAATTACTTTTAAGCTTAAGAAACTGAAAATTTTAAATACTAATCTAGGTTAGTCTCAGGTTCCCATCTGCCCCAAAAGTAAGACACTTGTCTTTTTGTACTCCTGCATTAAGATTAAGACTTTGGAACTCAATTTCCTAAATGAAGACAGGAAGCAGATCTATCAAATTTTACATAATTTCTGAAGAGTCTGTAAATTCATTATACTTTTGGTTTGAATGGAAGGGTAATTCTTAAATTGCTTGAATGCAAACATATTTTCCAGTATTTATTTATTATTTTCTGCAGGTATGTAGTAATGTGCATATTATGGTAACACTTAAGATGTTACTAAAATCAGAATTACTTCCTTAAGGTCCTCACCCTCTGCCTCAGAGAAGTCAGCAATTTTTTATCTGGGAACCATGCCTTATCTCAGTTACTTAAATGAATATTAATCACTCACAATTAGACTGTTCTCATTCATCAGAGTTCCCATATAATTTGAGGGTATTCACTAACCCTGCTTTCCAAATAATATATGCACAAATATTCATGTCCGAGTCATCTAAGTCTCTCTTCTTTTGAGCATGTGTCATCTTTTCCCCCATATTGTTTTATATCACTTCAATGTGATACTATTTTACAATTTATACAATACAAACTATTATACATTGCAGACATGTAATTATTTAAGTATTTTATGTATTATAGAAATTATTGTAAAAATGCTAAATGTGGCATTCTTCATGATTAAAACTTTCCTAATCATTCTCCATCTCCCATTCTGTTTTCATTTCCAGTAGATTAATTACTTTATTAATTGTAACTTTATCTGAAAAACAAACTCTAAAAAATAGGAACAAGTCACAAAAATGTTGCTAATATGGAACAGTTGGCTGGTGAACAGACTATTACTACTTTACTCTCCACTTTTGACTGCTTAGTATTTTGGATATGCTTAGAGAAATTTCCTTTCTCCCTCTGCTCTGCACAAAGAACTGGCTGAACAATACAATTACTAATGCTATAACTGGGCACTGTTTCCTAGGTGAAATATTCCATATTGGACAACACAAGTTTAGAGCAACTTACTAAAGCAGAGAATTTTAAGCTTGATAATTCAGGATTGTGCCTTTCTCAAAAGCAGTAAAGTTCAACCCTAATGTTTATAGAAGATCTGAAAGACCTGAAGACAACTCGTTCTGTATCAGGAGTGAACAGATAGTTGTACATCATTTACCACCCACTGTTCCTGGCAAAGCTTTATTTATCCTTTAATATCATATAAATTCTTATCTCTTACTATAAATTCTGTTAATGGAAGAGAAGGTTAACAACATGTGACTGATCAGGAATAGAAAGGAGTGACAAGGAACTTAGACACTTACAATATATTACCTATGAAACTAGTACTTGACCATCTTGGATGATGAAAGAATTGAAACCTACAGCTTTCTAGAATTCTTAATAAATACAGGTTTTCACTAAACCTGAAAATACAGCAGCAAATCTGTAATATTTCTCTAATTACTTATTTATGCCCAGGTTTCTCCAAGGCAAAGAAGAGGTGTACTCCCTTACTAGAGTGTATTGTAGTGAAATTTCATTGAAGTCAGCAGAAGTATTGGTAAGATCAGCATGAAATAGCTGCACCTCAGTTATGGAAGTAGATCTGGGCTGCAAGAAAGCACTGTTTGCAAATCTCTTTAACTTGATTTCTGGCAGTACTAAGAAATTTAGGGTGAGAGCTGTCATGGACCACTTTTATCAGTGGAAAAAGAATTTGGAAGACTCCAGAATCTGATTTTGCAGTTCTCATCACATCAGTATTTCAACAGTCTTCTCAAAGATTGCAAAAAATAAGTCATTAGGAGAGACAAGTATTGGATAGACAAAATATCTAAGTAAACCTATGCAGAAATTAATTTTGTGTGAATTATGGTGGCCAATTTTGCTGGCATTTGCACTCTTGAGTGAATGTAATATAATACTTGCCCATTCTCAAGGGAAATGGAGATGCTGACATCTGCGTTGTCTGCAAATGTAATACAACAAAGCTCATAAATTGATTATGTGTCACTTGAGTCATTAGAGACCACACATCAGATGAGGCAGAGTCAGAGACTGTCCTAGTTCCTCATTTCTTAACTTTTTCTTCTAAAACTCTACTGTCCCTTTTTTTTCCTTTTTTTTTTTTCTTTTTCATTTTCCCAAAAAGATGATTCTTCCTATTCCAGTGCAAGTCACCAGGTCAGATATTGTTCACATTGTTCTTTTTTTCATCCAAGAACTAGAAAAAAAGAGTTTTTCTATTATTCACAACCTATTTTTTATCTGGAGCAGTTCAGTTTCACTTAATGTAGCACTAGCAAGAACCTCATTCCTGTACTAAAAGTAGAATGTTCCATTAGTGGAATAATTTTACCATAGGTCTGGAAGTTTGTGCAGCTTCACTGATGCTGGGAGTTTGATCCATTATAATATGATAGGGCCTGGCAGAACACATCACTTTAGAAGGAAAATATACAATGGTGAGGATTTGCCCTCATACAGAGTCTGTCATCTGAGAGCCTCAAGGTTAACCAGCAATTTATGGTCTGTTAGTTCCAGGGACTGGTTTGAGATTCAGGGTGAGTTTTGAAATGCACCACACATTTTCCCTAGCAAAAAAAATGAAGAGGAAAAGTAGAGGGAGAGTATGCAAACAAGAGAATTATCTGCCCTTTTATCACCAGGTAAGAGAAGTATCCTGATCAATACAGATAATTCAATATAAGCTTATTTTAAAAAACTGAGCACAAGAATATTAATCAGCCCAAGGTGCTTGCTCTGCTCCTGAAACCTGTGGCATAAGCCCAATTTCCATTCAGACTGATTTAGCACTTCATTCAAATACACAGTAACAGCAACTGTTCTGTTTTTTGGCATCACTGTCTCTTGATGCTTCCCTGTATTATTGCTCGCTGGTACCTACCATAACCCAGGTTAGAGACTGTGTTAGAAGCAAGTGAATTAGATAATCACATTTCGGTGCTTGAGTCCAGGCCCTCATCCTGTTTCACGAGCTGTTATGGGTACAGTCTGTCATCAAGGTAAATCCTCACAGGTTTAATATAGAGATTTAACCACCTCAGTCACACCCTGATCCTTCCAAACTCCCTGTATACCAGCACTGCCTTGCCAGATTTGCACAGGGTGTAGACTTCCACTGGTGTAATCTTATTATTTACATCTGTCTGTCAAGGTCAGTGTCTCAGTTTCAGAGCCCTTTTGGGGTTGTCCTCTGGTTTTATTGGAGAATATTCACCTTTTGATGAGTTTCAGCATAGGTGGTGTGAGACCTGTCCTAAGATTTTACTCCTACTTGGTGTTGAGTAAAAACCTTGAGTGTGGTCTCCATTTTTTGGCTGTTGACCTGAGACCAGCTGAATGACTTGCCAAAGAGTGTCCAAATGGCACAGTAGAGGCTGATCCATATCTGCTGAGCCCAGAACTTCTGCCTACACAATCAAATGCACTCTCACGTGATGCACCTCAGCTCCCAAGGAACAGCTGGGGAAGAGGTGGGTGACAGGCAGGAGTTTTGTTCTGACCACAAACCTTTTCCAACATCAGACACCCAAAATGCATAAATGTGCAGAATGAGGTGCAGATGATACTTTAAAAACCTGACCCTACTAGCCACAAGAACCTCACAAACAGGAGAAAGGAGAAGAAACAATACAAATTAAGATGCGTAAAACTACCATATTTTGTGACTGCTAAATGAAATGTACATGTTCCAATGTATTTCTCTGGAACATTGATGCCTCTGCATATCTTAAGCTGCCAGAGTGAAAGTAAGACTATTTTTGTCGAATTCTGAGGAACAGATTAAGTGGAATGAATTAAATATTTTGCTGTCTTCAATTCTTCACTACTGTTCTAATTAAGGACTGGAATAGTGTCCTTGTTTTGTGGGTTAGGATGAGATAACATCATTTGATCACTCGTGATGGATGACTTTGTTGTGGAATTAATGACTGAGAGTGCTTTGGGGGTTGCAGTTATTTGTTTTTTCTTCTCTGTTTTTGAAAATATTACATTTTAATCTAATCAAAGTACTTGAAATTAAGCTTTCACATGAGAGAGTAAAAAGCTGGGTGCTCTTTCAAAAGGAACTTTTATGTTTGTGGATTTATACTTTAATTTTTGGTTTCTAAATGTGAATAAAGATGCTCATTCTCATCCAATAACCTGAAATCAAGACTGTATGCCACACTAAGTATTGGAATATAGATCCTCTCTCACCTCCTCCCTGCTGAGAATCTCTGCTGTGATCAGAATTACATACACAACTTTTGCTTTAGCTCTATGTCTTCACCTCTCTCTTCCTGTTTTATTTGTCCCACATGGTCTGTATTGCTTAATACCCTATAATATCTGTTAAAATAAAGTGGTGAGGAGAAGATAGAGAAAGGCTGATAACCCTTTTGCATACTGTGGTGACATATAATCATGTACAAGCACATTAAACATAAGCCATAAATCAGATATCATCCTTGCAGGAGTACAGTGGGCTAGATCATTTCTCAAGGTGCATTTTACTTCTGATTGTTTTTATTTCCTGAAAATCAAAAGTTTAATAGACAGATGAATACATACTTTTGATATCAAATCATTCTAGCATCATATTCAAGATAGTTTTACAATATGGCTTGTTTCTATTCTTGTGTAATTTCATAACTGGACTATTCAGTGTATGATTTACTTACACTAATAAAGATCATAAAACCAAGGGGAGGTATTTTGTGGGGAGTTTTTTGTATATCTTTTATTTCCAGGTAATAATATCTAGTATTTAGTAAAATTCATTCAATTTTGTTATTGCAGTTGCCTAGTAAATTGTCTGCACTTCCTCAGATTTTTCTTCCTTAACCTCCTCAACTTCTTGCACACAAGATATGAATTAATCAATATTTTAAAACCATCATAATGCAAAGGAATGTGGCATTTTCTTCTTGAAGTACTAGTGGACAGACAGAAATATCATTATTCAGATCATTGCATGAAAACCATAAATGCTAATCAGTGTATTAGGAACAGTGCAGAGATTTTTATTAACTATTTCACAACAGTCAATTCAAACTTTTATTTCTTTGAATATTTTGAGGTTTAGACTACAACCACAAAGGATTTCTTTTGTTTGTTTTTAAAATGCATTCTTTTCAAAGACAAACACCCTGTTCAATTTTGTATTATAGACTTCTAAAGGTGAGGCACATCTGTTCTGCAACAAAGCACTCAGCATCACCAAGGAGATTTTGTGGTGAGTCTTCTAGGTGTGTTTACCTGCAGCTGACACAGAAATCTTTGAAGCTGCACATAATTGCCAACTTCAGATATCAAATAATTAGCACTTTGTGACATATTAAGGCAATTTACTTCCAAGTGTGATATTTAGGGTGTCATCATTGTCACTAGACTTTGTTCAAGAGGTATCTATGAAGTCAGTAAGGATGCTACAATGTGCTTCAGCTGAGCTGATATTTGAGGGCAACAGAGATTATGTCTTACTAACAATATTGAATTTTAAGTTGAAGCTGGCACTTAGTAAATTCAAATGTTGTCATAGCAAATCTTCCTTTTTATAAATTAGTAAGATGTGATTGAAACATTTTAATAATTTTTTAATTGCAATAAATTTGAAGTTGATTAAAATCTTGAAATCAGCATTAAATGTCCATCTCTACTAATGGTAAAAAAAAAAAAATAAAGGAAAGAGAAAAGAAGAAGAGGATGGTTTGAGGATACAAAAAGTAAAGAGAAAGCAAATAAAAATTTTCTACTTTTTAAAAATAGAAGAAAATTACATTTTTGATTGGAAAGGAAGATGGATTTCACTTGTCACGGGGTTTTAATCATAGGAGTAAATGAAATTATAAATTTCCCCCCTGTTTTTCATTTTGTTTTGTTTTCAAAATCTTGTTCCCCATCTTCAGCTGCAGGTGAGCAGCCTCTTAACTGCACATACTGATCTATTTGTGATCCATCAGTCAAAGAGAATAAAAAGTAATAAGACAATACAAGACAAGCACTTGCTCCTACTGCCTGAACAGACCTTGTTTGAAAGTTTAGGGAATAGTTATAGCAGGAGTTGTTGGTTCTAGAAATACAGGAGTTCCTGCAATCTTGAGGCAGCTCCCATGACCTACTGGGCTGGTGGGTAAAAATAAATCAATAGATTAGATAGATAGATAGATAGATAGATAGATAGATAGATAGATAGATAGATAGATAGATAGATAGATATTACATATATATATATATATATAATGTTTCAAGAAAAATTTGGCTGTACATTATACTAAACAGCCTCAAAATACTGAGTAGAAGGTGGGGTAGAGTCAAGTAGAGCTGGAAGCTGTTGAGGGAATAGGGAAAGGCATTTTCTGTGGCACTGTTAGAGCACTACCACTGACAGCAGAGATGGTTAGTGCGTACATATGGATCCCCATCCAGATTACCAGCACTTCTCCTCCAGCCCCTAATACCTTCTGCAAGTTGAATTTTCAGATTTAAACATGACACAGGTAACTTTTTAGGTATTTTCACAAAGCTATCTTTATGCTTATATCCACTGATCTTACTATAATTCATTTGTGTTTATCACTCTCATGATCGAGGTCTCTCATAATTATGCTTTCTTTGGTTAAATTTATTTCACAGCCTGATACCCTTCTGACTAACTTTTATAGAGTTTTATATAATGAAGTGAAAGATGAATAATGATAATCAGCCCATTTGACCCATTTTTATTGTAGCCTGTTCTGGCTTTCTGTGTTGAGGCACTGATACAAAGAAATGATTCCATTTCAAGAGATCGGTTGTGGTATCCCCAGTCTTTGGCATAGAGATATGATTAATTAACCATAAAAGTTCATGATAAACATTTATCTAAATTGTTCTTGGAATCATGGAGTTACAGGTTAAAGAAATTCTCCTGATGTTGTGCTCCACTGCTTTTCTTGCAGATTAAAAACTTTCCCTGCTGCGTAACTCTGACTGGTTTTGGTGCTGCTTAAACTCCAATCTTTCTCACTTTCTTCACACAGAACATAAAGTATAAATTCATTGTCACACCACAAATGTAGAGTTTTGTTATCACTCTCCTAAATTACAATGCCATAATCTCTGAGTTAAATCATACTGGTCTTCTCTTGTTTTTCTCTTCTAGAGTTATGATTTGCATCCCAGTGAGAGAAAAATTATACAAATCACATAACCAGCAAGAAATCAAAAAGAGAAAAAGATGGATGAAAAGAGAATCAAATTCATAAGATTTATGAACTTAATAGCGCAATTTACACAATGTCTTTAGCTCTGTACTTTATTATTGCTTTATTTATCTTTTTGTTCTCCAGTTAATCTTATATTCATTTGTCCCATAGCTAAATTCTGGATTATTAAAATATGAATTGTATCAGGGGACATGCTGTCTCATTAAAATAATATGCTGATATATGCTGAGGCTAAAATCCAAATATTCCAGCATTATCCACCAACAGCATCTTTTAAGAGCATAGCCTAAAACTACTACATGTATTAAAGAATTTAAGGAATGGGTTTTTTGCTAAATGGAAACTGCAAATAATGAAGTAAATGATTTAGCAAGCCGAGGATCTCCCAGGCTGTGTGTTAATGGATCACTGGAGAGACTCATGAACTTCTGTTCGAAAAGACAGCCACTTAAAAATGGTATATACAGGAGGAATCAGAACTTTTGAAAGAGAACTGAAGGTGATTAATGTCTACAATACTTTTTTAAAGTTGTTTGAAGTATAGATAAGGGAGATAACCCATATTGCTACTGCTGCAAAATTTGTGTGTTAGATTGTGATTAGAAAGCAATGCACGATATTTTTATTATTGTAGTAAAATTGTTGCTTCATTCATTTCCTTAATGTAATAAATAAGAAAAACTCATTAGTGATATGATAAAAACATTTTACTCCTCACTCAGTGCCATAACTTGTGGCCATGGGGAACCCGCTGGAATCAAGTTGGATTACATGAGAAAGACTAATTTTTCAAAAAAATTCTGTGCATTCCATATAGATTTTCTATTTACTTCAAATTTCTGAGTTCAGAATTGCAGGGACTATTAAAAGAAGTATATTTGTTTTTATAAGAACTTATCTACTTTTTTTTATGGATCATGAGCCACATCAGCATTTGGGTTATAACTAAAAATTGGCCAAGGATTTCCTGAGCTCAAATACTGAACCTCAGGAGATCCAACAAAATAGCTGAGCGAGAAATCTGATTTTCATCCATAAAAAATTCAACTCTTTATTTATCCTCACTCTAAATTATATAAATAATCATGTTTCATTTGATACATTATTTTAAAACTTCTTTCACTTTTGGGAAGATAATGTTATTTCCCAGAGTCTGGGGATGTGGTATTGGATGTAACTACAGAGTGCCTTCTACAGGTGGAGAAATTACAATGGAAATTAGTGTCTTCAGTGAAGGAATAATCTGATTAAACCATCATCTGCATTTCAGGCAGTTTGAATTAGTCACAGATCTTTTCTTGCTTGCTTTAATATAGGGTGATCTTTTCATCTCAGAAAGGTTTCATCAGGACTTCACAATATATAGACAAGGAAACATACAGACCAGAACAGAAGCAGGGAAGGATTCAGAATATGTTCACTTACTAAAGATAATGAGTGAAATATTCCATATTGTTCAGAGGGTTGTGCAAAAGTTTGCAATGAGATATCCAGTGTGAACATCAGCTCCAAAATATTCCATAGATGTTGAGATAGGACATTGATCCTCGTGTCTGTCTTAAAGCTACATTAGGTTTAATTAAGATCCATAATGAGCCAAGGAGAGCAGAATAACTTCATGATGTCCTAGTGGAGTTCACCAACCCTGTCTTTCAAAGGTCTTATCCAAGCCATGAGTAGGAGGATCTCATCCTTGTACCTCACACAGGCAGGTCTTTTTTTATACTCAGCTGGACACACAACCTAAAAATCAGGATTTACAAAACCAGAAAATGTTGTTCTGTATTAATTTCATGTGTTCCTTAAATTAAGAATTATTGAGGACAGGAAAATGATGCACTGCATGCTTGTTTAGTAAACAGAAACAGCATAGATAGTACCTGAATCTACTTAAATTCAATGTAGAGTGTCTCATTAACTCTAAATAAAATGGCTTTGAATTTCATTAATAGTATTCATAATATTTCTGTTTTGAAGGGAATATAGGGAATCACAAGTAATAAAAATAAATTCTCTTTTCAACAACCTTTTTATTGTTATAACTTCCTGCCTCAATTAAGATATTAATTATAGACTTAGTATTGCAAGTTTTCTTTTGTAATGTAATTAAAAGCTAGATGATTACTCTCTGAGAAAGCTTAGATATAATATCATAATTCAAAATTAGACATTGAAAAGCGATCTGTTACCATTTTATTAACCTATTAGGCATCAAGATGCGTTAAAGTGTTTTGCTGGCATTTCAAAAATCATTTGGGTATCAATAAGAAAGTAGCTAAACTGTTCTAATTGACACTTTGCCAGTGGGTTGATTAGTAACTTGTAGCTGCTTTAAAATTTCTCAGTTAAAGCCTAATCATCTCTTTTAAGTACAATGCATTTAAAATATTTTAATGGACATAATGAAAATTTAATTGTTTATGCAATTTTCTCATCATAATTGGCAGAGGAATTAGATATGGATCTTCAGATGACTGTTTAATAGGTGTTCTTGTTATCAGTTGGCATTTAAAAAATGTTGCAATCACTGTTTTTTTCAAGATTTAAAATATTAATTTAGAAATAGTGCTTTGGAAAAGAGGGAATTAATATAATAGTGTATTATTATTTTGTGTAGCAGTGGAGTTGCTGCAGTGGAACAGACCTATGGACTGTGATCTTCCCTGATGTCTGCAAGTACCAGATGTTGCAGAAAAATGCATAAATCCTCCCACCCTCAGTCAACAGATGTGTCATCTGTCCCCATGAAGGTATCTTTATAATCCCAAGGGATTTGGATTAAACTATGAAGTACAGAGTTCATTTTATTTTCTTTTATAAAACTCAGGAAGTTTTAACTAGTACATATCTGAATATTCTCCATAAAAACACACAGTTCTTGTTAGAGCTTCTCTAACTGTCTTTGCTTCTTCAGTGAAGAGTGCTAACTGAGGGCAGAGTACATTATAAAATGGTAAAAATGAAATATTTGTAAAAAGCCCAACAAAAGTATTATCTGAAATAAAAAATGCAGGCCTCAACTCCAAATTTGCTGCACACTTTGTATGAGGAACAGAGACACTGGGAAGAGAGGAATTAAATAGAATTTTACAGAAGTTATGATCCGTAAATTTACTTGAAAGAAAATTACAATCCCCCAGTATTCCAGAAAAACTACCCAAATAGACTGAAGTGACAAGCACAAGTGACCAATATAACACAGGGGGAGAACAATTTACCTCAACAGAAGAACAAAAAAATCTGGAAAAAACCTCCATGACATGACCAGAGACTTGGAAAATGTCTTGGTCTAAGAGATGGGAAACACTGAACACAGGTGTGAATATAGACTCATTCACTATCTGCTTCCTGAGTCTAGAATCCACTCTCTGCTATGGATTTAAACATATAGTTTAAAAGAATTGAGAGGAGATTAAAGAGATTAAAGCTTCTATCTCCTTCCTTCCTGAAAAATGTTCCTAATTGCTGCCTTTCCACTGGTAGTGGGTAAGAGATATAAGAAAATCTTAGCCTAATGGATAGAGATCTGATGTAGGAAAAAGGATTTCAGGTTTCATTTCCTGACCTGTCTGGAAACTTTATACAGGACAAAAAGGAGGAATGAACCCTTCAGAGCAGGCAACATGACATTCATCTCCACCCTGAGCTTCCTGACCACCTGGGTGTGGAGGAGGCTCATACAAGTATAAATATCCCTTCTACCTGTGTCTTCTGAATGGCTGAGGGAGTTTAGGAAAAGATTCTAAAAAGCAAGGAAAGCACTGACAGGCAGAAAAGAAGAGTGTATTCAGCGTGATGCTCTTCTGACCCTGTGAGCCCTTCTTCCCTTCCTGTGCAGTGACCCAGGCCTAACAAAAGATACAGGTCTCTTGAAATAACCAAAGACACATTTCTTTTAAGACAGCCATGAATATTCATGCCATATAGATATAATCTTCAAAGCCATCTTCATTCTTTCCATCCCTCCTGGTTCAAGGCACAGTGAGTGCTATATTTAGTCTCCAGCTTCCCAGATATAGCATTTAGAGCAGCAGCAAAGAAGGAGAAGAGAAATGGGCTGTAGTGAAATTGTACAGGGATGTATTACATGGTAATTCATGAACCTGCTGTAGCTAATGCTATTATCACAAATCTACTGCTATTTATGGTGCTGGGTTATGCACAGAAATGCTCAATTCAGTTTTACATATGTAAATTAAACATATAAAACTGCACATCTTTCCTTATTAGGCTGTGAAATGTTATGACTCAAATGTGACAAATAAGTTATTCATGGGTACCCGTGGCCATCCATTTTATACTATTCCCTGAAGACCACAAATACCTTTATATCCTAATGAATTCCCTGACTCTCTGGCAGAAAAAGCTAAATAGATTTTAAATATTTTAAAGCATTTCTGAATAAGATAGTAGGTAGTCCACTCTAGATACTATTATATTCCCCAGTGAATAAAAAGCTTTTCCTTTTTGTTTATCTGTGGATTCATTTTGATTGCTCTTTGATACGTGAAGAATTCATTAATTTTAACAGAGATAAAGAGTCATTTGAATTAAGAGCCACCTTGGTGCCTTTCACATTCCATCTTCCTGCAATAACACAGAGCTGAGACTGCTAGGTGCAAGGTTCTGGTGTATTTTGTCAGTCAGTGATGTGGGCTTTGAGAACACAAAGCTGAGTCCCCTGATTTAATACAGATTTTACCTGTGAACCTAAAGAGGTCCATTTGGGTTTTTTTGTATCTCATATTAACATCTGGAAATACTAGTTTATGTGTATTTCACAGTATGTAGGTATAAAAGGTATTTGAAAATAAAAGAAAAAGTACGTACATCCAATCCTTGGAAATGTCCTTGGGTAATGACAAGTTCAGAGGAAGGACAAAAAATGGAGAACCGATGTCACAAATCTGTCCCTCAAATCACGTTGCTCAGAAGAGCTGACAGAAGAAGCACCATGTTGCCTCAAAACGTTATGAAAGCAATCCCTAAATGCTTTTTAAGGTCAGCTTTTCCCATGTTTTCTTGTCTTGGAAAGATTAGACAAGGGAGGAATAATTAACTGAAAGTTTCTAAATAAATGGAGAAATGAGATATTCTTGTTTAGTCATCTCAGTGTAGTTGTAGATATTTGCTTATGGCCACTATTAAATTGAACAGTCTTTCATTCAGCTGGATGTGGTTATTCTCTTAATCTTCTGACATGGAAGAAAAAGCCATTTTTCTCCCAAGAAATAAGTTTGAAAGGTGTAATTCAGAACTATTAGAAAGTTTTCTCTTCTATGAGGTTTCTGACTGTATTTGAGACAGTAGATTGCACTTCAGTGCTCTTTGCAATGTTAGGTAATACACGTTAAAACACATATTATAGAAAAAATATTAGCTAATTTTCTTTAACAAGGTACAGAAACCAACTTGATAGGATTAACAAGAGCATTGACAAACATTTTGACAATGTTAAAACAGGATGTTTTAGCTCTTCACTCCCATCAAAGATACCTCACGGACTTTGGTGAAATTTATTACATGACAGTAGAATCTGCTGTGAACTCAAGACAATGCAGACCCTCAGTGAACAGGTAGAAATAAAACAGCAAAACAAAATCAAGAAAAGAAATATGTGTTGGGAAAAGAATGTTGTGGCTAATACAACCTTGGAACTTCTTTTTCACTTAGTGATTGTAGTTAATGGATTTCTTATGAGCTGTACATCAGCTGATTTTTATATAATCACTGAGCTTCTCTCACACTGATATTCAGCTAAATTTTCTTGTACTTTATGAATTCATTGATCCTACTCTACCCATCTCCAACCTTTTGAAATGCCAGGCCTGCTTGTTTTGGCCTCTCCTTCCATTAACAACCCATTTTCATCTGGTAAATTGATTGCTGTCCATTTATTTCTGATGGTTCTTGCATTTAGTGGAAGAAAGGGGCAGACCTTCAGCTTGTGTAAATGGGCACAAGCAGAGCTGAGGAATGCACTGATGTCAATGGATTTTCTTTTCAGTGAGGATAAAACCTAGGGAAGACAACTTTTTTTTTTTTCCCATGAAGAATAACAAAGATCCACCAATAAATCAGAATTTATTCCCCTTTTTCTTCTTTTTTTTGTTCTTGGAAATTTTCAGTCTACCTCTTCAGTGAATCCTGAATGTTACTAGCATATATATAATTTATATTCTGATTGGCTTTCATACCAAATTCTTCTCTATGTTGCTCTGATTTACATGATAAATATTTATACAGAGAGTGATTTGCACTGTGCAACTGAGAGAATTGATCAGAATATTCTAGTAAGACATTGGGGAAAAAATAAAAATGAGTAAATAGCAGAAAAATAGAATGACAAAGCAGTGTCTGATACCTGTTTGAAAATTACTGTTGTTTAGATTAGGGAGGTAGATCGATGATCATGAGTTTAACAAGGTGAAACCCAAGCAAATTGAAACTATAGAATTAAAGAATTTTCCCCAAGATGAAACCACCAATACAAAAATATTTGTACCTTATTATGTACTATAGGAAAAATATGTGAAAGAAGCAACACAGTCTTTTCAGGAATCATGAGAGTTCAGCAGAAAGAGGGAAGTTCCTGGACCATGCACATTTGAAATGTGCATTGCCTATAATGATTTATTTGTATCTTATCTCTCTCACATCTGCTTCTTGTTTCTGAGCTCTTTTTTCTCTCTGCTTGCAGCTTTTTTGTTCTTTGGATACTCCATGGCATATCTGACCTTTAGAATAGTTCATTTATTTTGAAGGTTGCGCTGTATTTGTCATAATAAGTATGAAACACTTCACATTTAAAATAAATTTTTAGTTTTGATGCCTGGCATCAAAAAAAAAAAAAAAAAAGAAAAGAACTAAAGCTCTCTGGTTGTGTTTGACACAACTATTTTTCATTTCTAAATATGTCAAGTCTAGACGATGTATAAAGAATGCCAGTATGCATTTCTGCTGTTCTCAGTAGTGTCTCCAAGAGACATATTGAAATTTATTTAAACCTTCTCACAAAAGTGCCTGTAGTCTTATCTGTTAATTCAGTTCTTCTATGTCCTTCATATGGGACTCACCTCTTCCTGGATTGTGGTAAACTCTGACTTTTACTTCTAAAGCTGCTTCTTGGATCTGAAGAGTACTGAGAAACATGGGATAAAAATACAGTCTTCTGCAAAGACCTACAGTCTAAGTATAAAAATGTTAATTCAGCCTGAACTCATTTTTACAGGGGAATATAAGATGGCAATGAAATGTGAGTTGGCAGTGGGGATGGATAATCTCTGCATATTTTGCAAAGATCTCAAATAATTCTTTTTCTGGAGTCCAGTAAAGGGGGAATCTGTTGCAGAAGTGACCCGTCACATTCTACACCATGACATCTCCAAAAATTTCAACACCAACCTCAGCAGCTTTAAAGCTCAATACATCACTGAAATATTAATTGGATTTTCAGGCCTTTTTTGAGGTTTTATTTTGCAGATTGAATTTTAAGACTCATTCCACTCATAAAGATATTAGTGGAAAATGGAGCTCTGCCACACCAAGGACTCTCAGTTGGGAACCATTGTGGAGTCCAGTCATTCTGGAACAACATAATAGAATAATTCTGATGCTCTCTTATTTCTTAGTTACTAACTGGGCTTGAAATTAGACATTATAGTTCTACATGGTGGTATGGAATTTCCTGATTACAATAAGGGAGGAGACTGACTCAGCAGTTTTAGGCAGTGCATTCAAAGCTGTTTCTGTCACTATCAACTGCCTTCACTGCTCAATCAACAGCAGAGTTTGGTCAGAATAAGTTTTAGGGATTAGAATCAGTTTTAGGGGTTATCTACACCCTATGCCTAGTGGCTGAGAAAGCAGTATCAATGACTGCAAAACGAGGTGGGGTTTTATTCACTGTGTGTCTTGACACAGGGTATTTGAGATCCCTTCTGATCTCACCTAATGTCTATTTTAAATCTCTTTGCTGACAGTGCTTGAATTCATCCTACTGTTGTGATTTACAAATTCCCCTTTCTTCAAAATCACTAATAACTATATTCTTTCTCAATCTTTATTTTAAAAGTATAAATCCAAATGAAGCTTTTGTGTCTTGTGGTTAACCAGATTAATTATTTCTTCATTCCAATTTACATTAAATTTTTTTTAATGTAGGGAGCTAGAACTGTATATAATCCTAACAAAATGGTACCAATGCCGAATATGAAGAATATTAGTGCTTTCCTATCACATAGCAGGCCTTCAAATTTTATCACAGCAAAGACCAGATATTCTGTCGTCTCTTTGTTTCTACATCACTCTCCTTTTCTGTTACCCCTAACTGGGTTTGGACCTTGACTTTGACACTTTGCCAAGTGCATGTTTAGTATGTACTATTAAGTTAAATCTTGTTTATTTTCTGTCTGAACCACTAATTTCCTATGAAGCCCTGTCTTTGCTTTACTGGAATGAGACATATTTTTAACATTCTGGTGTTATTCATGAGCTGTGGTCTCTTGTCTATGTCAGCAGGTACCAGTGCCCCTTGGTGCAGGATCTAGTGACCACTAATAAGAGAACAGAAGATGTTTTATCTTCTTGTAGTTAAATTGGATACTAAATTGGGTCCTGCAGGATATGTTAGAGGAAATGTTCCAAAAGGCTGATTCTCAAAACAAGCATAGGATGAGTTTCTTTCAAATGTATGTATTCTTCAGGGACCCTGGGAGATAAGGGAACTGAGAGAAAGGATTTGAAAGCCTTTCCATCAGCTGTAACTCCCCTTAAATGCATCTATTTATAACATGGTACAGTGGTTTTGGTGTAATTCTTGTGTTTCCTATGTACTAGGATTATATTCCATGTCCATAGAGGTCATTGTTTTAAATATCCAGTGCTATGTATCCCAAATCCCAACATTATTTGCATTCCCACAGCACAGAGAGAGTGACACAGTGCTTGTGAAACCTCTGACAGAGGCCTACAGCAAAGCAGAAATAGCAGCTCTGTTTTCTATGGTACCTATCAGAGATCATGGGGAAAACAAGAAAAATAGACAAAAAAAGGAGAAGAGATGAAAAAATGGGAAGAATCAGAGGAAAGAAAAAGTTTCAGAAAAGAATCTGAATTGCAGATGGCATTTCTGTCTGACTGAGAACCCAAAAGTAAAGAATTCAGCTAGAGAGGTTTAAATGAAGATGTTACAACAGACGATCCAAACAGAGGGGATCCCACCAGACACAGAGCAGAAACCAAAGGAGTCAGTAAGGAAATTTTAATTCCTTATTCAGACCAGTCTCATAAATTGAACTGAGATATTTTCATTTCTGATTATATATATATAAATCAAATTTTGATTGGTATGTGGCAGAAATTGAATATATAACTTTTTAGTTTGCAAGACTGAAGGCTGTGGCATAATTTCTCTATGAAAAGGAAAGATGTAAAAAAATGCAGCTCAGAATATCATATTGCTAATATGTTTGCTGAAAAAATTATTATTCTTAATATTTAGTTTTTATTGTGAATTATTAAATATGCTAATATAAAATATTCTTAATTAATTATTAATTGATTATAACACTGAAAATCATTCTTATTCAAGTAATGTCCTTTCAATTTTTATTTACAGTTTCGGATTATCTCATATTTTTTATGTCTTTTTCACCTTCTTAATCATGAGCACACACACTGTTGAAATTTTCAAAAAATAATATTTCTGGGAGTGAACAAACAGTAGTTTAGGGGTAGATATTATAATTTTTTAATGTAGTACTACTATGCACAGAATGCACCATTTTGTGGCTGCACATTGAAGTGTGTTTCTTGACTAGAAATTAATTTTGTTTTCATAGTCACTTGGTAGTGAGTCATAAATCTGTACAGAGATTTGTATTCTTTGATTAGATAGGATTTTAGTTTGCTGAAAATGTGATTTAGAAGCCCCGAGATGAAAACAATAATATCAGAAGATGAATGAAGGCCTTAGAGAACTCAGCCATCGTTGAGGGCAGTATGTAGTTCTCGCTGGAATAAATGTTTCAGAATTTGGTTAACACTGGAATATTTGTAAAAAAAAAAAAAGGCATGAAGTCAGCTGTCCCAAGCATTTATTGCTCTGCAGGCAAGTATTCCCTGCTGTTGGCTATTTTATTTGTTACTTTCTTAACCTTCATTTTGCCTTTGAATTAATGTTCTAGGAGCCACTGACCTTTAGTAAACATTCTCTGGACAGATCCTGAGCTTGGTTTCCAAGCTGAGCTAATTTCAATTAGATTCTTCATGTATCTTCTCATTTTGGCTACCATAGCTGATAGCATGGCCTTATAATTCTCTTCGTTCTTCAGAATCCAGTCAGTGCTTTGCATTTTTCTACTTTTAGGCAGAGTTACTATTACATGGCTGTTTCACAGAGCTTGGTTAATGTTGACCAAAGCACACAGTGTTTGTTTAATGGTGTCTCTGAAAGGTTTTCTCCAATTCTTATGCTTGACTGACAGTGAAACTATGAGAATACTTAAAACTTAGGGCATTCTTTTTTTCTGTCAAAGTATTATTTTGCTTTTCATGGTTTCCTGTGTTATTTTCTAATCTACTGTTTGCACTTCAGAGTTTCAGATTTGGAGTTTATATTACATTAAACTTGACAGAATATTAAATTATATTACCAAGACCTGTCTAGCTTTGTAGAAGTAGAAAAGTTTGCCTGAAGAAACAGGGCTGGATTTATTTACACAAACAAAACTTGAAAAGGTAAAGGTATCATTTTCAAAACTCTTAACAAGCCACTGCATCTAAAAGGAGGTGACATTCAAGTGAGAGTTATAGTAATGAATCCCTCCAGGATATATATTTCAAGATATGATGGGTGGTTTATAGTTTGACATTGGCATGAAGTATGAAATAATTTGATTATAAATGGCATCATTTTTTAAAATGTTTTACCCTACAACATTGACTTCACTATGTAGTCTTCTAATTAAAATAATAATTTCTTCAATTACAAAGCTATGGAAATATTGCTGAGAGAAGTAGCCTATTTTTCTTTAAATAAAATGTTATTCTCCAATAGCACAGGAATTACTGAAAATATAGCAGTGTCAAAATTATCAAGTTTTTCTTCCTCCTTTTTCCTGTTACTGATCACAATTTTTTGTTATTTCAGACACCTTCTAATACTAACTGGAAAATTACATTGTCACAAGAGTATGCAAAGTGATGTAAATGAAAAGTTTCTGTGGATTAAAGCTGACATCTTCAGTACTAGCATATAAAAAACTGAATTTGCTTAAAATAGGACAACATATTCCCTTGGATTGATCTGAAAAATATGAAAAGTATACACTTAGTCTGGAAATGTACTAAATAGGGCAAGTTTCTTAGTATATAGTATTGTCATCTTTACAGTCCTTGGAAGCAGTCCAAATGGCTACTGACAGAGCTTTACATGCATCACTGGGAATATTTTCAGGCCAAAAGAAGCTGTGTCAAGACACATAGTGAAAATGGGGGTTGGGAAAAAACCCCCAAAACCTCCAAAACTCACTATAGGTTTAAGTCTATGAATTCCTGTCATCTGTATCAACTAGAAGCTTGAACCACTGATCCATTCACCTGTATACTTGTTGCAGGGAAAAAGGCTTCATAAGAAAATTCAGACGCTTATTTCAAGCAGGAAAAGGAAAACTTGTTTAGACTGAGTTTTATGCTGTGTTATCATTGTTTCAGTTGTTGGTAAAATCAGAAACTGTGAATGGACCTGAGCAATAACCTGATATCCAGGTGTGTGTGTGTGACTTGTGCCAGTTGCTAAATTATATTTTTAACAACTACTAGTTCTGGAAAAAAATGTGGCCAGTAGCTGCATTGTTTCCAAAGGAAATAATCATTTTAGAAAATCCAGTTTCACCTTTCAGAAATGCCAGTACTATGGTGTGATGTGTCATTTGAGAGAAGACAATGCACAGCTTGTGAATGAGAAATGAAAATTATTTCTGTTTATTGAGAATTCTTTCAAAACAATCATAATAAAACAGAGGATGTGTCTGGGATGTTTAATTTTTGTTTCTCATGGAATGACTACAAAGCATAAGTGCAATTTGGTATAGTTGTCTTTATAAACTTGACTTAAAACTGCATTCTCCCAAAGAAACTAAATCTTTTGTAAGGACAGAGATCACAGTTGAAGTTTCCAAAGCTC
>JAWWLZ010000139.1:69274905-69290121 GCA_035041345.1 Poliocrania exsul
ACCTGAACTCACAAAGGCAGCTGAACTGCTCTTACAAACTATATTCCTTTGCATGTCTCTGTCAGGTACAAGCAACCACAAGTGCTAAAAGCTGCCTTTAGCTGCTGTTGAGATACACTCTAGTTACAGCAAGGCATGTTACCTCTCAGGGATGTGATCTTTAGAGAACATATAGTTCTATAGAGCTAAAAGTTTTTCAACCCAAAATTTAATGGATTTCTGAATTTCCCTCAAGAAAATTTCCATCAAGACTTTTTTCTGGAGAAGAAGTTTTTGGCTTAAAAGTATATCTTTAAATTATGGAAAACTTTTGTCTGATCTGTCATGTGTAATGCTGTTGCTTTGTTGTGAGCCAACTGTGCCTGTCAAGAATGTAATGCCATAGCTTTAATAGATTGTAATTTTCTTATTTGAGTAAAAAGTGAGATGCAGGCACTGGGCAGTACTCATTCCTTGTAAGTAGATAATTTTGAATTTCATTTTATTTTAGAGCTTCTCCACACTAGGCCACTGGGAAGCCCAGACAGTCACAAAGTTACCATATTCCATCACCCATAGGTCTCCATTAAGCATTATCCATACCTACAGGGAAAAAAAAAAGATTTTCTTTAAGGCAGGAAAAGCCCCTCTGAGTATAATTAACCTCATCAAATTGAATTTTTATCTACTTACTTCCACAGGATCTGCCCTGTGTGTATTTATTGGCTCCTCTTCCTATATTCTACTTGTTTTGTTTTAAAGTAATATTGTTCACTTAAACTTTGTTACAAATTACAGCCCTTCAGGGGGATTAGTAAGGAGTCTTATGCGATGAACCTGTAAAGAAGTGGAGGGAATATCAGCCAGTGATTAATCACATCTAGCTCTCAAAAAGAGTTTTCTTTTCCTTTTATCCACACCACATGTGCAGTCTCCAGCCTCCTGAGACAAAACTGAGTTTATCTGCAGACTGGCAATAACAACATCCACTGTGGAGCTGAAGAGAAGATAAGCCAAGACTCTTTATTAAACTGCTGCTGGCAAAACAAATGCCCCCAAGGGCTGGAACTGGCAGTTAACTCTAAGCTGTTTTCTTCAGAAGTACAAAAATAGCCTTTAAGTTTTCCACCAAAGCAAAATGTTAAACCACTGCATTTAGAAAAGAGAACATTCTTTCAAAATTGGCAATAGAGAAATGTTTTTGGTTGCTGGGATGTTCTTTCACACCAGCTGCAAGGTTTGTGCCCACGGTTTACGCAGCAGATTTCAGAGTAGGTCTAAGTTTGGGGTTGGGCTCCTCTAAGGCTTGGCCTTGAGATTCAAAATGACCCAGTGTATACAGGCCAGTTGGAGGGGGCCCTGAGCAACCTGATCTAGTGGGTGGCATTCCTGCCCATTGCAAAGGGGTTGGAACTAATGATCTTTAAGGTCTCTTCCAATCCAAACCATTCTGATTCTATGATATACTTCCAGTTTAGCATGGTCTCTTAAAACTAATTGGATGATTCCGGATAACCTGAAATTCTCCAAGAGATTCCCTAGGAAACTAAGTGACTAATTGTAAATTCTCACAATATCAGATTACATCCCATTGTTGACAGCACACCATACCAGATCTGCTACTCCAACACCCCATCTGCACAATTGAAGGACTTCAGTGGTGTATTTTTAGGAAGCATGATGGATTGGGGGGAAAGAAGTACACACCAACCCCAGATGCTAAAGAAGATACATGAACAGACTTTTTGATGGTCTTGCTAGCATCTACAGTAATGGAACCTTGTTTTTATTGAATTGGTGTATCACCAGTATGTAGGAGTCTGGGCTGATCATGTTCACAGGGTCTGGAAATTACTTGACAAGAGTGGATAATCACAAAGTCACCAAGGTGCTGCTGCAAAGTTTTAATTGTCACGTAGGATCAGGAATGTGACTATCTACCACTGAACCAGCCATTCACAGACAAATGCACTCCATCTCAAGGGTCATATACTTCCAATCGATGATTGTCATTTATAGTGACTGGGAGTTACTGGGTTTATAATTGTTAATGTCTGGGAATGACAGAATTGCAGGTTTACTCTGCTACAGAATATAGACAGTGTTTATTTGGGAATTTGGGGTTTCCTTTTAATACAGGGTCTCATTACCATGCCATCCTTGTTCCTTTCCTGCCATCCTTGGAGTGGAACTGAACAAACTAATTAAAAATGTTCAGGACTCACTCATTTATAAATTGGGAATGTTCCATTCATTTCTAACACAGGCATGTGGAGAGATTACTTGCTTGTTTTACAAGAGTTATGTAGCATACAATCCCTTTGTTCCAGAAGTAAAGACCTCAGCCACAGACATTTTGCTTTGGATTGAAAATTGGCATGCACTGCTTCCTTCAGCAATATAATTCTTTGGGCAAATTGCCCTTTCATACTTCAACAAGTCTTCCTTCTTGAACATGGATTTTTACTCTCTGCTTTTTTCTTTGTTAAAAAGCCCTTTTTTATATTTTATACACTAAACATATACTTTGTACCTCATAAAAAAAGAAAGCAAGGCTTCTATTTTATTCTTGTGTAATGTATGGTCAAGGGAAAATGATTCTCCTTGGTTTTAGTCATTATCAAATTGTACAATATCTTTTCTTTCTGTCTCTCTGATTGAAATACATGTAGGCAAAACCCCCAGCTACACATTCATGTTTTAATCCCTCTGAGTATCTGAATAAAAAGACTAAAAAATAGCAAAACCTTTAATAAGAGCCAAAATGTGTATGTCATTGCTGGGCTGTATGTCAGACTGTCTTTGTAACAGGGGACAACATACTCCAATAAATACTTGGGCAGGAAGTAAATTTACCATTGTTAGGAATTCTTCATTGCACAACCTGAACACATGGTGTTTCTAAGAGCATTTTGGTACATTTTGAGTCTAAGACTCTATACTAGAGAGTTTCTGTACTACTCAAATTGAGTGTTTCTAGTCCTTTCCAGTAGGACACATTATTGTTTTGGTTAAAAAAGCTCACTAACATAACCATTCAAACAGCTACCAAGTCTTAGAAACAACATGCTGCCTCTCTACTTTTCAGGGAAAGAGTTTAGAACAAGTCACTGTGGGAGATCAAGGGTCTTGCATGGGGGAAGCTGCCTTCCCATGTCCTGTGAAGTGAATGAGAAGCTGCAGCCCTGGCCCTGCTCCTCTGTAGGTGAGGGATTTCCCTAGATTCATTCTAGGGAAAGTCTAAGCTGTTTCCTTATAACCCTGGGTCATGCACTGGGCATAATATGGGAAATATTTAGTGATTTGGAACAGGCTGTGCTCCTTTGGGATCCATGTTTTAGTTCCTAGAATCAGTTCCTGTTCTCTTGAGCAACAGCAGATTTTTCTTTTCTCACTGGAATATGGAGTGAATAAATAAAATCAGGATGTTGGTGATGCGAAGTATCAGAATCAGAAGTAGTGGTGATGTGGTTCATGGAACAGCCTAGGAGAGAAGGATACAAACTGGGATATTAGTTATGGCAGTGACATATTACAGACACATCCAGGAACTGGGGAGCAGAAATACACATCAAGAAAGCAAGTAAAGCCAGTAATGGTATGGCATTGTTTTTCTCTGTCAATAAATACCTTCCTGTTCAGAGTCCAAAGACAATTACAAGCACTCTGAGTTACTCAGAAACAATTTGTAAAGGGTAAAGGGAGGAATTGATCTAACCTAGAGTCATCTAAAAGTTAGATGTGTAAATCTGAGCTAGTTAGCTGATGTTTCCTTTATAATCATTGGAAAAAGAAATATAAAGAAACCTCAAAGGGAAATTCACCCATTCTATGTGAAAGATCCATGTTAGCATGTGAGGGACCATTAACTGGGAGAACACTGTTTCCAGCATGCACTCACATCTAATTTTTAAATAACAATGGAGATGAACCCTGCTCTGAATTAAAGCTTTACATGTTATTTCTCCCCTCTGTCATTTTGCTGCCCAAGTGTATTTATACAGCAGAATCCACAAGTTGCCCCCTTAGCCTGTGTTTGCTGATGACTTCTCAAAAGGTGCTGTTTTCATTTTGCACAAGGCCATCTGGTAAAATTGGATAATTTTTCTTTGGGTCTAAAATTATTCATATAACTCTAGATTTTCCTGCTTTTCAATGGAATTTTTAATTGAATCACCTTTACATATTTATTAGTTTCCTCAGCTGGTTACAGTAACCAAAGAATAGAAATCATTGCAGAACTGGGGACTCATTTCACTAAACACTTACAGGAAGTTCATCCCAATATCACTCTTAGTGTCTGAACAGTAAATCACTGTTTAAAGTAAGGGAACACGGAAAGACAGTCAGACTTAGGTCTTTACATGCACACATGAAATTTGTGAGAATACTTAAAAATATTTCTTTCAATACAGAAATTACCCAGCTTTCATACATTACCTAACAAAACCGATGCCTTCCTTAATGTCTTTAATTATCTATTCCCATTTCTTTTACAATTATTGCTGGCTGCAACTTTCTCTGCTGTAGTTTTTGGCCTACATATATTTACATTCACGTGCAAGGAGATAAGAGCAGCATAATAAAGCGTGCTCAGGAACACAAATATATGTCTACATAGATCATATATACTCCTTCCCATGTGACTGTTTCTAAACAAATAAGACATCTGTTATACTAGGCAGGAAGCCAGGCTGGGATTTAAAGTCAAAAAGAGACTTAACACTAAAATAATCCATTAAAAACAAAGCAACAACAGCTGTAATCACTAGCAAAACTAGTGTTATTTCACTGAAGCATCACACTCTAGTGCTAGACTGTTCAAGTAATAAAAGAAATCAATCTACACTGAGCATTACTTAATTAGAGTTACTGAAAATTAGTGTTACAAATGTCTAAAAGCCTTTGCATGTTAATTGTGTAGAAAATTAATGACATGTAAACTGCTTTTTAAATCTTATTTTGTTCTTTATATTTCAAACTCCTGTCTATCGACATTCAGGGAGATGACAGAATAGGATTTAAGCAACTAGTGCAATATGAGAAAATGTTATAAATGCATGAAACAGACGCAAGATGAGTTAAAAACATACAGAATGCTTGAGGACACGAAGGACCAAAGAAGACCATTGAAGTCACACCAGAAATAAAACTTGTCCCAACGTAAGAGCTCATCTTGCCTTTATTCATCGAGAGAAGAATAATCATAATACAAAATATCTGTACTCAGAAAAAAAATTCCCATGGAACTGAGATATCAAACATAGAGATAAGTTTAGCCAGGTTCTATCTGATCTACCTACTATTATTGCTGTTGCTACTTCAAGGGGAATAAAAAAGGGGAAAAAAAAAAAGAAAGAAAAAACCCTGGAGCTTATATGAAGCAGTAGCAGCTCGGCCAGGAAGGCATCTGAGTTGAAATGGATGAGGGAAATGCCACAGATGTAAAATATATTCTGTAAATTGACTTGCACTGATCAGAAAGATGTGAAATACTGCCTGAATCCCCTCATCTAGTTTGCTTTACTGCTTTGGACCCCTTGAATTTCTAATTCTTCAACATATATAGATCCACTTTTCAGTAATTTCTGACATGTCTCCTGAGTCATGGCTCCTCTCTGTAAAAGTGGAAGTTTAGTTGGCTTTGACCATGGCTGCCCCTGGTTGGAAAACCTAAAAGAAAACCAGTAAGGTCTAGGGAGCTCATCAGCAGAAGAACCAGAAAGGGTTGAACAGCCTTTAGCCCAGAGATGTGCTCAGAAAATTACTCCAGCACCTAAAAGTGTGTATTATTAAAATACATGTCGGATGTGAATTGGTTGTGTAAAAAAAGGGAGGTGTAATGGATATAAATTCTACCTGTGACATTTATTTTGCCTTGTCTTAATTTTTAACTGCAAAATTGCCTTATTTGAGATTACTAAGCTTCTATTTCTTTTAGCATATTATTGAACAGATTGGAAGACTATGTTTAGTTTACAACATGCTTATGAAGGCCACGACTCAGGATTTCTACTCAGAATGGCCTTTTGGAATCTGATTAGATCCCTGTGAGGCTTGAATTAATGTATAAAGTCAACTTTTCATGAACTGAGATTAAAACAAGTTGTTATTTTCTGTTTGATAAAGCTTCTATTAACAGGCAGTAATAGCTTCAAGAGATAAAAATGTGTTGTTAGTCTCAAAAACCTTTGGTCTGAAAGGAGGTTAATCTTGCTAAATCCTAGAATGACAGAGATCTTGCATGGATTCCCAGAGCTGAAAGCCCATCCATAGAAATAGAAATGGCTACTTCAAAATCTCTCAAAATTAGCCCCAAATTTTCTAAAGTTTTAATCAAAAATCCTTAATTTGTTTATTTATCTATGTAGCTTGCTGTCTGGAGAGAAACTATGCACATTTGAATCATGAAACCAGCCAGTAGGATAAAAGCCTATTCAAAATAGGTGGTTTAATAAATTAATAATTGAATTGTGCTTTTAACACAATTAAAACCTACTACCCCTCTGCAAGAAGGACCAGTTTCAAAGGTTTTCCAGGTTTTTCAGTGAAGTCTATAGGCAATTTGATTTGTCCACCCAGGTCTTTCATCCTCAACATTTTGCCCTACAGCAGCTCCACTGGGGAACATCAGACCCTGGTAGATGCCAGTGTTTTAATCTCAGTGCCAGGTATTTTTCAAATATAGTGTCAGAGGAGTTAAACTCTGCTGGACCCATTGATTTAACATGGCCTTCTTGTCTTGGGAAAGGTTTGCATGCCCAGAAAATAGGACAGGTGTGCCAAAGTGCCCCTCCTACCTAAGCATGTGCTTGGTAACATATGAGAAGTGCATGGGGACAGTGCAGCACAGTATTTAGGAGAAAAAAAACAAACAAAATGAGTGAATGGATAAGAATGAAAACAATTGTATCAAGGAAATCAAACCACTTTACAGTTGGCTGTTTCTTTTGTGTGAGTTTTTTAGGCTTTTTGGATTTGGAAATTGTGAAGTTGGGATAGGATGTGGAGATTACAAGGGAAACTAAACAAACCTAACAGGACTGCCAGAATTGTTAATGCCAAGACTCTTACTCCAGGCAGCTCTGCATCATTTGGCAACAATTGATTCCATTTGTGAAATGGGAGAGAGAAAAAAATGAACATAAAAGGACTGAGCCATTCAGTAATTACCAGCTGAGATTCAATTTGTGGAACAGCTGAAAGAAGTGAGAGAAGGTCACACCAAATTAGAGGCCAAAACTCAATACCCCTGATCTTTTGAGCATCTCTGATGTGCTGTGTTGGAATGAAACTCCCTTTGCTTTTACTTAGAACAGGACCAGACCCACTCATTTCAGTGGTAGCTGGGATTTCTTTCTTGGAACACCAGTTTCTAGTGCTGGTGAGAAGAACCACAGGTAATGATGAAAGCAGTTTGGCTACAATTTAGAAGACAGTTATATTATTTCCAAGGAGAATGGAAAGCTACAGATCTGAATCATCTAAATTAACAGGCACTTTGGAACAAAGTTGAAAAAGAGGTTAGCCAAGATCTTTAAACATGGAGTTTAAAGTTGTGTGTGTCTTTAAGCCTCTTTTAGGTTGTCTAAAGCCAAGAGTTAGTTTGCTGCAAATTTAAATACTAAGAAAGCAGATTTAGGATGTATATAGTATTTTGTAGCATTCTTGATTACAGGGAGAAAAAAGGGAATAAACTTTAGCTTGCTCTAGAGGTAACAGAACATTTATTCTTGGAATGGCAGGGGATGGGAATGAGGGGGAGGAACAGAAAGGAGAGTTGATAGGGAACAGTTGTATGCAAAACTGACTAGAATAGGAAGTACTAAAGTGTGTGACTATAGAGTATTACATCCAAAACATGTGCCACATCTTCTAAATCGGTGTTTCTCTGTGCCTGGTAAACATGATAACTAACACAAGTGTTCAGATTTTTATCACTTGAACCTGTTAAAACAAACCATTTCTCCCTAGAGTGTTAAAGAAAATTACATGGAGAGCCTTACCAAAGCTAAATCCCGAGTCAAACTTGTATTTGTTGTTGCAGAGGAATTAGTCTTTTTAATTGCCTTCCCTGGCCCCCTCAGCTCAGTCTGGTGCCCTTTACTTTAAATTGGAATCTGGAATCTTTCCAAAGACTAATAGAAATTTTGCTGAGACAACATTATGAGCACTTGTTTGCTTATCTAAACAATTTCCCAGCTTCCTCCAAATCGGAGAATCCTCAAAAGGAAGGGATTCAAGAGCTGAACACAGACTAGTGAAAGGCAGCTAAAAGGGTATTAAATCACAGTTTACAAGTACTTATGAGGGATTTGAGGCACTAGGCATTGCATTTTAATATTAAAAAATACATGGAGAATTTAATTTGTCAATTTACCTTCAGTCTGAAGTGATGAAATACAGGATTAATGTCTATCCAAGCAGTTAGAAGAAGCAGGCCAGGGAAAGCTGCAGTACTCATCACTATCAGTTTTAAAGCTTTTCAGATTCTGTACATGAAATAAAACCTGTAAGTAGATATTTGAAGAGATAAAATAGACAGCAGCAGATAGTGAAAACGGAATATACCTTTTACCAGGGGAGCTTTTCAGAGTTTAACACATCTAATCAGTCAATTGAAATAGAAAGAAAATAATTTACCCCAAACTGGTTTACTTTAAGTTCCAGGCCATTGGCACCACACTGAGAAGCGGAATTTGCTGTACTGAGTTCAATGGATCTGAAAAGCATCTGTTGTGCCTCTGTTTTCCAACCCCTTAAATAAGTAAACAAACAAATCCTGAGTAACTGTGCAAAAGGCAGTTCCTTTAAAGACACAGGACAGCCGTTCAGAAATTCTGTGACATCAGATTCTAAGTCAAATTTTTAAGTGGTGAAAGAGCTGAAAGCTGTGGAATTATTTTTGTGGTCCTAAGTTGCTACATAAAACACCTGCTCAAACACCAAAGCAGCATTCACAGTTGTATGTCCCTCCAGCCTTCCCACTTTCTCTCATCCTTTGCATTTTCTACTGACCATTCCTCATTATCTTTCTCCATGCAGCTCATGATTTTGCACATCTCTATCATGCTTTACCTCACTTTTCCCATCTGAAAGGTCTTAAAAAATTTCTGGTTCTTTACAGAGAAGCCTTTTCATGTAAAAAATTTATACAGGCACAAAGACACAGGCAAATTATTCCTTTTATATTTTCCTTAATGTTTTTCTTATTTTATTCTCTACTGTTTTTAACAGCAATGCTCTATTTGCCTTTATGAAAGTGCTTTATTACTGAGGAGAATTCCTGAAGAAACCAAGGACAGTGATTCTTTGATTCCTTCCAGACTGGCAAAAGCTAATTTAGAGGTTGCCTCTCTTTATGTACAGTAAGAATTTCTTTCCTATATATATTGTTTTGCATTTAACAAGAATTACTTTCTTTACATAACAGGTTTTTTTGTTTGTTTAGGGGAGAGTTGGAGGTTGGTTGGGGTTTTCATTTTGTCTCTGAATGCTAATGGAGATGTGAGAAATAATTTCTGTCTACAACATCTTTTAAAACTCTTTTCAAATGTGCCTTAGGTAAACACTTGACTGTTAGTTTTGTTCTTTTAAAAGCATTTTAACAATCTACCCCATTGGTAATTTAGCCTATTAGTCTAATATAAAAGACAGACCTACATATTTATAGTCTTGCTAATATTTTTCAGAGTTACTTTTCTCTGATGTATCTGTCTGGGATGATCTTTTTAATCTTTTCTCAATATTCAAAGACAGTGTAAGACATGGTCTTGTCCCCTGTGGGTTAGAGCTCCTATAGGTTGTCTCTTATGGCATGGGTCTAACTGGTTGTAAAAGCAAAACCAACATCTGTAACCACCTGAATAAGAAATATGTAATGGAGTGTCTTCCTCACCCCAAAAGATAAGCTAATAATGATAGGCTTGTCATTAAGTGGCAAGAGCAGCAGCTGATGGGCAGTTCCCAAGGAATCAAAGGAAGCCAGAACGCATAGCAGGAGGTTCTAGTTCTGTACCAGCTGCCCTCAGTGTTGCCAGAGAAGGCTTAGAGCCTTCCTACTCTGCCTCTTCTGCTTTCCCTCTTTCAAAAAATGGAGCAAATACATCATGCCTTCAGTTAGTTATTTTACATCCACAATGAACTAGGCTGCCTTCAACAACATAAAAAATGGAAAGGGGTGTAGTTTTGCATTTGCTTTTTGCAGTTTCTTTTATTCTTTGTAGTTGCGTGAGCTGTACATTTCCAGACTCTCCACCACTTTCAGATCTGGAGTCCAAGGAGCTTTGAAAAAGTTTGCTCAGAAAAGGACAACAGTTTGTTTCTTTCCCAATAATCACAGAATCAATGAATCATAGAATCACAGAATGGTTTGTGTTAGAAGTGACCTTAAAGATCATTTATTTCCAACCTCCCTGCCATAGGCAGGGACACCTTCCACTAGACCAGGTTCCTCAATGTTTTTTTATTTCTCTATGCTTTCTCATAATATAGATGAATGGATTTCCCTTCCAGCAGGGAATTAATTTTTCCCTAGCTCTTCTTTTATGATCTTAACTACACCTTAATACTCTCCTTGGAATTGGAGAAAACCAGACTATGTTACATGATAGTTACTCATTGTTCCCAGCTGGTGGAAGTCCCAGAAATTCTATTGAAAACCTAATTGAAGAGGTAAGAATTACTTGGGTGAATAATGAAGTTTGAACCAGTGCTTAAGGAAAAAAAAAAAAAGTCCAACCCACTATCATTCAGTTAACAGAATAACCCTATTCATCTCTTCTCTTACTGCTGCAGGAAAGGCAGTCTAGGAAACACCTACTTCTTTTTTGATATCAATATACTCTATTTCAATGCATAGAATCAGTTTTACTCTTTTCAAAGTGTAGTCACCAGTTCACTCATTTAATGTAGTGTATTGCCTTCTTGTATTTGACATATGCCATGTTTTGGAATGTTAGGAAAATATTCCCATGCTGAGGAATATTGTATTCCTTTAATCAAGAAAGTGAACCAACATGTTGTTCTGAACAGTCAGATCAGCATGAGAAGGGATCAGAATATATCCTGAATTGTAAAGAATAGCAAATCTTCTGTTTAATCTAGAAATTAAATTGTCCTTCAGGAGCTGAAAAATCCAGGATATATTGTATTAAACAAGTTCACTTCAAGATTACTTTCTGATCTCTAAAAATATTGTGTTCTGTTTAATTCCCTGAGTTGAGATAATATGGAGATAATATGAGTGATGCCTCGTTGTGGAGATTATTACTATGGAAATGTAAGAGACAAAGTTCATCAGAAATGTCAAGAAGGGTTACTTCCTTTTATTTCAAAATGAAGATTCCTACTGGGATGAAATATTCATTGTGGGTTTCTTTTTTACTTCACAATTAAAGACAAGGTTAATTGTCATGTTACTAAATGACAGGGTTACACTAAGCATGAATTTTATATTTTGTATAAATCAATGAATGCAAAGAATAGTTGCAGGATCTTCCTCTTCAAGGAGAAGTCTGGTCTCCCTCAGCTATACTTATTCTTTGTTTCAACTACTAGGCCTTTTGCTTTCACTAAGAGTGCATTTTGATTTGAAGCAGTAGCATAGTTTGCTTTCATGATCACATGAGGTTATCCCATTTTAAACTACATCAGTTGTAGGACACACCTGTTAGAGATAGTGCACTAACAAACAGCACAGCACCACTGAGAGCCAGACCAGGCTTCACCCACTTTCCCAAGTGACTGAAGCAACAATATAAATAAACTCACATTTCAATTGACTGATTGGTCCTCTCACTCCAAATTTGGTTAATGAGTAAATTAAATTATTTTGGGGGCAAGGTACAGATATATTTAGGATGATTTAGAATCAGAAAGGCAAGACAGCTATGGCACTTGATAAATTAAACTGGATAATGTCCATCATATAGCATATTGAAGGAGTAAGTGAATACTAAACTAACTGAAATGAAGAATCTAATGGGTTGATCATTGTTATGGGAGAAAATGAGATGTCAAGTCCTGGGTCTTTAGTGGAGATACAAATAGGGAAGAAAAAAGTAAACCATGATACATTTCAAGATATTTGGGAAAATGTGACCAGAATTTGGAAAAAGATTATTGATATTTCCTCCCTAGATCAGGTACTTAAGCACTTCTTTCTCATCCTGGAAATATCCCCTAACATGCTCAGTACTCATCTCAAATGGCACTGCTACAAAGAGAAAAAAATCTTAATGAAGTACATCAATACTGTTCTACTGAAAGAAGTTCAATATTGTCCCCAATACAATATTTAATATCCCTATAAAAGCAATGTTTGCTTTCCTACCTTCAGGCTTCCTTTCTTCATTCCCTATAATTCTACTCCAGGTATCAAACACAAACCTTGGATATTTAATTTTTTAAAAAAAATACTGCTTATGGTACTTCCTGCAATGAATATATATTGTTTCCAAGACTTCCATATTTTTTTTTATATTTTTTAATATTTTTTATAATTTTTAGGGTTTTTTCCACAGAGTAGGTAAGTAATGACAAACCAAGAGCTGAGAATCCAGCTGGGACATTTATGTTAACAGGTCATAGTGATAACATTTACTGAATCACTATTGCTATCAACAATCTCAAAAAGCTAAATTGTCATGAGTTTATATAACCTGTAAGAACAGGTTATGAGTACCAGACATACAAGAATCAGCAACATCATCTCATTTAACTTTCTGGTGCATGTAAGAAGGAAAAGAGAGTTACTTTCATCAGAAGGACTAATCCCTGAACTCCTGGAATATGAACTTCACCATGTTACTCTTCCAAGTGTCATATCCTTGCACAAGAGGCAGCAAAGGGAGAGCTGCAGCCTGGTTGCAACATGAAGCAATCCCAGTGCTAAGTAGAAAGGCTGGCACTTGAGTTCTGCCTCCCGTACCATTTGCCAAATTGATTAATCTTTTCCTCTCCATCCACCTGTCCATCCTTGTAATGTTTGTCAGTACTCAGTTATCTACAAAACATCTATCCTCCTTTCAAGCTTGATGAAATTGGTCAACAGATCAGATGTTAGCACCCAAGGACAGACTGGCAAATGAACAGCCAATAAAATCATGTCAGCAAAAACTCCTTCAAGGGAGCAAGCCAGCAGCAGTAAAAAGCTGCTAGCAACAGATTAATGGAAATAAATTCAGTCACCAAAATGGGAGGCTGTGACAAGTCTTCTTGCTGAAGCTGATCCAGTTTTAATGAAAGAATTAAAGATTCATCAGGCTACAGAGAAGGAGCAAAAAGAATCACAACTGTCTAGTGGTTAGGGCTGAGGAAGGATGTGAGTTCTAACTGCTTGAAAAGCATCAGTGCTTAGAAGATGAGTGATGAGAACTGTATAGTTTTCATACCTGGTTGGTTGCAGCATCCATCTGTGATGTATAGTTTGTCCCTACAGATGAGGAGAAAACTAGGTATCAATTTTTTGAATGCTTAGCAAAGTTTTCCTCATGTAACTGTTGTTGCTGAAGCAGAGCCTGATTGTGGCTGAGGTTCTGTGTTGGGCATCCTCCAAAGCTACCTCCAGATCAGTCTCTGCAGGGGAGGTAAGAGGAGGGACAGAGAGCTGGGAATGCAAGAAGGATTCAAAACCAGGCATTTTCAGGCTTTCTCAGAAAGAAATAAACACATTGCAACAAAAACAAAAACAAAATGCTGATTGATAGTCATGGGATTGATAACTTCATAGTTCTTATCTGTAGCTGGAATGAAATGAAATTAAATAACTTTACTCTTTTATGCATCACAGAATTATAGAATGGTTAAGGTTGGAAGAGACCTTAAAGGCCACCCAGTTCCAACAACCTACCATGGGCAGGGACACCTTCCACCAGCCCAGGTTGCTCCAAGCCCTGTCCAACCTGGCCTTGGACACTCCCAGGGATGGGGCAGCCACAGCTTCTCTGCCCAACCTGTGCCAGGGCCTGCTTACTCTCACATGGAAAAAATTCATCCTAATATCCAATCTAAACTCATTCTCTTTTATTTTAAAACCATCCCCACTTGTCCTAATATATATCCCCAAGTTAAATGAGTTGTGGGAGGCCTCACCAGCTGTAGGACCACGTACATTTCTCCAAGACAATCTCCCAATGGACTGTTATAGCAATGAAAAATAACTATACAGATACTAATTTATAATTATATGTAGATTGCTAATGAATCTTTTAATCGCTGATTTAGATTGGTTTTGCACCAGAAGTAAACTAGAAATGAGTATTTATTACTTTCTCTTGGCAAAGAAAAAATTACCTAGTGTAATGTTTCAACCATTTTGATATTAATTATAGATGAAGCCTGTATGATACATAGAAGTAACAATTTTGGCTAGAGATAGACAAAAAAAAATTTAATGTATTTGGGTAAAACAGAAAGAGACAGTGTCTATATAATATCTAATTTAGGAATATATCTTCATGTGGTAGCTCAGAAATCACTAAAACTGTTAGCAGGGAATTAATTGCATACTTTTGGCAGGGCAATGGGAGACTCAGCTGGATAACACATAAATTTACCCCGTTAGTTACACAAAGATTTAACACCACATGGATTTGTACTGTCACACAGGCAATCAAATTCACAAGGACAATGTCTTTAAAATTTTGGTGAACCTTTTCTTGGACTTTTTCGTCCTTTTAAGAATTCAGTAGGAATATAGTACTTTATGCACATGGTTTAAGCAGAGTCTGTCACAGTAATCTGACAAGCTAAGGGCATTGCCCTTTTAGTTGCTTTCACAGCACTGCACTTCATAGTAGCTGTGAGTGTCAGAATGCTAGTGAGGGGTTGGCTAATCGAATTCAGAAGAATCAGAGGGATTAAAAATGATTGTTTGAGAGGGCTTGTGAAGTAACCAAATGAGCACAGTGCAGTATCTGTAGGGGGAAAAAACCAAAACAAAAAAAAAACAAAACAAAAAACCCCCACAAAAACATAAGGAAAAGGAAAAGGAAAAGGAAAAGGAAAAGGAAAAGGAAAGGGGAAAAGGAAAAGGAAAAGGAAAAGGAAAAGGAAAAGGAAAAGGAAAAGGAAAAGGAAAGGGGAAAAGGAAAAGGAAAAGGAAAAGGAAAAAAAGGAAAAGGAAAGGGGAAAAGGAAAAGGAAAAGGAAAAGGAAAAGAAAAGGAAAAGGAAAAGGAAAGGGGAAAAGGAAAAGGAAAAGGAAAAGGAAAAAAAGGAAAAGGAAAAGGAATAGG
>JAWWLZ010000139.1:69306034-69318188 GCA_035041345.1 Poliocrania exsul
AAATATACTTTTTTACCCTGATTTATCTCCCATTTATAGGAAATTAACTGCTGGGAAAAGGAGCAGATGTGCCATTAAATAATAGACTGGACATAGCACTGAAAGATACCTTTCTCAACCCCAGAAGTGCTGCACAACCACAGTTGATTGCTGCAATCACAAGGGAAGAGTCTTCTAAATTAGCGGTTTTTACTGAAGATTACAATCTCTCCATGTTTCTGCAGCTTTAGTTAGAGGCTAGACTAAGGGGAATATTCTGTTTTCCTTAGAGTACAAATGTATTAATCTCCGAGCAACGGTGTATCATCTTTTAATAATTTATTGCTTGATTTCAGTAGTAATAGCAACCTAGGAATTTGCCAGATCCTGTTTTTCCTTTGAAAAACCCTTTATATCTATTTTTCTGCTTGTGCACAGAAATCATAGGTTGCCTCTTGTTGACAGTGCAATGCTTCCTTTTCATTTTAAAAGACAAAGGTCAGTGCTGCATGTTTGTTACTTCAGGTTGAATTTCTGAGCTGTATTCTACTCTCTAAATTCCTGCTGTCAGGAGAAGAGGACAGCATTCTCTTCTTGTGTTTGTGTATGTTGAATATCACTATTTTATATATATCTAGAATGACTTGCTGTGAAAGGAGACAAGATACAGAACTATTTTTCACCCCAAATCTGACAAGGCAGGCATTTCACAGATTTACAAGTACAAAAGTTTTTCTTAAAAAAAGTAACTTGTAAAAAACTATATAGTAAAAGAAGTGAAGGAGCAGTATTGCAAAGCTAGAAGTACCCCAAAATTGTAGTAAAAAATGTTTTTGACAGACTGCAAAACATACTGATGACATATTTCAGAGTGATTTGTGTCATAAACAGTGAAGTTATCAATGGAAAGTAAAGAATCTGTGAGTGAGAGTAGCAAATTTTTTTTTTAAACAAAATTAGTCTCACACTTGTAGAATGCAAAACCCTGTTCTGACACCTACAGGTTTGAATGTAGTGGCCGGCCCAGTTAACATCTATACCCAACTCCTCCCAGTTGGACTCAGGAATAGCATGAGCTGCATGTCATGAAATACAGAAAAGCCTACACAACCTTGTTATGCAGGTTGGAGTTACAGCTACTTCCAATATATCTCCATCTTTTTCCATCTACCTCCATTCTGCAGTTGCAAAATGTGGATCTCCATGGAATTCATAAAAACCAATTCAGTACGTGGAGTTGGTGCCGGGACAGTGAAGAATGATCAGGGCTCTTGTATGGATAGGATAAGGACAATCTCCATATTGCTTCAGTGCCTTCCACACAGCCTGCTTCTCAGGAAAGCAGGAGCAGCTGGAATCACTATGAGTCCAATTTTAAACATTTTGAGCAGCATGTAGAGCTAATGAGGGAACTGTGGAGAACAAGCAGCACTTCTCTGAAGGGAAGATTTTGGTTTACATTACCCCTTCCCTTCATAATTTGTATGAGGTCTTTGGGTAGTGTTAAATAATGGAGTTTCACAGTACTTATCGGGGAGGTTTTTATTTTAAATATTTATTATTAATGCACTTTTAACTGACTGAGTCCCTTATCCAGGTCAGTCAGTTCATGGGTCTGTCCAGAAGCATGAAATTACAGCTAGAATGTAGTCTACCAGTAATCCAGATAATATCACACTAGAGTTATGACTAGTATTCATTGGACAATTATATGAAGTAAAACTTGGTTGAAATAATTAATTTTTGATTCCTGAAAAAGCTGTCTTTCATATAAATATTTGCAGCCTTTCAAGCTTTTCAGAGTGACTGCAATGGGAGCCTTATTGAGTGATACCTGGATCTTAACACCCAGGTTAGTCAAGCACGAATATGTCTCAATGTTCCTTTTAATTCTCCCTAAGAACTCAGCCTCCAGGTCTAGGTGCTCACCTTCCATTGATCCATGGAATATTTTTAGGGTTTTGTTTTTATTCCTATTAAGAAGATCTTAGGTTTTTTTCCATGGCTATAGTGACAACTGCAAGAGAGTTTGTCTTGCCACTGCATGTGACTATGGGAAGAGCATCAAAGGTTTGCTGCCCATTTAGTCCTCTTGTTTAGACCCTCATACACAGCTGAATCCAGGGATAAAAGTTCTTCATGATGATAGTACTTGTTCTAGACTTGTAGTTAATTCTTTGTGGGGGTTGAGAGGTAATTTTTGGAGGGGGTTGTTTTGGTTTGTTTGCTTTGGTTTGTTGTTGTTTTGTTTTGGTTGAGGTCTTTGTTGTTGGTTTTTTCCTTTGTTTTTGTTTTTCTTTTTGTTGCTGTTGTTGTTGTTGTTGTTTGTAATTTATTTTTCAGTATTTGCCCCAGCTATGAAAGTTTTGAAGGCTGCAATTCAAAGGCTTGATTCTCTGCTATCCCTGGGTAATTATCAGCTTTTAGGCAAAGTGCTATATTCTGCTCTGGAAGTATTTGCATTTACTTTTCATTGAAGTGAAGAGAAATTAAAAGCCTCTATGTTTGATGTTTACAAACTGTTGATTATAGATTAGAGGTATAAAGAAGGAAATCAGTCACCTAAGCAATGAAGCTCAGAGCACATCTAGTCACATGTGAAAACAAAAAGCACATAAAGCTTGTAAGACACACATTTGTTGCTTATCTTCCTTGTGCAATTAGCTAAGAAAACATTTCCAGTCAGATAATATGAATAGATGAGGAGACAAGCCTATCATCCTATGTTTAATTGTCCATGCTATAATGTAATAAATCTGTATTCCAAGGAAAGCTTTGGAATGAGATCACTGAGTATATTTCAGAAGTCTGAAATTATTATTGATTCAAAGATGTTTTTTGACTGAATTGTACATATGGAAAGAAGAATTCACACTGCTCAGTGCCTGTGTGTAATATAGTAATCTGCAGAATATCATCAATAACAGCCTCTAAAGCTACCCTCCCATAATTGAAAAGATGTGTCACACTTACAGTGAGACTATTTGTTATGCAGACATGCATTTTACTTCCCTTTTTTTAGTTGGATGAAGGGGACCTTCCCTTCCTGTTAGACATTTGGTGATGAATGCTGCAGTGATTTCATTCATTATATTTTGATGTCACTGGAGTTTGTATGCATCTGGCTTCATACAGAAGTGCTAGAGCAGGATCTGTCCTTCAAATTCATAAAAATCAGTTGGGATTGGTATTTTCTAAGTCAGGCACCAACCTGGACTGTCCTAGTTTCCTGCTGAGCTCCTCCCCCAAGCACATACCTCTGTTTGTGGCACTTAGTATATGGTAAATATAGATCCAATGGTAATTTATACATCTAATACTCAAAGTAATTATCACTATCCCCATAGATATTCAGAGCTCATATTGCTTTTCCACGTTTGCTAAGATCTCACAAGGTCTTCCCCACTCTTTCCCTCAGTCCTCTCTCTCTGTCCACTTGGATTCTTCATCTCTTGTTTTAAGAGATACTCCTTAGTAATGGTAGTGGATTTTACCACTGCCCACTGTGTTAGATCAATCTCATCAACTCAATTCACACAGGCAATCAAACAACTATTTGATGGCAATAACTTTTCATCACTGATAACACCCAAACTACATTACAGAGGGTTATTTTGTGATGCTTCAGGACTTACTACTGACACCCTGAAGTATACAGCCTTGTTGAAACTGTTGTGTGCATGGCTGTGAGGATAATTTCTTTGTCACTGCAGTTATATGTGTCACAATTCCTTTAAAGAAAAGGTTACCTCTGGAGCTGGCCAGAAATTATCTTAGAATGAGGTGCACTGAAGAGGGAAATTTTCCATTTAAATCGTTGACAACAGCTAAAAGTTTTGAGGAAATGTCACTTTAAACCCCAGCATGATAAAAAACACCCCTAAATATTTCATTGAATTGATGCTGTATTGTATTATGTCTATGGTCTTTTTTGGCAGATTGATCAAAGTACTTTGACTTAATTCCACAATTTATGTCACAAACTGACCTGGGAGCTCTTCATTTCACAAGATATGTAACATCTCCCACATTTCTAGTTTGGTATGCAAAGAACTGTGAAATCTTCCCATAGAAATGAATTTTCAAGCTGAAACTATGTGGAATTACAGAAAAACAACAACAACAACAACAACAAACAACAACAAAAAACCAAACCAAAACCCAAACCCAAAACAAACAAAAATGCAAGATAAAAAACCAAAACACCAAAGCCAAACCAACAAATATTAATTGCTCCCAGAAGGAAATTATTAAAGAGATCTTCTTGTTTAATGCCACTGCAGATATGATAACTACAGCATCTTGTTTGGTCTCTCCACATTGATGTGCTCTTCTCAACTCCCCAAGGATCCCGTGTTCTATAACAAATATTTGTTTAGAAAACCATTGAGTTGACTTTTTCCTTTCACCTTTTCTCAGCCAGAACACCTTCCACTACCTTCCAGCAATCCATCCCCCGCTCCATCTTTTACATTTCTCTATTTTCAAGTGTCATGTCTAAATTTGCAGTATGGAGCCAAATGATGCATCCATTGTTTTAAGGGTGCTGCATAAATAATTATTTGGTCAGAACATGAGGATGTGTGCTCTGAAAAAAGCATATAGTGTGTAATGCTAGATTTGTTTTGCAATATGATGAATGTAAAGTAAAAACCAGAGTGTATGTGAATCACATAAACCAACCACTAACTTGCAATTGATGTAACTACCATAGTTTTTCAAGAAATTGAATATAATTAATGTTTATGAAAAGGTATACACAGAAAGGTGTATATTTGTAGCACTTATTGTAAAATTATTTGAGTGAGATCTGTATTTCAGAAGAAAACTGCAGTATAAATGTGCAATTCAGAACTGCCACCAGCCAACTACAAAACTCCCATTTGTGCTTCACTGGTCTCAGCTGTATTTGAGATGACAGCAATTGACTGGCTCCTGGGTTAACTAGCAGAATAACAAATTACATGCCAGCTCGTTTTAAACAAGGGAAAGGGCGTCTTTACCTTAAAGAGGGAGACTAAATTTTCCAAATACAGTATAGACAACCTCCTGCTGCCTGAAGGCACAGTGAATGTATATTGTTAAATGTTTTATATTATGTTGCTGTGCCAGCAAAGCTCAGTAGCACTGGCTCTGGATGGGTTATGCAGAGCAGCTCCAGATCCTTTATGTGCAGACAAGTTGGAGTTTGATGAACACAATCAACATTTTCTGAGCTTTTGTTTTCCAAACCAGCTAGTGTTTGTATTCCAATGATGAGCATGCTTTGTTGGAATTTTCAATTTCTTGCCAAGTGATTTTAGATAAATGCTAAATTTGACATAAATCACTACAGTTTGTCAAACACTCAACAAAGTTATCAATTGTAATATTGGAAAAAAATATGGAGAGGTTTTTTTCTCCGATATGATAAAAGACTATTTGGAACAGAACTTATTCCAGAGAAATTGCTCAACAGCTTGTGCATGAGTTGGGTTTCTTATACAAGACTGGTAGATAGTCCACTGCATGTAACACCTATCACCAAGGAAAACCAAGATACCTCATGCCGGAAATGTCATAAAATAGTCAGGAAAGCAGAAATAATTCCTAACTTGGATAATTTGATCTTTGTTCTCAGCATAGATAGTCTGATCTTCCCTAAGACTCATTTTTCTTGAACCAGTCTCTCATCAGTGATGTAATGGAAATGATAATAGTGTATTTTTCTCTTAGAGCATTTTTATAGTGAGAGAGAAAATAAAGGTGTTTATGTTGTTGCAGGATTTTAATTTTATCTTTCCATTCTGTAAATATTTCTTTATTTTTTCATTGGAAGAGTATTTACATTATTTTTTAATTGTTCATATTGTGTTCTTGAAAACAACTCTGTTTCAATTTTTATCATATTTTTTCTTACTAAACCAAACCTGTCATATTAGAAAAAAAAAAGGCACAGGGAAAAAGCTTATGCTCAAAATATTTTCATTTATGACATGACAAAAAGAAAGATGAGAGAAGCAAGAAGATTTTTCAATTTTTCATAATTTAGAATTGTAATAAAAGTATTAGGTGGGTTATAAACAATTATCTGGATGTGTAATTTATAAGGGTACATTTCCAAATTTCCTTATATGTTTTCTCTCATCTTTTCACAAAACATAGAGCTCATTTATTCTAAAACATTCAGAAGGCAGATTCTGACACATGAAGAAATTCATCAGCTTCCTCAGTGGGATTTATCAACCTACTTGGGAATATACCTTTAAGTAGAATGATACTGTTTACATCTAATAGAGTAATGATGTTTTGAGTTTAGTTTTGTTTTTATCAAATAAGATAAAATTGTTCACAAAAAGCTACCAACAGATATGAGATTAAGGAAGACACTGAAATGCTCTAGCCTGTCATGACAAGCTGAACTGCTATAGGAGGATATGGATAACTTGACAAAGAAATGCTCTTTAATGTGGAGAAGGGTACAGAAAAGTGACCTTTAAAGTTTAGTATGTAGGTAGAGAGAACATCCTTTAGAGCTGACTGGTGATGGAAGCTGGTGCTTGCTTAATACTCTGAGTGAACAAGGAATTAAGTCAATCAAGTTAAATCTCTATAGTGTGCCCCCTGCATCAGGTAGGAGACTCAAAACAAGCACTCTGGGCTAGAATGAGGATGGGATCCTTTCTTCCCTTCTCTCCCCTCTCTTCTGCCAAAGCACTTGTCGGATACTACACAAGTTGCTGAATCACTTATACCCTCTTACTACACAGGTATATTCTCCCTTTCTCTGTGCTCAGTGGTTCACAAAAATACTGGAAAGTTGGAACTGCCCCTACCAACCAAACTGCTCTTGGGCAGGAGGTAAAAGGGGAAGGAACTATGACAGAAAAAGACTGTGGCACCATGGACCAATCTCTTGTCCCAGGTGGTGCCAAGATTTAGCTGACTACTGGACAAAGCAGCATCATTAGATTCTCATGGTTTGGTAAACACACTGTACCACTCAAGAACAGGACAAAAAGACCTGACTGCAAAGTGCGGATTCCTGGATGGAAGGAAATGTTACAGCAGTAAAAAACACAATGGTTGGCACTCCATACATTTTTATATTTTAGTGAATCATTCTCCAAAGACATCTAAGAAGATTTTAAATGTGATTTTATCCTGTTAATATTCAGCATATTTCAATGATTTTTGACTGCAATAATTCACTTTCCCTCCTGGAACCTTTCCTTTCAATATCAGGACACTTGGTGAATATTTCCAATGCCTCAATTACACTATCAACACTTTCTTTGATAACTAAAGTAGATAAATGTATTTTAGGTTGTGTGCCTCCAGTTATTATGATCTTTATGGAAATTATGCATAGAGAAATTTGAACTTGCCCTCCTGGCAGTTTCTTTTCATTTAAATCAATCTTACTTTTTTTTTTCTTAATACTATCTTCTCATGCCTGATTCTATGTCTTCCTTAATATATTAATCTTGTTGTGATATAAGTCATCTGTTAAAAAAGAAAATACCTAAATTTCAGTACAGAGGAGACAGAGTCAAAGTGAACACACACATAACTATTTCAAAATAAAACTACTGATTGATGTTTTTATGTGCAGAAATTTAGGTGACAGCTTCTGACATAGAAAAGAAGTCAAGCTAACACCTGCACAAAATGTATTTGTTATTTTTTACTCTTAATATTTCTATGTGCTACCTAGACATTACCAAATATGTTTGTGCTTAAAATATCAAATCAAGAACAAATGTTACCACATGTTCTTCAGGGCCAATACTAAATTCCTGATCCACCCTTACTCAGTCCTTCCTTTGAAGAGCTGATCATCATTTCAAAGCCTACACCATATTAATTCAAGAGGGCTGTTGATGGGCATGTTATGAATGAGCATTATAAATTGATCACAAGTGACTAATTCCATAGAAAACCAGGGATCAATCAAACATCAATTTCCCTACAGTACCTTTCCCCCATTGATTGTGACAACAATCCCTCTAGAGATTACTAATACAGTCAGTGAATACAAACCTCTCCACTCCAGGTATTGATAAAATTATTTACAACAGATTCTTCATCCAATAGGTTACATGGAGGAAATTAAAAGGATTCAATAGTCTTCAACTTCATACTTTCACCAGGGAGAGTGAAAATGTGCTGGAGTGAAGTATAATCATCAGGGGCAATTCAGTGTAACAGGCAGATTTTACTTCTCTGGAGCCTTTTGCTCTCAAATATAGTCCCATATATAGACCCATATATAGGTAATTTTGGTCCTAGGTCACCAAGGGTATGGATTTACCACATCAATCAAATGAATCCTATGTCTGAAACCTTCAAATTTAGAGTTAAAAGAACTCAAATTAACATTATATTGTAGATATAGAAACAAAGCCCCATTCCTGGAAGTGTTCAAGGCTAGGCTGGACAGGGCTTGGAGCAACGTGTTCTAGTGGAAGGCTGTCTAGTGGAAGGGGGCTTGTAATGAGATGGTCTTCAGGTCCCTTCCAAACCAAACCATTCCATGGTTCTATGGCTCAGAGTTATGAGGAGCTATGTAGTATAAACAGTTCAGTTTTTCAGATTAAAAAATTACTTCCATGGCCTTTTGTATTAAGTAGGTCAGGCAGAAGGTTTTGGAACTATTTATATATTTGATTCTTTCACAGAAAATAAATATTTAAACAGAAATACTGCTGATATAAAATTACAAGGCACACTGTCCATTTAAGTCCTAGATGAAGATACTAAATATGGAGGGGGTGTGTAACATTTGATTATGTGAAAAACAATCACAAAGCCAGGATTGAACTTCACCATCCCTGTGGTGAAAACCAGTCAGCTTTCAGAGTGGATGTCATGACTAATTCTAACTCCACAGACATAGTGAACAAATATGTCACCTGGAAACAAAATTCCCCAGTGAAATCACAATAAAATATCGATGTGCACAAAGTAATTTTAACACCCAAAGCTGTCTTTTTAAGGATCTCTGGTGTTTCGTGTGATGGTGGGACATAATAAAGTGGATATTTTTACCTTAAGTTCCTTTGAAGATCCATTTTTAATGAGAAAGAAGTGGCAACATATGTAAATGACACAAAATGACAGTTCTTAATCTTGTCTGAGGGGGATTGAGCGTTCTTCAGACAGCAGTGACTGCTATGATTTGCTTCAAACATCTGCCCAAAATCTATCACCCTTTCAGTACTGGATGAGATGAATAATGTCTCCCTACTGTATGTGCAGCACAGCAGTAAAGTTGGTTAATTAACTCAGACAGACTCAGCTCTCCGTGCTTTGGGCTGAGATCATATGGCTGCTCAAGACACTTTTGTATTTTTAGACTGCTGCTTTATTCTAGTCTTTATTATTTAAAGAAACTAAGCTAAATAAAAAACTTACTTTTCCACTTTGTATATATAAACTACTTTTACCTGGTCCTTTTACATCCTCCCAAGACCTTCTCAAGGGATGGTACAGAGTAAAACTTTTGAAAGAACAATTCACTGCATCTAAAAGCAATTTTTTCAGGAGCAAATTTAAGAACCATGAAGCTGCATCTCAGAGAACCCAAGTTTGAGAACAATACTTCCAATCAGCTTAATTATATGCTACCAAAATATAGAATTCTCATGAAGGAATCTTGCAACCTTTTTCTGAATAAGGATAGTTTGGAGTAACCAGAGTACACTCTCTAACATGTTGACTGCATAATAAAGCAGAAGACAAAAGCCCAGAACAAAAGAAAGCATGAAAAGAAACTTTAAAAACATACATTAATTCTTCTAAAGCAGAACTAATTCTGTGCACTTTTTTGGAGTTGTTATATTAAATGGTCATTTTTAAAGTAGCATTTTTTAATTACTAGGTTAAATTTGGACATACTTTATAGAAAAACACAGCACTCCTGGCTTTCTCAGTTTCAAAATGTGTGTTCAAATAGAAAAGGCTTTGCAAAAAAGCTTCTCTGTATCATTACTTTAATTCAGTAAAATTATCATTAAAGGTAAAATTTTTCATTTTATCTAATATTTTTATTCAAATGGAGAAGGAAGTCCATTTTAATACAGCACAGTTGGAAGCAGATATGTAAAAAGACAAGTAGTTTCTATTACATGTGTCTATTTCCTTTTAACTTTCTTCATTAAATAAATAAGTAAGTAAGTAAATAAATAAATAAATAAATAAAAGCTGAAAAAGGAAACTACAGAACAAAACAGTGATTTATAAAATCAGTTGTCTACCTCATCAGGTTGTACATCACCTTTTCAGTCAGAAAAAAGATCTTTGCAGTCTATCCTTCTGCCTACATGCCACAATACCAGCTTTTTGAAGACTATTTATTCATCCTTTTCTCCTGTACTTTTAACATGAAGAAAAGCAGCATTTTTTGTGAATTTTATTCTACCTTTTCCCCTTGCATTCTCTAAGCTCCTGTTGACTTAAAGTTGGCTCAGAGCTTTTCAGAGGTGCATGCAAAAATCAATTTTCACCCCTCTCCAAGCAGGCAGGGTTTGGCACAAGCAGCAGCTGTCTCCAGGGGTCCAGCCATGCAGCCCCCTCATCTGCAGCCCCCTTTCTGCTGCCTCCCATTTTCTCCACAGCAGCAGCAGCTGCTCCAGCTTGGCTCTTCTCAGCTCTGGCATGGACAAAATGGGCAACAGGGACATGGCTCTTTTATTCTTCCTTACCCCAAGCAATCCAGAGCCCTGTCATCTGCCAGCTTTGCCCACGTCTGCAGCCAGCTTTGATTAGCTGAAATTTTCCCTGTATTTATCTCCAAAGTTAATGTCCAAAGTCAAAGAGGATTGCAGTGGGCTTTGGCCAAAGTCTATGTATTAAACTGGATTCTACAGCTTTGAACTGCTGAAATCCAAGGTTATACAAGGCTATGAGGGATCGCCCTCACTGTAGAAAATAAGGGTATAGCATTTTCCCACCCCCACAAATTTTCCCTCCTTTCTCCTGGCCCAGGTGAGCTCCCAGGAAGAAAAGGATTAATTAGTAACAGCTTCGCCTTCAGTATTCACTAATATCTCCCTTTGGAAAGGATCTCTGCTGGGATCAAGTGCTGTATAATCTAATGATTGATTAGGGATTTGGAAATCCTTGCTGGATGCCGTGTCTGGCTCACCTGTGAGGCAGCATTGCTATACTGTGTGTATCATTACAAGATGGGACAATACTCTTTTATCTCTCCAATGCTTCCTTTTGAAGTCTCAGAATCACCCTCCAGATTTTTTTTCCTATCAGTAGTTCCTGTTTAATGTATCTTAAACAGAACCTTTAGGTTTCTAGTTATATCAGCTATGAGCAGAGCCATCCTTTTTTTCCCAGAGCATAGGAAGACAAATTGCCATTCCCAGCAAGGCCAGTGACTATACACACCTCCTTCCGTGGATCCTAAACACCTCATCATCAGACCACAACCTTCATGTGCTTTGCAGAATAGAAGGAGACTGCAGCAGTGTGCCCAGGACATTACAGAGCAGCAGAAATCAGATCTGCTGCAGATAGATCTAAACTCTGCACGGAAAAAAAAGCCAAGAGGATGCACATTCTGAATTAGATTGATTCATCCTCATTCCTCTGTTCCATATGTATCCCTTAACCTTCTACAGTCACCAGTAATTTCTATATGTGTGCATAGCCTTTACATGTCCTAAAGAGGTTTCTACTTTCTTTAAAAATCAGAACTGTGAATTCTTCCTTCCACTCTTGTTTAACAGAAATATCCATTTGTTTTGGAAATGCATGGAGAAACTTGTTGCTGAACTTTGGCTTTAGTGTGAATGCTTCCTTTCCCTGTGCCCCTTGTGCAGGACTAAAATCAGATCCAAGACCACAGTTATTGATATGAAAATAAGATTTCAGCCACTTTAGCAATTTTTCAATTGATTATTTTCTCCTTTTATAAATGATGAGTCTGATTTCCTAACTTACTTGCTGAATAATTGTTCACTAAGTTATATATTTTTTGGATTGTGTTGAAGTGTGACACTATAGCAGAGAATTCTTTAGGGGAAATTAAAGTCAAAATGCATCCAATGGCCATTTAAGTGGCATCACAGGAGGGATAGTGTGGCTCTAAATGTCCATCCTCCATTGCTGTCTTGGGTTGAGCTGGCAAAACGCCAACTGCCCAAAGACAGAGTTAGGCCCGGCTGAGAAAAGGGAGAAA
>JAWWLZ010000139.1:69347427-69358478 GCA_035041345.1 Poliocrania exsul
CTTTAAAAGAGATGGTTGTAAGTACTGTGGGAGCCAGAGACCACCAGTAAAGGGATCCATCAGATATAACCACAACATTCACCAGGTTTGTTGTCATACTCTAGCTGAGGGCAGGTTCCACTCAGCAACTGGAAGACCAGATTGAGGGAATACTTTTGGTCCTGCCATTTACTCTGGCTTAAGAAAATTGTAAAGGAACTCCAAAAATAAGACTGAAGAGGTAGTCTGGTTTGTGATAAAAGCTGAAAACCTCCCTAGTTACCTCAGTATGTCACTGTTTTCAAAAGAGGGAGAATGTATTTATAAATTCACTTAAAATTTGCTAACATTAAACAAAGTTATGGTGAACAGAGACCAATAAACCTCATACTTCCTCAAAAAGAACCCAAAATCTTGTATTTCTCCCTTGTAAATGTGAGGCCAAATTTCTCACTTACCAAAACAGGTCATATCTACCCCATGACTCACAAAACTACATGAGGTGAGAAGGACAGGGCAATCCCATTATCTATTGCTCCTTTCTACTATTCTATTTTATTCTTTCCCACAGTTGTCTAAGTGGCTTTAATCAAAGTATGTCAATATTGGGTCAAATTACACATAAGGTTGGAGGTTTTTTGTTTGTGTTTTTGGGTTTTTTGTTGTTGTTTTTTTTTGGGGGGGGGGCGGGGTGTGTGTTAAAATTTTTATTATCAAGTCGGTTTTATTCATATTTTATCTCCCAGGAACTGTTCATGTTATTTTGTTGCCTGCAAGGTAGGTAGAATTCAAATAATAGCTAAGCTGAAGGCACAGTCATTGCATGGTAATACTTTTGTTTCTTGTGAGTGTAAGTTAAATAACCTCTAACATACATAACACAAACTCTTCTGGAAGATCCATTGCTCAGTGATGGAACTGGACATCTTTCAAGTGGTTAATCTTTAGCTAAAATAAGTTCTTCATCATTCAAAGGAATTGGTAGAACTGTACTCATCCTGTTGCAAAGGAAATTGGGTCACAATTCATACTATCCCTTGTGTCTTAAAAAAAAAAAAATCCTCTACTTATATGGTAACTCTGCACAGAGTAGATTTATCATGCTATAGAAAGGGTATCAGGACCCTGGAAAACCTGGCAATTTTAGCTCAAAGGTTCTTTTATTACAGAATACAGCCGTGTTGATAACAATCTTAATATGTCTTATTTTTATATGACAATTTTAGAGGAAAATTTCCCCAGCTGGGACAAAAAGCCCCTTCCATATCTCCATTGTTCTATCAGTTGTTCAAGTGGATATCCAGTTACAGAAAGTGCTAGCAAATTATGTAGTAAATTGCTGTGAAGGTGCATCTGAGGTGTTCTCAATGTCACATACCCAGAAAATGCACCAGTAAGTGATAAAATTATTGGACCTAATAAAGAGCCATTAGTTGAGCTTCCATGAGCCAAACTGCACAGGCAGATAAATCATCATGAGATACCCTTTGGATCCAGGAATGTCTTTAAATTTATGAACTGTCCAGCTATCAACTCAAAGGTAGCTCTTCAGGCTCCCATAAATTGGGCATTGGAAATGATAGAGCTGCTCTTAAAAAATCATTGTGTTTGCATGTGACCAACCTAAAGCATCTCAAAGAATTCTGATGAGAAGGAGGGAGTTTATTCTTCTAAATACCTTTCATCATAGGGATAGATCTTAGGCCCAAATGGCTGTCTACCACATTTTTCAGCATTACAATAATGACAGAAAATACTAGAATCTAACTTATCTGTGCTGTTACTGGGAAGGCCAAACACTTTGGAGTCCTTGGAATAATTTCTCATATCTCCCATCCCTCTTCTCTCTCACTTTTCCTGCAATTTTCCCACTTGCTCTCTTAATGAATCTTTAATAGTTTTGGAGAGAGGAGAGATCCATTCAAAGTTTAAGTTTTTGGATAAAAAAGTCACAAGGCCAGACAAAAGCCAAAATAATAAATAAAACTTGATTTTTCATGTTCATACACTGTACTTGGATCAGTGACATTTATTAGAGGACAGGTAAATACTTACATTAAAGTTGAAGTAACAAATAACCCCCTTGGCATAAGTAGAAATGGATTGATCTGACAATATAATTCCTTACTGCATTTACACCTGTAACTAAGTTATGATCTAGAACATCAATTAATGTGAAAATTATGCACTTAGGTTTGTTTAGCACTGTGTAAATGCTAGACAGGTGGAGTGGAAAGCTCCATTTACCTTTTTCAGGACAGTCTCTATAAGCAGTTAAACTTTTACTTAGCAAATATGCTATTAATAATTATCTGTGTTTTTATTATAGATACATAAAGCAATTGTACATTTTGAACACAATGAAAAAATCCTACCTCTGCTTCATTCTTTGCTTTTCTTGAAAAAGGTTGTGTTTTTATTGCAAAGCTATTTACTACAAATAGCCTTTCTATAAGATCCTGTATTGGTATCTTTGCTGCATATAGCCAAGGATGTTCACATCACTACACTTATCAATATCTCCTGATGGTTTGAAAGGATCTCCAAGAGGAAAGCATTTCTCTGTATGTGGAAATTATAAGTTTAGTACTGTCTTGCGAGAAAAAAAAAAGTATTCCTCTGGGTTGACTTGCATCACCACAGCATCCTAAAAACATATGAGTTAAGCAGGCATAGTATTTCTCTCCTGATCTTAAAACAACCGGTTATAGTAGTTTATCTATAGGGTGTGGAGTTTAAATAGTTCTTATGACTAATCTTGTCAGCTGTGGAAGAATAAATATACCAGGTTTGGAAGCTGCTAATAAACCTGTGGGATTTCTGTGATTCAGGTGATAATCTGCACAGATAGCCATGATTGTGCAGTTCCTGCTACTCATTAAAAATCTGTGCCCAAGGGAAACAAAATGCTTGTGTCTAAACCAGTCCATAAAAATAGAAGTTTAAAATGGAGACTGTGAATATTTCTAAAAAAAAAAAAAAAAGCTACAGTACAAGTGTCTACTGCAGGCTTAATAATAAAGAGGAGTCTATTTGTCATGATTGAAGCTACAACATGAATAAAAAATGTTTCTAGAAAGGAAAACAACCAAGGAAGGAGTATGCTGGCTAATGCATAAAGATGAAAGGTTAGTGGAAGTTAACCTGAAGTCTGTGCCAGTCTCAGCCATTATATCAACTGGTCACTAGCAAAATAAGACTGTTCTACTTTCAAATCATTATTAGTTTTGCTTATGCTGAATGATTTTTGTAACCATATATTAGAATACATCCCTTTAGGGACCCTATGATAACCTACCACTGCTACCACTATTTTTTTCTCTCTCATTTACCTTCAAACAGAATTAAAATTGGGTTTGTGTTATTTAGGCAGAAAATAATGACTGTATAATCTAAGTGCTACAGTGCTAGATTTCTTAGCTGGAGGGGAAAGTCCTGGGAACCCAACCCTCTACCAGCATGATTTACCTGATGACTAGCTTATAGAACATGGATATTTACAAAAAAAGCCCTTACCATAAACACTGAAAAAAAAAAATCTGAGCTGGTATCCTCACTTCTAAATCATATTAATTTGACTTCAATATATGTGAATGAATATTTTTAAAAATATTTTTGCAAGCACACATGCATGTGCAACCTCAAAATAAATAGAAATGAATATTTTATTTAGTAATTTTATATAATCCTATAACTTTTATCTTCAGTTGATAGATAGCAAATTCTCATCTTTTTGTACTCTTGCTAGAGCATAAATACACAAATATGTTCCTACAAAGAATTCTAATACCTGGAGAATAAAAGAATCCCTTCCCAAATAACCTTGATTTCCTGAAAATTGAAGCCAACTGAGGGTTATCAAACGTGCATTATTTATTTTTCTTATGACTGCTAAACTTGACTTAATATGTTTATAGCAAAAGGGGGAATTCAAATTTATTTACCTTTTGTTAACAAAGAGCTTTGTGATGCAGAATGTTTTACCTCAAAATGGTCACCCTTGACTCTTAGAATCCAGAGAGAGAGAAATGCTCCTCAGAGTTAACCACAGTCACATTTCATTTATTGTTGGACTTTATAATCGTATTTTCTACCCATTATTAATTTATAATTAAGAAGCAATGAGCAAAAATTATTGCAAGGTTTCATTTCTCCCCCAATTAACGTTTTAGATTTTGCTTTAGGGTCTTCATTACAAATAAGTTGTCAAAATAAGCAATGTGGCAAGTTACCTATATTTAGCAACCTATAATTTTTTCTTGTGTTTTACTGGTTGAAAACATGAGCAACTGACACAACTGCAGACAACAGGAAAGAAGAATGAACTAATATAAAAATCCCCAGTAGCATTCATTAATCTTCTATGATCAAAACCTCTGCCTGTTTTCAAATGGATTAAACCTACCGGCAAGGCTGTTTTGCATGTGTCTTGTAAAACATCCCCAAATGCCCTAAACTTTAGTATTAAATTTAGCTGTGATGAAGTTCTTAGATTCAGTCACGTACCAGCTTGGAATTGTGCCAATATTATTTGCTATTATTTAAATCAGATAAGGTTGGAGTGCAGTTTTTATAAATCAAAAAATATGCTTGTATACTTGATTTCATCAGATGTTCTAAAATAGTTCTTGAAAACATGATTCTGTCTGTACTGAGCCCAGTGGAGTTTTGCTGTTAGAAATAAGTCATTACTACGACTCTGAGCAGACAATGTATGTGTGTTACACGGGAGAGCACCTACGGCACCTTGAACACCTGGAATCAGCTCTTCAATTTCTCATCAATGCAACTGAGTTCTTCCATATTTCTCACTCATTTCAATGACAAAACAAGGAGAAGTGGCCTTAACCTGAAGGAGGGCATATTTAGATTAACTATTAGGAAGAAATTCATTCCTGTGAGGATGGTGAGGCCCTGGCACAGGTTGTCCAGAGAAGCTGTGGCTTCCCCATCCCTGCAAGTGTCCAAGGCCAGGTTGGACAGGGCTTGGAGCAACTTGGGTTAGTGGAAGGTGTCCCTGGCCATGTCAGGGGTTTGGAACCACATGAACTTTCAGGTCCCTTCCAACCCAAGTGATTCTGAGGTTCTACAAAAGATCATCTGAACATTCAAATATTCCAAGATTCCAACTTTCCATAGTGGGTCTTCACATTCTAATATTCTAATATCCTATACAAGAGGGTCTTAAAATTAAAAAAAAATTATGAAAGATGGTCTTAACATTTTATCAATCAACAATTCTAACATTAATTGACAATTCATTAAGCTGAGCTTTGCCATCAGTTAAGCTTAATTTTATCCAGCTATCCTCCAATACATTCACAGTCACAAAGCACATCTCTCATGGCTTTAGACCTTATTGCTACAACTTCTGAAGTACAGAAGTGCTCACAAAGCCATAGTAAGCAAAATGTAGGTAGAAATATAATCAGATCAGTTCTGGTGCCCAGGAAGATCAAATCTGTGTAGAAGTTAAAAGCACCTGTTTAGATCTAGAGAAGCCATGACTAGTCTGATTCAGCCAAAGTCACTTCAAGCACCACTTCTGTGTTCAATATCACAAGTAAATAAATAAAATAAAATAAATGAAAGACCACATTGGTACTCAACATTTTTCCAAGCTGATGAAAGTTGGATGGTTGATGCAATTCCCATCATAATTTTCCTTCAGAACTAACTCCACCTGCAAGGTAGTTTGAAAGACTCATTTTTAAGAACAAGGACCATACTTTAGACCAAATTTTACACTATAGATATTCCAAAGAGGAAGAAATTATTCCATTTAAGATACTAATGAGAGTCAGAAATCTTCATTGGCTCACTAGCAGGACATAGAACTCCTCAATGTGGCTTTCTGAACACAAAAGTCTTTCTATGAAGTGACTGCTTAGTATAAAAAAGGAATTAAAATTCTTACTGGTTGGGAAACTTTTGAGATGGAATCTGATTTCTCTGTCCCTCTGTCGACAGATGATATCTCCCCTTGTTATCAAAGATTATGACAAAAAAGGCTGTTAAACATAGGATTAACAGTGCAACATTTTTATATATTATTACTTCCCACTAGTAAAGTTGACAGGCACCTGGGAGTTCAGCAATGTTTTTCCAAATACTAATTTTAATACTTTGTAATAAAATTGTTTATGTGCAATGTTGGCATAATTGCTTGCAGATACAAATTAAGAAGTAATTTCCTAAGCTGTGTAGAACTGAAATCCTGTGGCATAAAAGTCGGAGTAAATAAATACTGCAATATATTTTGTGGAACATTTTAACTCACCATGTATCCCATAAATCAGAAGAAATGCACTACACTTCCTTTGCTTTTCTGGATTCACTCCTAGAGAAAGTAGGGTTACCTAAGCTATAATTCTGTCTTGAAATTAATCCTTTTGTATTTTATCTTTATAGGTCTCACCACATATATGAAATAAGACACTGTATAATATTGGTGATGATGGGAAAAAAAAGCTTAATAGCTAAAAGGGATAAAATTAAGTCAAGCCAATGACCACCATAAAGTCTACTTGAAGTCAAAGTGCTTTTGCTAACCCTTTTTGCCAAATGCCAGCTTAATATTTCAAAGATTCAAAGTGAGATCCTTAGAAATATGTACAAAATATTCCCTGTAAAACTGTTTTATTTTTACGCAGATAATGTCTAACTCTCTTTTATCAACCAAGCTGAAAGGATCTGACTATCTCTTCATAACAGGTTTGTGAGACTTTGATGAGTGTGCTGATATATTACAGAGTGGCTGTTCCTGCAAGGTTCCCAGTGCCCCTGAAGAACCCCTTTCAAAAAGCAAGTCTTTGGCACTACTGAATGGTTGTGGAATTATATTTAACAGGCATTTTGCAAAACAACATAAAATTCTGAATAAATAAGACCTGAGTGATTGTTTGACCTTGAATCAAAGTGCTATAGAGCTCCTTTCCTCATGCCCAAATTTGCTTTTTCCTCACAGAATTATCAGAATACATTCTAATTGCCTATGAAAACAGCATGTGCCAGGTGTTATGTCTTGAGCTGAGCACAAGCATCATTTGGGAGAGCTGTGTCTCATCTGGCACAGGCCAGGACTACACCACAGTGGACTAGACAGCTGGATCATCATAGGCTAGTGCAGCAACCTAGGGGCCATTTTTTTACTTGTACATATGTAGCTTATGGAATCCAAGAAATCTCATTATGAGACATATTTTCTCTGGATATCTAAGCATACTTTCTCTAAACATTTACATCACTTATTCCTAACAGCCTCTTTTTCTCCTTTTTTTTTTTTCCCTAGAGAGTGAGCCAATCATTTAATTCCTTTGTAATAAAGATACTTTTGGACTCTTTCTGTAGAAACAATGAGCAAAAGAACAGCACTGAAGGTCTCATCTCAGCTTCAGAGCTGTAATACTGGAACTTCTAATTCTACATCTCAGCAATGTCCAACTCATATCAACCATCAAAGCAAAGCTCTACATACCTTATGTTTCCAGCTTCTGGCCCATGAACTTGACTTGTCACAGACCTCAGGACAGCTAGAAATAGATTGCAACCTTATTATCCAAGTGATTTTCCTCAGATGTGCTGTGTGTATATGAATTCCTCATAAAATTTCATGAAGTAGCATCTTCATAAGGAAGTTGCAGCTGAGACCTGCTGCAAATTTAAAAGAGATCATAAAAATACTGAAATATGTATTATCTACTACTTAATAAAACTAAATAGCTTACCTAGTCCCTACTCTAGCCATGTACGGAACAGCAAGGAGATACAGAGGTTGAGGGCCAACTTCGACTTGAAGGATAGGCAACCAAGGCACAGGAAAGTGAGGTTTTCTCATTTTTGTAGTTCTGATTATGACCAAACTGGGCTAAACCAAAGAAAATAACTGCTAGGAATAGCAAAATTTAAAAAATCCTGGTTTTCTGAAAGTATTAATATCACCTTTCTCTGTGTTCAAACTCCACTTTAGTAGCCGAGATCATGTTTTGGAAGTAGTTTAGGCTTTTTTCTATCCTACAGCCCATCAACTGGCAAATGCTACTAAGAACAATGCAAACTGTACAGTAAAACTTTAAAGGAGATAATGGCACTAGCCTTAGGGCTAACCTACCAAAAAAAAAAGTCAAATAAGATTATTTGCTATATCTTAACATTAAATTTAACATATTAATTAGCTCAAACATACTCCTAGACCATAACACCATTATAAGTTGGTTTCATCCTGGTGCAATGAGAGGCATCCCCAAATATTATTTTTATAGACAAAAATAGGACATTCCACATATTCAACAATCTCACATGCAATTCTAGATTCTTTTTATTTTGGTTGCCCAAAAAACCAACTCTAGCAAGTTATTTATGGTAATAACCTGCATCTAAATTAGGTTTTTGTAGTTATTTGATATTTTCTAATAAATGTATTAAACCAGGACAAAAAAGATTAATCAAATACATTATCTTACACAGGTTATTTTACTCAGGTTAAAAAAAAAACCAACAAAGCAAATGCCATGAATTAAACATTAGGTGCACTTTCCCTTTTGATTATGCATCTGCTATTCAACTTAATAAGACAAGTATCATCAGATACAAAGGTGTTAGGAGAAAAACAATTATAATTAAGTTTAGCATAGCCAGAAGCCAACCCCTCATTATAACACTGAAGAAATTTCATGTTAATGAGAAGGCACATCTCAGACAGACAGTGTCACAGCTTTAGAAAATGAGAACTCCTTTTCCTTCCAGGCAAACAAACAATGACAAAGTAATTTTCCAAGTTCTGAGGTCCTGCCAGGACCTACCTACAACTACTATATGTGAATTCCTCTCCTTTCCAGAGCACTTCTTTAGCTTTAGACTAGGATTTCTGACAGCTTTTTTGTAGGCACCACATTAAGAACCTTGTTATTCCAAAAGGCAGTTGCCACTTCACAGTTTTATTTCTTATTTGGATATTCCTTTGAAGACATTTGCAAACTAGGAATGAATACGTCATGCTTTGAACTATTACAATACGTTATGCATCCACAACCATCAGCCTCTACTTGGTTCTTTGATGGTATAATTTATAAGCTTTAGTGCCCAATATGAATTCTTCCTCTAATGATATTTTCATTATTCCCACATTCACCTACAGTATTACCCAAACTAAATATGAAGGTCTCTTTATAATTTGTGGGGGTTTTTTTGGTTTTTTTTCTTCATTTTTTGTTTGTTTATAGACAAAAAGGATGGTATAGAAAACCATACTGAAAATTTGCTGAAGTCAAGGGAAATGACATTCAAAACTCCACCAAAACACAACCCCAAAAAGCTTAGTCACAGCTTAGCCTTAAATCCAGAGTTCCCATTGGCAGTCACCATCCTTTTGCTCATGCACCCAGTTTTGCCTTTCAAGAACACTTATTATATACTGTTCCAAGGAACTTAAGTTTAGGAGACTTATTTCCCTTCATGTTCTTTTCTGTTACCCTGTCCTCTTTCCTCCAATTTCTAACAAAATGAGCACAACTGTCCTTTTTCAGTCATTAAAACCCTGCTCATCTCTGTCTGTTGGTTCCTAACATTATTAAACCCAGGGAAACAAATTCATAACACAATTCTGAGGGATTTAAGTTTTATGCAGAAATAACTTTCCCATTAAAAGATTCCCTCAGAGCTAATGTCACTCCACTTAACTGGCCTGCAGAAAGACCAGATGATATTGTTAAAAAATATTATTTATAGAATTACCAATGGTTTGGCTTGGAAGAGACCTTAATCATCTTGATTCAAACTCCTGCCATGGGCAGGGACACCTTCCACTGAACGAGGTTGCTCAGGGCATCATCTAACCCAGCCTTGAACACTTCCAGGGATTCACTGCCCTATGCTGTTCAATAATGCAGCCTTTTCCAATATACACCATTCTGAATAAACAGGGTTTATGGAATGATAAAGAACAGCTGGACCTCAGTATGTCTGCTTTTTCTAAATACAAATGCAGAGCTCAAGAAACAGGTACCACATTGCCATTCCCTGACAGGGAATGCCTCTGCTAATATTACTCAGAAAAGCAGCTAATTATTTGGTGATGAAAAACAAAAGACTAAATAAGCAGGTGAGATTTTCCTAGTTAGCTTCTCTTATCCTTTTTCATACCTTTCATAAAAAGAATTCAGAGCAGCAGGAAATACCACTTAGATTCCTATTAAGATCTCATATGTAAAAGAGATTTGACTTAGACAAAGGGAGATTAAGGCTGACTTTGTAAACATAAAGCTACTCTATATTTTATAAGAAGGTGCAGATCATAGATATTCAGACAGCACAGAAATATCTCAGCACTAGGAGAAAACTTCCATAATTTTTAGTTATTGCACACACACAGTACAAAAAAAAAAAAAAATCCATGGCATTCCATAACAAATTGCGTCTTCCTGAATTACTACTGTAGGAAATAATGAAAAAAAGAACAGGGGAAAAAAAAAATCTCAAAACCTTGAAGAAATAATAGATTTGGACAGCTAAATTTCTATGCCTGACACCTTTAGATATTAATTTTAACCTTTTTCTACTATAACAACATGAATTTCTAAGCAAATACAGACTTCTGGAAAGAAAATTCTTATAGATGTACTCAAGCACTTCTAAATTTTATCACTTTTTTTCCCCCCACTGCTAGTATCAAAAAATACTTCAGTGCGCTGCTCTGTATTATATAGGGACATCGACTTCTCCCATTTCCAGCAGGCTTTACTTGTTAATTAGCCCTTAATTAAAATGAGCTGCAGCTGCTTTGAGACACTCCCCTCTCTCCAACCTTAGTGCCCTGTTTCTAATTTCAGAACTAATGAAAATTCCCATAAGCCAGCCTGGTCTGGGTACTTTTCTTGAGAGAGTGTGTTCAGCATTTCTTTAGTGCTCTGTTCCCTTGCTTTCCTCTGTTTGTCTTCTAAGTACATAATTTTAAGAATAGGTTTTTCTTCTTTTGTTTGTTTGTTGGTTTGTTTTTTGGTTTTGGGGTTTTTTTTTGTTTTGTTTTTTGTTTGGTTTTTTTTTGGGGGGGGGAGGTGTTTGTTTTTGTTTTGGTT
>JAWWLZ010000139.1:69405599-69418085 GCA_035041345.1 Poliocrania exsul
GAATAACCGTACCAGAAAAGGAAGAAGAGTTGCCCAGTGATAATGTGGATGACAAAACCAAAATGATGACATCCAACCTTTTGAAGGAAGAATTTCTAGAGACATTGAGTCAGAACAAGAAGAAGAAAGACTCCAGTCTGTTTTTAAGCTGAAGTTTGGAAAAGCCATAGCTGGACAGTAGGATTTCCTGCAGTAACAGGTGATTTTGAACTTTTGAGTTAGGAAATCTTTCTGCTCTGGCATTCCAGAATGTGACAGTAGCAGTCTCAGATGCACTCTGACAGCTTTTGAGAAACATTTTGGAAAACTTCCCACCAAAATTCTGCCAGTGTGCAGGTGACTGCATGTAAATAAATCCAAGAGCCATAGGAATTGCTGGCAGGCTTCTGAGCTGGTTTGGGTTTTTGTTGGTTTTTATGTGTGGGTTTGGGTTTTTTTTGTTTTGTTTATTTGTTTTCACAAATATGCATTTTATTTTCTGAAAAAGGGATACTTGTCCTAAATAAGTATGAATTTCAGCTCTTCCCACAGTAAGTGGTTCAAGTCAGGCTCATCACACATGTAAGTTGTATTGCTAAGTGATACAAAAAAGCCTCTGGCTTCCAATCTATTTCTTTTCTTTTAAGTACCCTCTGTCTGTTTATCAGATCCACCAGGCATAAAAAAGTCACCGGATGCCACAGTAGTTGGCTGCTTTGAGAGAAAACACACACACTCAAGTTCTTTGAGTTCAGGCTGTAAAACCCTTCTGAGATATTGTCTTGGACCGCAGTCTCACACTGATTTAGGAGGGTGGCTACAGGGAAGCCACTCTCAGAAAGTCATAAAAGTCAAGAAATGAAAAAGTCAAATTGAATCATCCAGTCCATTACTCTGAAAGCACAGGATTGGTCAGAGAATACGGTGAAGCCTTGCCTAGTTTGAAGGGTCACCAAGGCTGACACTTTCTTCCCAAGGCTCACAAAGATGAACAAATTATCTCAGCTTAACCAGTTACTGGGGTAGGTGAGTCACAGTGACTGCCCATGTATGTCATATTAGTCAGACTATCATGAGCTAATTTAATTTAGCTTTAGTCCAATTATCTCAGATTAGCTACGAGCTACAAACATGCACAGACAGTTAAGGTGCCTCCAGTGATGTACAATATTTTGACAGCGGATTCAATCCCTCTCCAAACTATTATTAGCTGAAATTTCCTAATGATCTTTCATTTCCTTACCTTTATTTTGTTCTACAAAGTTTAAAAGAATTGTTGTGAAGGTTTACAATTCCCCTCTCTCAAACAGGTACAAAGCAGCTCTAGTAACCATTTGTATTAATTCACTATTGCACTGCTGGGCATCAGCCTGGGATCACATTAATTTCTGCAGGGTATTTCTATTAATGGGATTCATGATAAATCTGGGGAATTTCCACATAGGCTTAACTCTTAACCCAGCAATAAAGAAAAGGAGCAGAGCAAACCCAAAATTTAAGCACCTCTAAATGTAGGAATATTTATTGACATTAGTTCCTCCTCAAATGGTTACCACCATTTGATAATGACTCCATGGGTTAAAACTCTTCTCTCTCAATAGATATGTATTGTAAAATATCACAAGAAGAGAAAGAATAAGCTGTTTTCTGATGAATTTAGAAATATGGACCCAGTGCTTTCAGGGAAAAAATATTTCTATTTAAACAATATTTTTCTACAGGAAGTACAGTTTCTACTGAAATATTCAATGTCACAAATGTTTCTCATATTTATCTGGAAAATACTGCCAATTTTTAAAGTTTGCAGTATTATTTTTATTGAATGTGAGTTATATGATTAAGATTTTTCTGTCTTTATCAAAAAGCAGTTATTTGCTTCACCTGAAAGTTCAATAAATAATTTTATTTTAATAACCATTTAATAAAAAATATTGACTAACTGCAAAGAACAAAAGTGAGTTTTGAAAACCAAAATACTTTGTTCCTAGTTTTTTCTTTGTTCTCTCGGAAGGCAGTAGTTCATCACAACAAGAAAAAAGTGGCACACAGAAATAATATAATGTTAGTAGATTCCTCCAGAGAGGAAATTTTCAAAGTGTACAGCACATAGTCAAATAAATCTGGCAAAATATGAATAAATGGGTGGTAAAATGAGTAGAAATTCAATATATATATAAAAAAATCTGAAGATTCTACAAGTCTTGAACAACTTGGAGTTTATATGATGTCATAGTTTCATAATTTTGGGGGTAAGGTAAGAGGTAACCCTGTTATGTATTTTGCTGTGCTTTTTTATATATATATAAAATTATCTTAATAAAATTATCTATATAAAATTATCTATATAATTATATATATATACACATATACACACACACACACACACATATATATATATATATAATCTCTCTGCTGTTCCCAGAAGATCATTAAAATACCATACCAGTAAGTACCAGAAGATCAAGCTTACCAGAGAGAGAGTCTGTAAAACAGGATCTGAGACCTGTGTGCAACTTTTGGAAGATGGAACTGTGTAAGGAAGCATCACAGGGTGCATACAATATATTCTTTGGGTTTTTAAACAGCAGAATTCAAGTGCACAAATATCCCATCAATTGAGTTATTAATAGGAATGGTTAAAGCAACAGGCAGTTTTTTACCCTGGAGGAAAGGAGGCTTGGGGGAACCTTACTGCTGTCTATGATCACCTGAATGGAGACTGGGGCCAGGTGGGAGTTGAGCTCTTCTCCCAGGTAAGAAGCACCAGTACAAGAGGAAGAAGCCTCAAGTTGTGCCAGGAGAGGTTTAGGTTGGATATTAGGGAAAATTTCTTTGCTAAAAGGGTGGTCAGGTTGGAGCAGGCTACCAGGGAAGTGGTGGAGTCACTGTCCATAGAAGTGTTCAAAAACCATGTAGATCTGGGGCTTAGGGATGTGCTTTAGTGGTGGACCTGGCAGTGTTATGTTAATGGCTGGACTCAGCAATCAGAGGTCTTTTCCAGCCTTAATGATTCTCTGATTCTGTAATTCTATTCATACAATAAATGCCTGTTCTATATATTCTTTTGAAAGACTGTCTTGCCCTTAGTTAATTTGAAATATTAGCCATAAGATCTTCTCAAAATGCAGACATTCTTCAGCAGTACTTCATTTGCAGGTAATTGTGACAATGAAACCATTGAGTGTTTCAAAAGAAGAGTGCAGATAGCATGGATCCAAAAGAAGGAACTTTCTGACAGCAAAGGGTCAGATCAATGCAAATGACAGACTATAGTCACTGACATCATTCAAATCCTTACCACTGGGCTGATGAGGCAATAAATAAAAAGGCTCCATGGCCTTAAATTAGTTTTTACTGGGCCACTTTGAAACATTGACATTGAATGCTTCAGTAGAAACTGTACTTCCTGTAGAAAAGTATTGTTTAAATAGAAATAATTTTTCCCTGAAAGCACTGGGTCCATATTTCTAAATTCATCAGAAAACAGCTTATCCTTCCTCTTCCTGTGATATTTTACAGTACATATCTATTGAGAGAGAAGAGTTTTAACCCTCCAGTTTGTCTTCTGAACCTCATTGTTATTTCATCGGTTTTGCAGCCTCAGCACCATCTAACTGGATCTGAACCAATTTAGGACATAGTCCCGTGAACTACAACACTTGTGTAGTGACAGATGTCTCTTGAAGTCCTCAGAGAAGGCAGCAATGGAGTAATCTCTCTGCTTCTGCTGGTCCCAGACCGCTCTATAACTTCAGTAAAAGCCTGACCCATGGCAACAAACATAATTTTCCTCCAGTGGTATATTTTTTGCTTGAGATGAGGTATTTGATGCTAAATATCTTTCCTGACAATACAGAAATGCAACTCCCTCATGAATGTCTCTAAGTATTTTCTTTCACTGCAGTGTGGAGAAATTAGTTTTTACCATTTAATGGTGCCTTATGTGAATTGTTTCTTCTTTCCATCAGCCCCAAAGTTGCCACCTTTGAAATGGTTTTCTGTGATTATATTATGGAACTGGGAGTTTGATCACCATTTCCCAAGCACAAACATTTTAATTGAGTTCCCAATTGCTAAACTGCTTGCAAAGGTAACTAATGGCAACTTTACATTTCCTTCTCATGAGAAGGTTTCTATGACCATAGTTATTTTCATTGCTAAGGGATAGGTGCCTTCTAACCCTCTCTGGTCTTTTTTGGAAGTGTGGCTGGGAGCATGTATAATAGATCAGAAGAAGCTGATCTTTATAATGCTTTACAATCATGTCCTATTATTTTCTGTCTGGCTTGTCATGCATTTAAGAGCTCTCATCCTCTTCGGGCCAATCCAATATCCATTGAACACTGAAATTCCTCTAGTGGTGCCCGGGGATCTTGCCTGAATGAAGCTGTCACTATGACTCCCTTTTCAACCTACGTAACTTATGCTTATTACCATCAAACTTCATTTAATATTGAGAAATAGAGTTTGGAGAAGATACTTGGAGAAGATACTTCCAAATTTCTTCTTGATCTTCTTTGGATTTAATTACCATGAGTAGCTGCTTTTCTCATCTGCAATTCTTAGTGTTGTGCTGTTCACCCTAATCCCCACGTTATTTTGTAGAAAAACTATTCATTTTGAGGATATGCAACAATGTGAAATATATCTCAACAAACATATGAATTTCATAAGGGAATTTGCATTCATTCTCTTGTTCCATCTGGATTTTTTTGATATGATAAATACATATCTCTCATCTGAGACTTTATTCTTAGCCCACAGTGCATTCTACACATCTAATGTACACTTTCTTATGGAACTTGCTTTATTCACAGTTCTCTAGCTTTTGTAGCTATTTTATCAACAGTTGATTTGCTACACAGACACAAATAAACACACATGGTGGAACTGCATGTTCAATAACCAAGGGAGAACAGTGGAGTTTTCTGTAATCCAGGTTTCATACAAAGCCATGCTGATTGCCCAAGGTGCTGCCTTCCCTGGAGATCTGGCACACCAATATATCCAAGTGATGACAAGTAAATATTGTTTCAAACTCATCAGTCCAGACTCAAAAGACCTCATCCAGTAGCCAATGCAATCAGTGCTAATGCTCATTAATTACAGTGTGCATTGAATCTGTATCTCCAATTAAGCTTCATCCTATTTTAAGCTCTTTTAGAGAGCAAGTCTATTGTTACAACAAAACTGGATCAGCAATCAGACAGTGCAAGTACAGAGAAGGTTCATCTGAGTACCAAGTGCTATATTTTGCCGCTGAGATAGTAAAAGCTGGCCATGCTTGGCAGTAAGAGCAGGATGCACTTTGCAGAACTGAGCTCTTGATTCTGCAAACAGATTTCTCTGTGAATGCCACAGTCCAAGAGTTATGCAAGGGAGATTGAGTTAGGTCAGGTATAGAAAGGATGAAAAATATTCTGAATTACTAGAGAGAATAACCAGTTGGAAAAGGAAACTTTCCTTTCAGTGTTCATGCATAAGCACAGAAGGAATCCCTGGTCTACCCTATCCTAACCATTCAATATCCTCATGCTGCTGCATATGATTATGCAAGTGTTTTCTGAGGTCTGATCTGGTGGAAATATATAATTCAGCTGTTCAACAAAAGAAATCATTAGGTCCATAGGCACTCATCAGCTGTAAGTTGATTTAACTATTAAAGTATTTTTGAGATTGAAAGTTCTGAACTGCCAGAATTTTAAGACATTAAAACCTTACTGGAAAAGACTTAAACCCCTCTAATCTGTCTTTTGGCTTCTCTACAACTAGAAACTCCCTCTCAACAGACATCTTCCAGACACCATATTTCATCACAACCTCACTGTACTGTTTAAGAATTTAACACCATAATTATGGTAAACTGTTGTATATTTTGTAGGAATCCCTACCTAGTCTAGTCTTTCTCTTCAAAACAACATTTTCTATATAATATGTGATAAAACCAATTTGTCTTGTTGGGGAAAAAAAGGAATATGAGAGCTTTTTAGTTTTGCAGTCCTCTATGTGTTACCTAAAAATGAAATATTATTTTGAGGTTACATGTTTTAAAGCTCTAAAAGTTTAGAAAAAATGAAACAAAGAAGCAGAAATGACATTTTACGTCCTGTAGCAAACAGCAGAAACAAATAACATTCAGCACCCGTTTTGCCATCCCTCCAGGAAACAGATCAATAATAAAAATGTGCTTCATTTTTATGAATAGCTATTGTTGTTATGTATTTGTATAAATAATCCATATTTTAGTCAGGCAATGGGGTAAAGGCATTTCTTGTGGGCAGTACAACTCATTGAGGTGATCTGGGTCTAATCATGGAAAGGTAATTTGATGTTCATAAACTCTTCTTCATCGAGTATTTCTTAAGGGAGACATCAACACTAACAATGAAAGGGAGGTAAATTGGCAACAATTCACTCCAATACTTCTCCAAGGCACTTGGTGAACTGTAGAGGCCTCTAGGAAGCAGAAATCCAATAACTCATTGCGTAGTTCTGTCCTGAGAGACTTTTCCATCCCTTTACTCGTCTTCCTTTGCCACTTTTTTCCTATAGTGATTTGTTTATAATCCCTCTTGTTCTCAGAATTTGTATTAGCCTTCCCACTATCAACCTATTACTTAGATTTTTAGAAATTAAAAGCTCCACAATTTATAACCCTTGAAGTACAGCATGATATTACTAAGACAGAAACACAGATGAGATCCTTAAATTCTATTTTTTGTAAAAAGTTTTAACATAATAATCCTGGTCATAATCTTTCCCTGAACTTCTTTCTTGAGATTAAAAAAAAAAGGCTACCACCATTAATGCTACTATTATATTCCATGTCTGTAGTCAAAGAGCTGCAGAGAGATTATTAAAATAGTTATTCAAGCTGACCAGGAGAGCTACAAAGCTGACAGTTCTGCAGATACTTTATTATTTATGCTAGCACTTCTTTATGTTTCTTATGAAATAATCATATTTTCAGTAACCAAACTCCACCTTGGGAGACCTGAGCACCTCTGACATTCTATCAGATGCATCAAAGTCACAGGAGATGTTGTTGCACTGAGTTTAAAACAAACAAACAAACAAACAAACTCTCTGAATGCAGTTACACATTTAATTTCAAAGCAAGAGGAAACTACCGAGAATAGTTAACATTAAACTTTCCCAATGTGTGTGTTATTCTCTCTTTCCTACACTTCTTTCAGAAGACTCTGGAGTTTAACACCATTGGAAAGAGGATGATTAGAGGGGCAGCAATCTCCTTAATTACATTCTTCATCCTCTCTTGTCTATTCTTTTCCTTCTGTCCCAATGCTTGGTATCTTCAAAATTGGGGTCTGAATACTGCTTCTATCTTAGTATTTTCCTGAGCAAGGCTGCTCAACATGAAGTGCTGTTGTGGAAACCCAAAACACAATAACAATTTTATCAGAAGTTCACTGCAGGAATATTGAAAATATAACCCATAAGGGGTCACCAAGGGGAAGCTTTGCAGACAAAATTCAATATCATCACTGCTTCTTGGTTCTTCAGAGACATGATTGAAGAGTTTTTTCCTACTTTCTTGATAAAATACTTTTTATTAGTGTTTCCTAGCTCTTTACTTCAGCTAAATTTGTTATCACAAGCTAATTTACTCTTTACATTTATTTGTTGATCGTTAGTTTCTATAAACAATAAATTTTGTGCAACAAAATCTTTCACAGACTCCTGACTTTTCACAAATATTTAGTTTTTCTTTTACTTTTAAAGGCAACTTTATTAAGCCTCTTAGCAAAATGAAATCCAACTGAGTAAGTGAAATCAGTAGGCATTTTTCATCTGCTGAAAGCCAATTATTTGGTAAAATGTTAACTCAAACCTAGAATTTTGTGAAAGAACTTGGTTGTTTTCCTTTTTAAACAGAAAGAAAAAAAAAATCAGCACTTAACTGTTTTCTTAGTAATACTTGGACTCCTGTACTTCTTCCTATATGCTCACTTACTGGATGCACTTTCACACCACTCCACTCTACTTCTGTGCCAGTAATAAAAAATTTACACCTTGAGGAAAAGCTGGAGATGGATCCTGAAAATTAAGTACTCATGGGATGTAAGGGATGGGGTTAGTTTTCCAGAGCACAGATTTTCGTTAGACTCACCACATGGACATAAGATAATTTGTCTGGTCAAGGATGATTTACAGATTTAATAGAGTATAACTTGCTTAAGTCTAGATGACTTTCTAGTACTTCCTGTGGAACAGAACTGACTACATACAAGTCAATTGCTGGGACTATATCAATAGATTGTCCTATATACAGTTCAGTATTTATCTTTCCATGTTCAGGTCCACAATTAACACTGAGGCTCCTTGACAGCATCTCATTTCCTTGCATTGACACTATTTTCTTAAACCTTATTGCAGTGTCAGAGGGCAAAACAACAGAAGTGCAAGACACGGTGTTTGAACTACCTTTATGTACTCAGATCTAAAAATATGGTTTTGAAATTCATGACAATGCAGTTTGGTTCTTCTTCCAGGGGGACCCAAAGACATCAAAAGGTTGAAAAGAACTTTACATCTTTTGCCACATGGTTTTAATTTTAGACAGATCTGATAAGACCACCTGCCTTAAACTTTTGAGCAGTTCTTCCACTTCTTCCACTTAGTGCCTGACAGGTTTTTGTCCCATGATTAGCAAGTATTTGTCTTTCTAAAGCAACCTAGGAAACAATTTGTCAAATGATAAATGAGCAGTTATAAATCTGATCAGCCACATTTGGAAAAGCCAGAGACTCAAACCAGAGAGACCACCTAACTGCAGAGAACTTTTCAGAAAGGTTGGATTAATCAGTGCACATGTTCAATCCTTGGAAGAAAACAAAGCTTCACAGAGGGTCAAGTTAGCACATTGCACTATAGAATTGATGGATAGAGTTAAGTCACAGCTCCTTCATAAAATACTCTAAATACACTAAATTATTGAGCTTTTTTCTCCCATTAGCTCTTGGGATTTCTCTTTTTACACAGTGTAATCATTAGTTCTAATTGATAAATTAACATGGCCTACTCATTTTCTGCTCTGTGTTGTGTGCAGTCTCTCTTGAGTGAAGAGAAACCTTTATTTTAACCTTTTAAATTACTGGTTGTGTCTAAAGTGCTTCCTTTGGAATTCAAATTGAATGCTAAATATAATTTATTGAAGCATTATGGTTGAAAATAGCCAGCAAAATCTGAATTAGGGATTACAGACTTTTTATATTTGCTCTGACACTGAATCACTAGGAGTAATTTCCCCTCTCAACTACTCATACCTCTAAAGAATATGAGCATTATTTTGCTATTTCATGTGAGCATTTTAAAAATACAAGCCAATCTGCACACAGCATTTTGAAGACCATAAAAACTGAACGCTTCTACTATTAGGTAAGAGGATTTGCCTTGGTTTGGTTTAATTAACTCCCTACTTTTATTCTGAATATATGAAATTACTAATTAAACTGTCATAAGGAGTTTGCATCTGTCTTACTCAGGATTTTGGAAGTCATTGCATGGATGTGGATTGTGTTCTAAAGCTAATTGAGACCTATAAAGGAATTCTTGCTGACAGAAAAAGCGGTGGGATGGATCAGGCTCTCAGAGAGACAACATGATTTTCTTTTGAAATATTTCTTGTACAGTAATGTTACCCACCCAGTCTTTCACAGCCTTCCTGGCCACAGCATGGGAAATCTGTAGACTACTGAGATAAAAGCAAACACCAACTAGTGTGAAATTTTAATGCTGAAAGGGAAAAAAAAAATAAATACAGAGTTAAAAAGAAACCAAACACAACAGGACTGGAAATGGCAGAAGTTCAATAGTCAAAACAATAAAAATATAAGTGCAGTTAACTGTAAACTATCAAGTTTTAATCTACAGATAATCTGATTTTTTACAAATGTAAATAGTTTCTGGAAAGGCAAGATGGAAAATAAAAGTTAACACTGAATGGAGAAGATATTAAAAAGATATGGAGGAAATAATTTCTATCAAAGGACTGTGTGAAACCCAGTTTCTATGGCCTGCTTCAGACATCTGAGGCTTCTCCTGATTAATTTAATTCTTTTTTCCCCCCTATCTTACATTCACTTGTATGAATCTCCTCACTGCTTTTGTATCATCTATTGGCTTTATTTCCAGTTCAGGAACCTATTTGGCAAGATGATGATGATTAGTAATGAATTCTTATTTTGTTGTTTATTCTTTTAATACAATAGGAACAAAGAAGCTCCTTCCTTTGAATATTTTAATTACTTAAGTAAGTGTTGCTGTATTGACAAAGACTGACTTGCTTTCCACTGCATTATAGAGTGTTAAGAGCTTTTATATTCACCAGCTTCACTGAATTTTGAACCTCTTGGCTGTGTTTCACCAGGGAAATTTCTATGCAGTGGGTCTCTCTTAATCAGACCAGGCATTTTGCCATTTGCCATTTGCACGCATTTTTCTGTTTGTACATCTCCAAAGACAAAAATAAGCTCTTCAAAAATGCAGTAAACTGGTTCTCCAGATGTGACAGATCCAATTCAGATTAGGCAAAATCACAAAGTTTATTTATTGTCACACACTCTACAGGAGAGATTTAGAAAATTAAATAGATTACATCCTTAGATACGGAAAGTAAATGCTACAGAAGAGTGGCAGAAAGCACAAATATATAACAGGCCAGTGAAAAACAGTTTTTCTGACATCACTATTCTGTGGGGAGACTGGGGAGAGAAGGAAAGCAAATCCCCCTTTGATTATAACCTTTTATCTTCAGTGGTGTTCCCCAGGGCTCAAGAAGGTACTTCAAAAACCTTGTGGATGCAGGAGCCCTGGTAGAGCCCCACTGGTGCTAAAAAGAGTCCATGAAGATGGAGATGGTTCAAAACCCACTGCAAGGCCAAGGCCAGGTGCTCCTCCCATGGAGGGTGTCAGGCCAAATGCAGAGACAGAGTGGGGAGGGGGGAATCACTCTTGCAGTTATTTTGCTGTGGAATCCAGCCCAGAAGTTAATGGGGAAGCAACACCTGTCCAAATCTGTTCTGAAAACTCCACAAGATGTTCACAGAAAACAAACCTTATTTGATAAAGGATTTTATTTATATTGCTGCTCTTTCACTGGCCACCTTCCAGATCAGGGCTCTACTCAGGCAGTGACAGCAGACTTGGGTCCTAGTTAAGTCTGATATTTCATATAAACTTGTGAAACCTTTGGGGTTTCAGCCTTGAAATGTCTGTCATGCTCAATACAGAGCCTGAAAGGAGGGGGGAAAGCAACAAAACCCCATCCCACCATCTGTTGGTACAAATAATTTTCCCAGCAAAGTGTCGGTTTGGTCCGTTCTCTAAATAAAATCTACTTCTAAGTAATCTAAAATGTTGTGAACAGACAAGCTTATTAGCACTTGTCACATTTGATATACAAACTACTGGAATTAATTTCCTCCTCTACACTGATAAAGCTCTTGTAAAGAAGTCTGGAAATACTGTACCAATATGTGTCTTACAAAAAGTTGTATTTGCGTGATTTCTTTGGAAATCTCCACTGCCACTCAGAAGGCACCTGCACTGGATATGTAAAGCATGAATAAATTCCTCTCTCTGAGAGACCTCTTGGAGCAAGCTATAGAACTCTATTTTGTACGTAGTATTTTAGAAAGTCAGAAATTAGGTATATGATTATAGTATTTTATAAAATTGTACTAAAATAGTTTAAGTAGCTTGTTCTTGTACAAGAGTACTGTATAAATGGGATTAAATACTTAACTGTGTTAGATAAATGGCCATGACCAGGAATAAAAGAGTACAAGATTAATTTTCTATCTCAATTTTCAGAAATCATGTCAGACCACGTCTGGCCTAAATGAATTCAGCTTCAATTTCCTTATTTGGTCCTAAGTCACATTCAGTAGTTTCAATGCTGTGGCCTGTTTAGAGTCATATCCCCAAGTCACTCTGGAAGTCTTGACATGTCTTTAACTTAACCAGAGAGTTAATTTAGAATAATATATAGACTTTTTTTTTTTTTAATATACAGCAGGGCAACAACTGTAGGTATCTTGGGCCTGTGTCTCTATGCTGCACCTTGAGACCCACGACCTCCTCAAGACCACTTGTGTTGTCTGCACAGAATGAGATTGGAAATAGGTGGTTGGATCTGTCACTTAGTTCCATGTGCAGCTCAGCACCCTGAGGCCTCAGCAAGCTGATAAATGGTTTAGCTCTTGCCAGACAGACTCAAATAGTTTGAGTCTGTTCAGGGGACAACTTTGTCAGAGGTCAAGGGAGCCGTGGATCATGTAATCACAGACTCTCAGACCATGGATCACGTAATCACAGATTCTCAGATGCTCACCTGAGTTTGTCTGAATTGCAATGAAAAACCCAAATCTGTAAAAATCTCAAGAGAAATAAAGGCATTTCTCTTCCAGGGACACCCCCTTGTCGTGGGGGAGAAGCTTGCGTGCCCTCATGAGGTTGAGAGCTATGCTGGCAGTGGTTTGTGCC